>OX104063.1:34681722-34705365 GCA_944474145.2 Dicrocoelium dendriticum | reverse complement strand
AACTTACCCTTTACTCTTTTACTTCACATAAACCGGCCCGGCAGGGACTGCCAGGCAGGAAAATGTGGGCAGTAATTGTTTGGACAGGGTGTGATGCGGTCTTTGTTTTAGACTTTTCAACATCTCAAGCAGACCTGTCAATTCCCGATCCAACGATACGCAAAAGAAGGAACATTCACGGGATTATCCTATCGTTCCGGTCCCAACTGAACTTGAACTTGAACTTGAACTTGTCTGGTTGCAACAGAATACACTTCCTATAAAAGTGTGATTAAATTATGCGTTGAAATAGGCCAGACGATGGTGTGGTACGCGTGTGCAGTGTTGACTCCCTCCCATAGGTTTATGAAACGCCGTATCAACTCCTGAATCAGGGACTCTGTCACAATGGAAGATTCACGGGAATCCCCCACTTAATTTGTCCTTTTTGAATTTTGATTTGAAACACTGTCTTACATGGCGAAGGTGGCGCCAGTGCGCTTCCTGAGTTGACTGACCATTCGAGCTAGGCTGTCCAAGCATTACATAGATGCCAATAACATATCGCTTAAAACTAAGACGTTTAATATCGAGCCAGGTTAATCCTTGTCATTTATTCATCTCTCAAGAGATCCAAAAATATCCGTCAACTATAACTATTAGTTTGGTTCATTTTGTCTTTTAGCTTTTGTTGCTAGAACTTTGTTTTAGAATTATAACCTTATTTGTTTAAGTAGCCAACTTTAAGGTCAGTAATGTTGACTTGGTCAGTCAATTTTTTGATTTATCTCTGTGACGGAATGAGGGGCAGTTTGATTGCAGAATGGCAAGATCACTAGTGTGTGAGCATCAAGGTGTTCTGTAGTACAACATAAGATGCTTAATTGAAATAAATTTTGCAATAATAGTAAAATTAATTGTAATGATTTACTGTACAACCACATTTTATCAACAATGTAAAGCAATTTGATGAGAAATTAAAGGTTCCATTATTAACCATAAAATAGTGTTCGTAATCGTGCGCGTAAAAATTCATGCTTCCTGATTTTCGCAAGAGTAAATATTTAACAATTCAGTGCTGTATATCAACGAGTAAATTAGAACAATTTGTGGAGAATATATTCCACTCCTAGGACAAGTTTGTGCTGCAGAACTCCCGGCTGACGAGTATTTTTCGACGTTGTGCAATCAAACGCTCCGGACGGGATGCTTGAAGTGGTGAGAACAGCGAATGTATAAGTGAAACCGTTTCGTCGTACATCTAGTGTGTAAGTGTTGTGTTGTACTAATAATGATGAACGGTCTTTCACATCTGTTAATAGCTAGCCGTATTACTTCACCTATAAATCGGAGTTACCTATACTTATTGTTCATAACAACCCCTCATTTAGCCCGAAAGATTTAGTTGAGCACTTAGCTTTGTGCGCTAAAATATTAGTTGGGGAATTGCTTTTTATCTGGTTTAGTTGTCGGGGAAGCCGACAGGATCGTCAAAGTTTCCTCGGTAGTGATGTCGAAGCCCACTGTGCCAGACTTCAAATTTTGGAGACTTCAGTCACAGTGGTCACCACGGTGGTCACTACTCTCGATCCTAATATAGTTTGCTTAATAGAGGTACTTGCGGTCGTCATTGGTGTCAGTTTGATGAAGCCAAACGGACAGATCAGCTCCATTGGCCAACTGGTGGTGCCCACTATCGCATTAAAAACACTTGTTGTATATTGAATGCAGAATACGGAAAGTATATAGTAAGAAATTATAGGCTTGTGTTGCTCCGACGTAGTTCTATCAGGCACCTGCACGGAATCCCGTCGCAGATCCTGCTTGGTGACAGCATGTTACAGCTTCTCGAGTTCCTTGTGTTCATTGGGTTATAGAAGGCAGAGCGAGATCTTATGTTAGCCCCCTCACCTCAGATTCAGAACAGAAACATGTGTCATTGTAATCGGCAGTCCTAGTGGGCTTGGGCACTTGCATTGGAAGCGTGCAGTCCTGATATCTTACCCAAGTGGGAGCCTAAGAACCCCTTGAAACCTTCGTCAGACTGTGCACTGATAACGTTCTCCGGAAGTTGGTTCCAGTCGTTTAGCACCCTGGTGAGGCAAGCGACAGTAGTGTGAACATGAAGCCACCATGGTTTAAAGAGTTTCAAGTTGTGACCTCGTGTCATACCGCCTGTGTTAGGCTGGGCAACGGTTGCAGTTCCTTTCCACTACATCTTATCGGAGTGCGATATGCTCCGGATACCTGTAATCCACAAAGTAAGCCTCAAGGAACCTCTTACATTCCGACGCCGCTTTCACTTCGAATATTGTCTTCGGCAACGTTTTCCATATTTCACCACTCGACGCTCGAAGCAAAGATGATGGGCACTACGCTTCACACCCTGTACCACCAGCTTTTTGTTCCGGTGTCCGCATGTGCTGCTTGTTGCCCGAATGGGCAGCAGCGACCTCAATATGGGGAAGTAGCCCCGGTGCAGTATCCGCTACATCATTATGAGATCAACTCAAGGCCGAAGACTACAGGGTATAAAGCCCAATTCTCTTAACTCAGTCCTTGTACGACATACCACGTAATATGTAGATAAGCCTAGTAGCTACTTGTTGAACTCATTCCAGACTCGGAACCTTACCTATTGGGATCGGACAATAGGCGGGTGAGCCGTACTTAGTCACTGGTCATACCATGGAAGAGAACAGACGCGTGACAGGCTCCTCAGACCAAGTGCAGAAGCTGCATCTAAGCGCCCAAAGCAGACACACTCCGTTTCCGTACAACCTGTTTGTGTTGTCGACAGACTTCAGATCACAACGTAAGAGTACACCTAGATCCTTCATGGGGTTGTCGGATGCAGTAGTTGGCCGGCTTTGGGATACAGACGGCCATTACCATCTTTCCACAGACGCATAAATGACGACTTGACCTCGTTGACAGGCAGAGCAATTTCTGCAGACCATAGGGACAAGCGGTGGATGTCCTGCTGAAGGACGTCATATTCGTCAGGAGCATCAGCAACCCCAAGTTTTCAGATCGTCTGCAAATAATGCTCATGCCGACCGAAGAAACTGAGAGACTTCGTTGGCTTGGATCAGGAACAAAATGGGCCCCGCACTGTTCCTTGGGGTGCGCCGCAAGTGGACGGGTACCATTCCGTTAGACGGCCATCCACCTGTACCCACCATTTTTACCCAATAAGGAAGGCATTAGTCCAGTGTTGCACTGCGCCAGTTACACCACACATCCTCAGCTTGTGAAGGAGGTCTACTTAGTTCACTTTATCGAAACCTTTACTGCAATCAACATAGATAACATCCACTTATTTTTCCCGGTTCAACTCCTGCAACCATCTGTGTCACCTCAACAGCAGGTTGGTGATACAAGAACGACCCTTTTTGAAACCGTGTTGTGCAAACACTAGGAGTTCTTTCGATTCACATAGCTGAAGAACACCCATGTTCATAATCTTCTTGAGTAGTTTCGCCAAAATAAGAGGCATAAAACTTGGTAAATAGTTGTCCACTTTAATCGCGTCACCGTCTTTCGGGATTGGCTTTACTACGAAGTGTTTCCAGTCACTCGACAATGCAACTTCAGACATCCAGCTGTTTAACAGCTCAGTTATAGCAGGCAAGTTTATGGCTGATAGAGACTTAGAATTAGAAGATGGAGGCAGGCTTCCTGCCGTCAAGACTGGCGAGTATACTACAGAAATCTTCCACCATGCAATCCATGCACTCCAGTTTCGTAGGAGCTTCATAGGTCGAGTTGGACATTCGTGCATGCTCACCTGTAAATATGGGAGGAATTTCACTACCAATGCAGACGCACGTAGAGCGCTAGAGGTCAAACCCTGTCCACTCGAGTCTCCTAACACCGCCAGGTCACATGCAGCTCTCAGGCGTCACTTTCTTTAAGCAAAAATCTTCTTGAGAACGGCGTCGTTGTGGTTGCGAGCTCCTCTTTAAACTGTCAACGCCTTCGTTCGTTGGAGATGTTGCAGAGTTTCAGCTGTATTTTATAGCCTCATAATCATTGATAGAGGTATACACGGGAAAGCCATTTCCTAATACGCGTCACCGTTGAGCTAACTGGCCGCACTATTTTGTAAATCAGCGCGGTTTTACTGGTCCAGCTTTCCTATATTTGGGGCTAAAAAACAATCGCTTAACGATTTTACACCCTTCTTTATAACAGTACAACAGGCTTCAGAAAACGAATCTTACCGCTGTGACCAGTCCACTTTAATGGCGGCTTGATTGAGACTATCAATGTTCGTATATCCGTAATTTTAGGATGGCCCCAACGGACGATAGTAGAGCGGCGGCGACGGCGGCTCTAAGCTGGCTAACTTTAGCGTGTGCTCGCAAGCCGCTAGATGATTCAGGAACTTGATGACGAAGAGACTGTCGCCAGCATTTTTAACACTACTCAGAAAGGTGCTTCGTTTCTGGCCGACAAAACCGCTAAATTACAACAAAATAGGACTAGCAATTCGCATAAGCCGGCTACCAAAATCCAATCTAAGGCTGTGCAGGCAGCAAGAGAGAAGCACCATATGTTGCCATCACGTGCTAAGCTGACTGCGAAGTTGCCAACTCAAAGCACCATACCTGTCATCCGGGGTTACAGGTCGTGGGGGCTGACATCGGCGTTGAGTCAAGGGCCACTTCGCCCGTTGGACGAAAGAGCAAATAGAACAGAACTGCCTGCAATCTGTTTATCAGTTTGGAAGGCGTTAAGCATGACGAGTCAAACAAGCTGGAGTACAAGAATTACGCTGCAGTTTCTTTAGCCTCCTTTGATAAGTTGCGCTCAGTTGCATTGCGTGCGACTATGCAGGCTGTTGTTCCTGTAAATTCAAAACTCTTGGGGCAAATCCGCCAAGCCGAGGTGATCTCGTTTTGGATAACAGCATGATATTCTTTAACGCAGTGGCTTTACTGTCGCACGTCTTACTGGACACACCTTGGACGATCTACTGTGAATTAAATTGCGCGTAACGAATTTTTCTTTCCCTTGGTTTCCAGGTGTTACCATCAGGAAATTGAACAGACTTGGTACCATCACAGTTATTGCTCCAGCATCGGACCGCGCTTACTATGCGTGGTCCTACCTACCCCGGAGGAACGCAACGCGCTGTTGCGTTTTGCTTTTAAACTGAATGGTACTAATTTCAGCGTTCAGCCAGATCCTTTGGTAGCGGATTGGCTATTGCTAAATGGGACTATCAGGGACCACAAAAGCAGACAAACGGCAAGTGGACATGGTCACCGGCTGGCGCCGTTTCAGATAATCAGCCGACGTTCCTTTGCGGCCCTACCTGTGCCTGTTCTGGTAGCCCACAATCCAGGTTTGGACATTGTAAACTTCTTCAGAAAACGCCCAGCAACGTTCGCAACCTAAGGAATAAGATGTACGAGCTAGGTCTCTCTGTGGATGGGTCTCATCCCGATATACTCGCATTCGCTGAAACGGCGCTGTCTCATGTCAACAAGGACGCTGAAGTACACCTGTCTGATAGCGCACTATTAAGATGTGATTGCGTCATGGGCCGACAAGGTGAGCGCGACGCGCTTTATCTTAGTTGTGAGCTTGATGTTTTGCGTATCTACCTGTTTCAATCGGTAGACAAAACTGTCGAAGCTCTGTCGGTAGTGCTTAGCACTACTTCAGCTCAACTTACAGTGGTAATTGTGTATGGAAGCCATGGGAGTGGATTCAGAGAGAAGTTTGAATTTATTCGCTCCCAATCCGCACACAAGTATTTGACGCTGGATGACTCTAACCCACCGGTAATTTGCTGAGCCGCTCTTTCTTGCAACTTGGCGGCAGATACTTTTAGTGAAGCTATTTTTGAGCTGACGCTACAAGTACTATTTTACCAGTTAGTAGACCACCCCACTAGGTACGTGTACGCCCAAGTACCGTATAGTTTGGACTTTGTTTTTGCCAAGTCATTAGACTTCGTAGGTGATATCACCTACGGCTCCCCCTTAGGTGCCAGTGATTATATCTGTTTACCCATATACTGTGCTCTGTTTAGACGTCACCAGAGTATCCCTGAGCCACGTTACAACATATGGCGTGCAAACTATCATGCAATGTGAACAGGGGCTTCTGGTTTTTGTTGCAAAGTCAAAGTGGCGGATACCGTTCAGGCCGCATGGGATAAATTTAATGCTTATTTCACGGAAGTGTCTACTATCTACATCCCGCTTGGGAGGAGAAAAGTGACACGAGAACGTTATTCCTAGGTAGATAATACTGTCAAATACCTGCTGCATAAATGTTCTAGGGGTTTGAGGACTTGCTTAGCCTTTCCATCAACCAGCACTTTTGCTAGATACTGCCAGGCTGGGACTAGATATAACCAACCCTTGAGGAAAGCTTGGCTGTTGTTCGAAAAGGCATTGGCTGATGGAGCTTCGAAAAAGTCGAAAAAGTTCTTCCTTTATGTTAATAATTGCTGCGGTTGAAATTCGGCAATTGCAACTTTGATGTGGGCCGATGGAACTCATGCGTATGCGGACTCTAACGTGGTTCATGTACTTGGTGGGTAGTAGGCAAAAGCTTTTGTACGTGAGGCCGCGTTGCCTAGCGTTGAACTTGTCATCAGAGTCCCAGTGGGTTCTTATTTAACTGAACTGACTGTAATGGAAACGCAAATCCTTAAGCTGATGCAAGAACTGAACAGTTATAAAGCATCTGGATCTGATTCAGTTCACCCGATTCTACTGCATGAGTTGGCGGCAGAACTAAGTGGACCGATGACGACGGTGTTTCTGAAGTCACTTGACAGCTGTACATTACCTACTGAATGAAAGGAGGCTGTCATCTGCGCTGTTTTCAAAAATGGCTACAGGAATCTGTCAGTCAGTTATTGGCCCGTCAGTCTGACTGGTGTCGTGATCAACCTGCTTGAGATGGTGGTGAGAGATTCGTTGGGAGGTCACCTGCATAGATTTAAGCTACCCGGTAGTGCACAACACAGCTTTTTGGAAGAGAATTTTATGTCTAACTAATTTGTCTGTTGCTCGTAAAGCTTGGCTTTGAGAATTTAACAGTGGTCACTTGGTGGACGTACTTTTCGTCGACTTCTCGAATGCCGTTGACTAGGTACCCCACTTGTAGCGATCCCAAAATCTGTGTTGCTACGGTGTGTCTGGCCGTGCTTCCACTGAGCATCTGTATTTGTGCAGTGAAGGAAAAATGTGAACGCGTGGGCAGCAGCTTATCCTTTAGTTAAGCGGTCCTTAGCATTGTCGCACAGGGCTCGGTCCTTGGACCGATGCTCTTCTAAATCTACGTAAAGCATCACCCTGGGGATCTTGGGTATCAGCACTATTGTTTGCTGATGACTAGAGCTGTGGAAGGCTGTAGTTGTCTCTGTGCGTTCTGAGGCCATTCAGCATGCCATGGTCAGACTCTGGGACTGGTCTACTTAGTTCCTACTGCTCATTGATCATGCTACTTGTTTCACACTTCGTAAAGGAACAACTTTCCCACCTTCGAGGTAATTGCTCGGTGAGTTCAAACACCCCCTGTTTCCAACCAGATAGACCTAAGCGTCGCCCACTCCACGTCTTTGCATTCTGGTGACTATTGAAAAAAACCGCAAGTAGAGGTTTTAAAATGTTGTGGATTTATACGCCGTTCTTTCAAAGTCTTAACTGTTAATATCTTTGGGACGCTGTACTCAGTTTTCGTTCCACCCCCACTGGAATACTGCGTACAGTATAGCCCGCTCTGCCTGGTTTGGGACAAAATGGAGCTCGAGAACATTTTGAGATTAGGTAACAAGTTGGTTTGAGTGGTTACGAGGGCAAACCTACCAAGAGGGTCTACTTGGCTCAGCTATGTATTCGATGCACTACCGAACTTCTACTTACTTACCGCCTTTTAACAGGGAAATTTGAACTGAACTTGAGCTGGCTATTTAGCCCGAGTAGTTCACCTAGTCTTCGCGGTCAAGCCACGTCGTTACCCAAGCCGCTTTCCGATCGGAGCAGGGCAGAAACCTGGTTATTACGGAGAGTTATTGAGTGCTAGAACTCGCTTCCAGAAAGTGTAGTCAGGGAGCCTACGGTTAATGGTCTTGAGCGCCAGTTAGACTCTCTTGGGCTGCCACACTAAACCGTTCCCTTTCCTTACCATATCCATCTTCCAAGTTTGAGTGCATATGCTGTGCTTTCCCTCACCCTTTGGTATTATTCTTCATTTAAACGACTTTCCTTCCTCTTGGTTTTCCGTCTTCTTTCTACCTCTTTCTTACTTCAAGTACCCTGCACAATGGGGACCGCTAATGCTTGAAACGTGGGCAGTAATTGATTGACAAGCGTGTGGTTTGGGTGTCCCATGTTAGATCCATTGATCTCTCGTAACACATTATCATTTTCTGGCTCGACCATCCGCTCCAGAAGGACCACCTTTGAGATTTTCCTATCGTTCCAGCCATCTGCATCTGAATCTGCTGTAGATGCAGCATCGTAACATTCAGCTGAAATTTACTTCTTACCGATGAAGGATATACCGTTCTTTTTATCCATCACAACTTAATATTGACCAAGCAAAAGCATGCTGTTACCTGAACCTACCTGATCTGTGCCAAGTATGGACGCAGTTTCTCATTAAAGAAGAAATATACCTCTTATTATTATTATTATTATTATTATTATTATTACTATAACATCTGGACTAGGAAGAGTGCACTATAAATATTATGTTATACGTATTGGTCGGAAATCAAGTACGATTAACCAGTAATAAACTAAATACCCATGTTTGTACACCTTTAAAGAAATTTAATGCAAACTTGGTTAGTGATTGTAGACACTATTAAACACAACGAAACACAAAATTAGGCAAGTGTCATCTAATAAGTGAAATGCATATAAACTAACGAGTCGTATTTGCAGCAACTTTTACCGTTCTGCAGTTGATAACCCATCAAATTGACCTCAAATTCCTCCAACCTGTTGTTACATATAATTGTTTTAAAACGTTTTCATGCAATTAATACACAAAAGTAGGCAAATATTAAAGGAGCTGTAAAGCGTGCACCTGATAGACAACGCACTACTGGAACGGCTAACTCCAGTTGGATCACATCCTCCCCGACTTTACGGACTACCTAATGTACACAAACCACAGGTTTCTCTGCGTCCCATAATCAACATGTCAACCTCCGCTTTCACTCCGTTGCGAAATGGATCGTAGATCTGCTTGAACAAGTACGCCGGGAGTTATGCAATCACACTGTAAAAGACATATTCGAATTCGTGAAACAAATCGAATGCATGAGAGTAACTGGCAAATTGATGCCTTCTTTCGAAGTTGCATCACTTTTTACGAACGTACCGATGATAGAGACGGTCAATTTTATTGATGCTTACTTAAACCAAAGGAACTTAGATGTGGGTATTCCAGTGTAGAAACGGAAGCAATTAACCTTACGATGTACTTGCAATAGACAGTTTTTATTTCATGGTATCTACTACAGACAGATAGAAGGAGTCACGATGGGGTCTCCCCTTGAGCCGCTTCTTGCTAACATTTCCATTGCTACGCTCGAACATGGACCTATAGAACCCATCATCGCTTCATTTGATTTCTATTGTCGATACATGAATGACACCTTTATAGTCTTTGATTCAAATACTTATGTTTCCAGTCTGGTGAACCGGTTAACCAGTGTAAATCCATCTTTGAAATTCACCAGAGAAATCGAGAATGATGATAAACTGGCCTTCTTGGACCTTTTACTAAGGAGAAAAGAGGACGGTTCACTAGAAAGAAGTGTGTTTCGGAAAAGGACAAGGGTTGTTCAATAAATGTATCTTCTCAGTTTGGTACTCTTGAAGTGCAAAATGTACCTTGTTCGTTGCCTGTAATTTCGCGCTGCCAAAATATGTAACCTAGAGACATTGGAGGCCGAAAAACCTTATTTTCCAAACGCGGCAAGTAAATGGTTACCTAGCCCACTTCATCCAAAGGCACGCGGTTATTCATGACCGTTATGAATTGATTGCGACCGTTCCCGAAAGAGATGTGTTACCATCAGTTCCCTTCAAGGGTGATATGGATTTCGGTTTGCTGAATAAAAGAATTTCCACTGTAGTAGCTCGAACGTTTCCAGCCGCATATCAACACATCACTGCCGAAACAGCACCGTTTGTTGCTCAGCGGCTCAAAGACAGACTCCCAAGCCAGTCCGAATTTTTTATTCCATACCAATTTACTTACACCTATGTTGTGAGATACTTTGGTTATACGACTAGGTGTCTGTATAAACGGATATCGGAGCATTGTCCCACGGCATTGCCGAAAGGTACGGTCGATCGCATCAAGAGTTCTACCTTAGAACATCTGGTCGAAAGTGCATATCAAATCAAGGCTGCTGATGCTTTCAAAGTGTGTTATGTTTTACCAAAACGTCACCCCAAGGGGCTTAGGAAACGAATGTTACAGACGGCCGACGCCATTGCGATCAGGCTTGCACAACCTGAACTATGAAACAAAGAGCGCTTATTCAAGCGCTCTTTCTGTTCTGGGGTTAACACACTTCCAAACAGTTTTCACCCTACACGCTGACAACCACCGGGTGATGTGTGAGTCACCCAGCCATTTGAAAAGCATATGCCAAATCTCTTGAGCATGTGTACATCTATGTCTGCCTACGTGTACTATGGTAGCCGCTGCTTGAGTAGATCGACCGAGTTCTCGATTAAGACAGCTCAATTTCTGCCTCGCCCTGCTTCGCCAATCTCTAGCGCGCTTCACAAGCCTATTCGGTTTCAACTTTAAATTTTATAACTTTAAACGCTTGATGGGATTTATCGAAAAGAGCGCTCTTCGCAACCTTGTGTTTTAGTAATTATTACTACGTGTACTTACACAAAACTGCTTCGGAACTTGACAGGACGAGAGAAGAACAAGGGATGAAACAAGTTTTTAATTAACAACTGTCCCGTTTCATGTGCCAGTAGACGAACAGCTTTTTAAGCACTTCGACTTAATAGCAGATGCTTGCGTATATGCATGCACTACTATACACTGCGGTCAGATGCCAACAATACATCTCGCAAGTTACAATCAACTGCTTCCTATATACTATCAGATCTCTGAGGTTGTCCGGGACAGTTTGATTGCACAAAGATGCAGTTTAAGTTAAGTTTAGGTGGGACTGGAAAGATAAGAGGATTCAAGAGTTGGGAACGTGCCCCGCTTTCTTGTTACAGCTAAAATGGAACATCCCAAACACACCCTGCTCAACCAATTAACGCCCACGTTCCCTGCACTAGCAGTCAGGTCAGATCAAGCTCCAAGTATGACGCACACTTCCAACTAACGCGCGTCCTGGTTCTTGTAGCGGTAAGCAAAGCAGAGCCCTGGGCACTTCGACATTTCGTAGCCTCTCGTTGCTTCTGCAAAATGAAGGGAAGCAGGAATCATAGGAATTTTGCATTTGCATGGATCAAAATCAAATACCATCGCACGATGTTTCGCTGCTAAATTGCAATAAAAGTACATCACTTCTGGAAAATGATATGACCAACATTTATTTAGACTTTCATTGAAGGCTACTACAGTCCCGCAGTACACCAAGACAGAATGAAGTTTATGCCGGTTGCGTATCACACGGTGCGGGAAAAAGTTGCCATCTGTTGCTTGAGTTTCAAACGACGTATGTGCAAGGGATCGGAAGTAGCCAGCTCAAACAAATCAGTAGAATTGATGGCACTGAGGTCCATCATTGTAATAAACGTCTCCATCAGATGACCTATCAGCCTACTCCGCCCCATGAAAGACAACCTCAGGCTCTTTAGGCGAAGTTCTTTCGACTTCCCATTTTGACTTACAATCAACCTGGTTGACAGTTTTTGAATGTTCTCCATGAAAATAACACTAGTACAAAGATAAAGCGACCAAGTCTGAACACAGTATTCTAGATGTGGCCTAACCACTACTTTGTTCAGTGGCGGGTAAACTTCTGGTTTGGTGTTACACAGTGCCCTCTTAAAGGGAAACAATTCTTGTCGCGCTTTTTTGTAACATATTGATATTGCACCGAAGGCTAGAAACTGCTGACTATGGTGACGCCTAAATCAACTACCTGGTTAGTGTTCTGCAGTAAAAAGATCTCAAAGTCTGCACTGCCATCCCCTCCCCACTAATGGACAATAGTTGACATTTTTGGCATTCAGAGGCAACCCCCATTATTTTGATCAGTTAAGCACATTGCAGAACTCTTTAATCATTGTTTCTCGCTTGCCTCTGCTGACAAGCTTTAAATCATAGACAAAAATATAACAAGGGTCTTCAAAAGGAGGGGCCACGTCGTTCATAAAAATAAGTAACGAGAGTGAACTTAGTACCGGTCCTTGGAGGACGCTACTGTAGCAGTCTGAAGGTTCCCCAGTTTGCCTGTGTAAAATTCTAAGTAAGATCACTATTTCATTGGACACTTAGGTGACCAGTGCAAATGGTTGCGCCGAATGTTGAATTCGATTGTTCAAGCCAACTTCTGCCATACTTTGGTGCTTTCGCTCGTCCGGTCACAGCTCGACATCCAAATGTACTGTGCTGTTGTTGTTCTCCCTAGCTAGCAGTGGCAACGGTGTCACTTTTATAGGTAGGTGAAAAGGGAACATTTACCATACCAATAGAAGTTTCCCTGTTACTCCGTCTGTCTTTTGGATCCGCAAGTTGAGATCCCGCTAAACGACTGTAAGTAACGTCCATGCGACAACATACATTACCGATCCTAATTGGAAGCTTACTTTCACATGAGAATTATCGCACCAAACACATCAGTTTAGATTTCTATCCAAACCATGTTAATTTCCCGATTAAGAAAAGGTGATTTACTGTGTCGAAAGCCTTACTAAATTTGGGGTAGCACACTTCTACCGGAATCCCGTCTTCAAGAAACCGAGTAACCTCATCTAAAATGCCCACTAGGTTAGTAAGGTACGGCATCGTCTTAATGAAACCACGCTATTCCACTCTACTTAGCTTATTTTCCACAAAGTGCATACAAATCTGGTTTTTGATAAACTTTTCTAAGCAATTCATCATGATACAGGTCAGACTGACGGATGTTCAGTTAAGAGGCGCTGTTTTAGAACTTCTTTGTGGATTGCAACAATAGTCGCCTCCTTCTAATCTCGTGATAAATTGGATTCTTAAAGCGACAAGTTGAATAATTGTGCGGCAGGATACTGAAGCATATCAGCCAGTGGTTTAACTATCACTGAATATAACTTATCAAGACCGGCTGATTTGAATGGATTCAAGTTAGATATCATAGCGAAGACCTCGTGTATAGTCAGAACGATGCCCTACATAATATGACTGCTTGCACAGTGTGGCTGGAATGGTGCAGCACATCCCCTATACCTCCAGTGCATTTTCTGGGAGACCCGTAGAAACACTTCCATTTTATCCCTGGTTTCTACACTCTGGCTGCCATTTTCCAAGGTAGGGCATAAACTTCCTCGCTTAGAGCAACTTTAGACTAGACATAACTGAAGCAACACTATAGATTCGTTTTTGTAAGCCGAACCAACCTAAGCCCATATGAGTATTTCGCCTGCCGTTCGAATTCGTCAGCCGTATTCCGGTATTCTGTTTACTGCGACCAAAATCGGACGCTTTTAGATTCTTTTCACCTTTTCTACTTATCATTAGTTCACTTTATCGTTCTATCGATTCGCCCGCTCCACCACAGGGGCTTACTGAAATGTCTTACTGGGCAAAGGGGAATAAACTCATTCGGTGGTGGAACTAGTCCGGTTTTAAGCACAAACCACTTCTGTGTCAAAGATGCCTGTTCCTGGTCAGTAATCCAGGTGACCTGGAGAACCCTTCCACTTCATTCTATGTCGTTAATTTGAATGAAATTTCTTACGAGTCCAGGATTCCCTGCAGCCATCGGGGGGTTCAAGAAGAAAGTAAGCACGCAATGATCACCCTTACCTAGAGGTACCCACACATGCAGCTCTGTCAACTGACCGTGTTCGGTGATATCACCATGCAACGTGGTGTAGACATTTCTGATAGAACTTCTGACCGGAAAATTGACGTTTGACTAAAATGCATGGATCTACTCTTTCAGTTGCTGCTCCAAAGTGTCTGCCATGTTTGCGGCGCTCTGACAATTTGTGTGAGGAAGGTATAGGCGACCAACAATTAGGAAACTAGGCGCAGCAGCCACCATGTTCTTCATTAGTGAACCGAGGCCTTGGTCCTATTCTCGTGTGGAGGTTAACCTACGGTAGACAGACTCTAAATTTTACTCCTCACCCTTAAGAAACAAGATGTAACCTGTACGTTTGCTTTACTCGTGATAAATGGAACCTCCTATTGATTACATTGGCGTTTTATACGCAATATTTTTCGGCTACCAGTTTGATGACCAGGCTTAGCTGCTCGGTAGCTCAAGAAATCCACCAGCAAGTCTCTAATTGCCTCTCTCTTGGAAGAAGTCAGGTCTCCGTCACAAGAGTCAATACGGCACGCCAACGGCGTCTCATCAACACCCCAATTTGTTTCTCACACTGCAGCAGTTAGCGCACCAGACACTAAGTCCTTCTTGACGCGGGTGTTCCCCTCGGGCATAGGACTCGAGGGGACAACCCGTTTTTGACTACACTTCATTTCCTTTTACCATCTTAAAGCCTGAATCACGACTAAACACTTGTAGGTTATCAGGCATCAGACATCACGGCAACAGTCCTCTCTGGTTTCCTGCGCCTTGACTTGTTTAAACACCCGAATTCGCTCCTCCTTTTCACATAGTAGGTCTAATAGGGCTACATTCTTCAAGGTCTATCTTTGGAGTTTCCGAATGTTTGTTTTCCATACCGAACTGTGAGATAGTCGTAACAGCCATGGGTTCTGGCGCAGTTTGCATTGTAAACGAAGCATCAACTGTTCCTGGACGCACTGTCTGCAAAACTCGTATCCGCATCCTTGCCGTTTTCCTCGGGTGATGAGATGAAAGTCATTTTACCATCCAGTGCATCTATGTCCGTAGCTACATGCAGGTCATGAGCTGTTCCCTTTGCAACCTGTGTGGTTCGGTGACTAGAGTAGATGACTGCCTTTGTGATATGAGTGCAGTCACGACCGGTTTCATTTGGTGTTTAGGTAGCGTGATGTTGACTGACACTAGTCCCAGTGACCGGAGAAACGAGCTTGACAATCAAGTGGCTATTAGTACCTTTGAGCAGACTGTCGGCGCCATTGGACATACAAGAGTCCAGGACAGGACTCTTATAGAACGGCAGGTATTTGAATTTACAAGATCGGCAAAAAATAACAAGGCATATCTTTTATACCTTATGGTGGAAACTTTGTACTTTAGTTACTAACACTGCATAATGGTAGCACATGGTTCATGCAAAGGTAACTTTGTATTTCCCACTTAGTTTTCGCTCAATCGTTACGCAGGTGCATAGTAACGCGACTCGAGTGTTGGCACACTTTCAACATGGAATGTATAGCTGATTGGGTGAGCACTAGTTCGCATGCATTTCAACACTCTTTTCCTGCGCATATTTTTCTGAGTGTCCTTTTTGCGTCAAATAAATGTCTAGTCGAGACTCCGATAGTTATCTAAACGGTCGTCCGTGGGACACTCAAAGAACGCCCCACGGACGCTCAACGGACTTCAATTGTCTTCTGATATCTGCGTTCGATTACGCGCACCGTTTTGGACTAGTATTTGCTAATCCTATAGACTTAGGTACTACTTCGAGTAGTTCATAGAGACCAAAGATGGACAAAAATACGATGAGACTATGAAAGTCATGCAAGCAACAAATAAATACGCCAGCAAAATTGGAAATGCGAACGAACTCACCAACAGATACGAACGGGCAAATAATTTTTAACCTCTTGCGTACGGTTCGGGGTCACTGATTTCTTGGACTAGGAAACACTAGTCAGAGACGGTGCGCGTAAACGAGCGCAGATACCAGAAGGAAAATGAAGTCGGACACACTGAACTATATTCGAAGGGCTACAAAAATGGATGGACGCATGAAGCGAGACAGGAGCGAACGCCAGTACGGTAACTTACAGCTCAGAGGACTCTCGTCTAACATGGCCTGTGGGACCAGTAGAAAATAGTCCGTTAGGAGGCGGGTGATCGAGTGCGGATCCCAGATGGTAGAAACGTCGGACACAACGGATTGTATTGTGACGCTACAACAAAATGAAGACGGATGAAACGCCCAGGAACATACGTCAATCTCTGACTCACCAAAAGTGATGGCGACAAACCGGATGTAGGGTACGATGGCCATAGTGTAAGGAGGTTAAAAGAAGAAATTGTTTGTACAATTCGCCAGCAATGAAATTGTACATAAAAGATAGTAGTTACCTCTTAGGGCCCTACAAAGCTCCCCCCTAGAAGGCTGAACAAAAGAAGCCTTCGACGTGGAAGAATGATGGATGAAGCGACGTTCGTTTGGCAAAATCGCGCCGAGTAAAATGAGTGAGCGTTTGTGTCAAATGGGAGTTCGTCGGAAATCGGAGTCCGCTGTTCCGTTCGTTATTTATTTATTGATTGCAGGGCAGGGTGCACTTCGGTCAGTCGTTGGAGCGGACCTGTCGGACTTCAGAAAACTGGTTAGACCAGAAATAGACTGACAGGACTTCAACCTCCGCTACTACCAATCGGAGCGCTTGGGAGTGGCTCTTCCCCCGCCCAGCCCCAGAACGACCCTCGTCCTACGAAGAAAGGACCGTCGTCCCACGAAGAAACGACCTCGTCCTGCGGAGAAACAACCCGTGTTCACCTTAGCCTCCTGGTTGACTGTGACAAATCTAGAAAACATTGCTCGTCATGACCAGTCGATCTAAGGGGCGGGTTGGGGCATGTAGAGACGAGAAAACAGAAAATCACGTTCAGAACCCGCCAGAAAGAACGAACGAATGATCTAAGTGCAAAAATGTTTGGCTTTTTGGTTTTTTCATATTACTAAATAAGGTTTCTGGGGAAATTTATTTTGGGTGTTTTCAAAACGTTTATTTGCCAACAACGGGTTATTATCCACACTATTTTCAAACATATCAGTCTTTCCATTGTACATAGTCGGAAAAGCGAACGAGCTCGCGAACATCCCGACCACGGCGATTGATCGAAGGATGCTCGCAGTAGACGATGACTTCGGAACGACCCTAGCCTGTGAACCTAGATTGGTGCCCGCTACAGGAATGCTACGTGTTTGTAACGTGGCGCGATTATTCCTAGCGTCACATGAAGCTCTGGAAGTAGCCCTAGGCTCAGCGGCCTCCTCGATGAAAGCTGGTGGGAGGCGATCGATTGTAACGACTTAGCGTCGGCCACCGCGTTCAATAGTGTGCGTCTTATTCGTACGGTGTAGCAACTTGAAGGGTTTTATGGACGGCGACTGAAAAGGCTGCCTACTACCGCCTGCGCGGAGCAGGAAGTGTGAACACGCAGACAGCTTCCCGGCACTTACACTTGTGTCTTCTGCGATCGAGGAGCGGGCCGACGTAGCTCACGCATCTGGTGAGCGAATTGGTCGGTGTAACTTCCGTAGTTAAAGGAGGAAGTAGACGGGACTGGTTTCGCTAGTTGTCCAGGCAAACGCAGCGTGCAGCCATAGACTGGCTGCGCTGGCGTTGTGTCGAAATGTTTTTTAACAGTGTTTCTTAAGCTTAGGATGACGAGAGGAAGTGTTTCAGCCCATAAAGGATCTGCATGCGCTGGCAGCGCTGCCTACAACTGGCGATGAAAACGCTCCACCATGCCGTTAGCGGCTAGATGACACTTCGTCGTCTGAACGTGACGACAACCTAAATCCCTAAGCAACGTGGCAAAGTGGACGAGAAATGTGACTTCCGATCGATGATCACGATAGAGGGACAGCCGTACTGAGCTAGCCAGCGGGCTAAAGATGCTCTTACTACTGTTTCCGACGAGCACTTCACAATCGGAGTAGCTACTGGCCACCTGGTGAATCGGTCGATGCAAGTCAGCAGGTATACTGAACCTTTCGAAGGCGACAGAGGGTCTAAGAGGTCGACGTGCACGTGGTGAAAACGTGCGTCTGGTGTCGGAAACGTGCCTAATGGGCTTTTCGTGTGCCTTTGCACTTTCGCGCGTTGACACGGAAGGCAGATAGCTGCCCAAGTACGAACGTCACAATTGACATTGCGCCAGCCGAATCATGTGGTTACGAGTTAAACGGATACACGAACCTCTGGGTGCGACAAGCCGTGCAACGTGCCAAACACGGTCTGTAGAAACTCGCGTGGGACGACCGGGCGCGGCGTGCTAAAGATGTATCATAAAGTATGGTTCTGTCTAATGGTGTCAGTGGAACGGGTCGTATGTCCAGTGAGGAAGACCTGCGTAGTAGCTCAATCTCAGGATCATGGAGTTGCGCTGCGGCCATGGCTGACAAGTCGATAGCGGTGCCAGCGTCAGCGGAGATAGCTTGGATTCGTGAAAGTGCGTCGGCGACGGGATTGTGCACACCTGAGACATGTCGTATATCGGTCGTAAAATGAGCGTTGTAGCCTAGGTGGTGCGACTCTCTAGGAGAGTATCGGTCGATAGTCGAACTATGCACGTAAGTCAAGGATTTGTGGTCGGTGAAGACGGTGAACGTGCGGCCTTCTAAGACATATGGAAAATAACGTATACGTAAGTAGATAGCTAATAATTCTCTGCCGAAAGTACTGTAACGCGATTCGGCAGATGGAAAGCGTTTGGAGAAATACGCCAGGGTTGCCCAGCGTCACCTACTTGTTGCTGTAAAACGACACCAACTGCTACGTCTGAAGCGTCCATACTGAGTGGCAGTAGAGCTGTCGGGTCGTGATGCGTTATGGAAGCCATGTTGGCGATCGCTTCTTTCAAAGTCTGGAAGGCGGTACCTGCTGCAGCAGGAAGATCGAGTTTCTTAAACTTTGCTTGGAGAAGACCAGTGACGGGCTGCATAAGTGAGGCGCAACGAGGTATGAAACGGCGATAAAAGTTGACGAGGTCGTCAAAGCGTATTAGTTTTTGAAGGTGTGAGGCTCGGGATAGTCGACGATGGCCCTAATTTTATCCTGTAGTGGCACGACGCCTACAGCAGAGATATAGTGGCCGAGAAAACTGATGGAACCAACACCAAGCGAACACTTGTGTGCGTTGATCGTTACCCCGTGTGAGGATGAAAGGTCAAGAAGTGTTCGCACCTGGCGCAAGTACTCCTCTCATTAGTAGCTCTCGATTAAGATGTCGTCGAGATAAACGTAGGCGAAGTCTAAGCCGCGACAAACTTGGTCGATGAAACGCTAGGTTTGTACACCATTCTTTTGACCGAATGGCATGCGTAGGAATTCGAACATACCATATGGTGTTGTCACAGCAGTTTTAACTATGTCCGCTTTGGCTACCGGAATTTGGTTGTATGTGCTTACTTAGTCGATTTTTCAGAAGAGGTTTTCCCCGCCAAGAAGGCGGTGAGATCCACTATGTGTAGGATCGGGCGTGGTTACCGTTTTCAAGGTTCGATAGTCGCCTCAAGGCCGCCAGTCCCCCATGATCTTCTTTGGGACTATGTGGAGATGGGTTGCCCATGGACTGTCAGACGGTCTGACGACATCGAGCTGAAGCATGTGGTCGAATTCAGCTCGTGCTGTAAGTACTTTGTCTGGAGCAAGCACTCTTAGTCGTGCGCTAACTGGTTGACTGCACGTGGCTGCGACGAATGACCTCTGTCCTGACTGGCGGAAGCTCCGCAGCTGGCTTAACTAGTCGCGGGTATTCAGCTATTATGTTCGTATAATCTGAAGGTACCTCGGTGCTCGGACTGATAATAGGGGCGTCCGTAAGAGCACCTGCAATATCTAGCTTAGTACGGTCCTCTAAAAGCCTGGGACGATCCGGGTCAACAACCGATCCAAAGTTTCAGAGGATATTGCTACCGATGATTCCGAAGGGCACAGCCACAACCGTGCAAACCCACTGAAAATCTGGGTGGATACTTAGGTCTAGGTTTATCAGGCGCTGACCGTATGAAGCTAGCAACGATCCGTTGGCTGCACGCAGGTTGTGCGTAGGCTTTGAATGCTGATCTTTTGCGCTGGCGGGGATGACACTCACCTCTGCCCCCATGTTAATGAGGAAAGTGATGCGAGAGCGTCTACTTTTGACGTAAAGCAGGCGGCATGTTTTGTCGCTGCCGGACGCGTGGGCCGCGTTCACATGCCGGCGAACTATTTTCCCTGTCCTACTATACCATGTTTAGCGCAAGCTGATCTGCAACTTCTGGCGTTGCCACCGTACAGACGATGATATCAGCATAAAGCGATTTTTGAACTAAGGCTTGGGGTAAGGAGACCTGCTCCAGTATGGCGGACGTTTAGTTTGATACGAACTTCGACGGAAAATAGATAGCTCTTAGGCGGAACTCACTCTTGCTACTTCTTGGCTCTGCGTATGCATCGCCGCTAGCTGAGGACGAAGTTTAGCGATCTCACCGTCGCTAGGGTCTTGTTGGTTTGAAGCATTTCCAAATGCGCTATAACCGCTTGAGAAGGTAGCAAAGAGGTTACCGTAAGATCTCGATTGTTGGGGACACCGTTCACGCGTGGCATCTGCTGCTGTGGCTAATTCTTTCAGCGTTCTTTCTGGGTATGTCGAGAGCATCATAGGCAAAGGATCTGGAAGGCGGGAAAGCCATACCTATGTTGAAGCTGCCTCGTACATGTGTGAAAGACCAGCAGTTTGTTGAAGCTCTCGAAGCAGAAAAGATAGCTCCGGTCGCCTAGTTTGTGTCCGTTTATAGGCCGCTGTAATCGGACCCGAGCAGTGGACTGTGCTTTACAAGGTATCCTTTGTTTCCTTTTTTCGTATTTGTCTTCTTTCGGCTTTTAAAGCAACATATCCTGAACCAGAGTCACAACCGTTTGGTGGAGTCGCGGGACGAGTTGATTGTACTTGGCCTAGTCGGTAATGATGCTTACATTTTCTAATGCTACCTCGAGGATAACGAACCAAACCTTAGGGTAGTGTTCCATAAACTCAGGGACAGCCAAAGTAAGCATGTTCTGGCTACCAGCCAATCCGGTTTCCACGTCGGAGTGGAACACAGGGCGATTGAGAATGACTCGTAAAAATGATACGAGGGACGCAGACTATTTATTAAATGGCAGGAAAAATGTAACAAAATGATCGGACCCACCGAAAAACATACCAAAAGCAAAAATGAAAAATCGCGCGTGCGATTCGAGGTCACCAATTTTTGGGACTAGTAGATACTAGTCGGGTTCGTTGCGCATGCGCGAGCAAGGGTACTAGAAGGCAGAAACGTCGGACACAAGAGGCGGTCCCAGTAATTGCCGTATTACTTCACTTATACCTTTTATTTACCTACACTTATTATACTTTAAAAAGTCCTCCCGAGAGATTTAACCGACCAATTAGCCATGTCTGCCAAAAGCTTGGGGATTGCTTTGAAAAATTCAAATTATATAAAACATCTGCTCCTTGAGATTTCGACGTGCACCAGGAATCGTGCTATCCAGTTGGACTGTGCCTCGAGAAATATACGAGAAATACGAGAAATATACCTTTGTTTTTTATTCATATTGCCTTGCAAAAGCATGGTACTACCTGTACATATTTGATCTGTGCCTAATATGGAAGCAGCTTCTAAATTAAAGAGAAATATATCCATTATTGTTAATGTGACGCTACAACAAAATGAAGACGGATGCAACGCCCAGGAGCAAACATCAATCACTGACTCACCAAAGGTGACGGTGACAAACCGGATGTAGGGTAAGATGGCCATAGTGTAAGGAGGTTAAAACAAGAAATTGTTTGTACAACTCATCAGCAATGAAATTGTACATTAAAGATAGTAGTCCTCTTTTGGGGCGCTACAGACCGTAGTGTGAGAGAGATAAAGCAACGAAAGAATACCTTTTATTTGGAAAGCAATTACATTGCACATAAAAGATAGTGCATATCTTTAGAAGCGCTGCACAATCATAGTGGAAATCGTAGCCAACTGATGTGCTAGTTGCGTAAACATGAAACAGGAAAAGGAATCGTAAGGAACTGGGGGACAGTCTAAGAAACCACCAACCCAAAGGCCAGATTCAGAGCAGATCCAGGGTGCCCAAACGATGTTAACCTAGGTGACTGCAATGTCCTCTAGTGTCGGGTTCCAACAGTCGCTTAACGTTACAAGAGACGAACCGAATCCTATCAGCTCGGAATGCAAGTTTATCGGTTGCCCACAAAGTGTTGGTAACTGTGCGGATGAAACATCCAAGAAAGAGCGGACCCAGTTCGCCTCGCCCTGATCCGATTAGTGAGAACAAAATCGCCAAGAAGACGTCGATAGCTCTATTAGCTCATTCCCAGTTTGAACATCCTGTCAGGGTAGGACAAGTGTCGCAACGCATGAACCACTTTAGTTCAAGTTTAACTTGGACTGAAACAGCAGAAAATTCCCCTGTATGTTTCTTCTTGAGTGCTTTGATGTTGCAGGATATTTGTGACGGTTATAACTGCAATCTAGAAGATCCAAAGAAATACGCGCGGATCTCACCATGTCCAGTAAATTAGTGTTGAGGTGACATGCGCCAGCCGTCTTTGTTACGCCTGACAAATCAAGCAAGGACAAAAATAGGAAGTAATTGAAAGACATACCTAAGAAAAAATACGGCAGTAATAATAACAAACATATGTAATAGCAAAATATAAGATGTGAAAGGGAAGATTTGGGTTTGCAATCCAAGGGCATCGAGTCTGTGCTCAAATTCTTCCAATTTGGTGATGGTACCACGCACTCGGTAACACATTACAGGAATCATTCACTCTAACTGACAGTCAGACGTTTGTCCAAACTCTAATATTCGTGGTTTATGTAAATTCATCGAATGATCGCCGAAAGACGGTGGTAGCTTTTGCTTATAAAACTAAGACAAGTCAGGGACGAGCTTCACTATCATTATATGACTGGTCAGAATCAAGTCGCTCCGATATCAGCAGCAGTGTATGAAAAATATTCCATGATTAAAGAACCTCTGTTTATTACAGTGGCGCCGTCCCAAATTACCTGTGTTTAAAAAAGCCGTTGATGTTGCACTAACCCACCTACACTACGAGATATAGCCTGTGTGTCTCGACAGACGATATAATGCGACAAACTGCACAACCAGTATTAACCTAAAGAAATGTGGTTGGCTCTTTCTGCCTAACTCTGTGTTAACATTGTGGTGAGTCCACCAAAACGATTTTCATTTTATCCGGTTGTTTTATATTCACCTTGTTGTGGCTCTCATTTTGGCCATCCTACGGGACTTGCTAAGCATCCGCATTTTTGCACGTAATATACCACTATACCATTGAACCATTTTGTTACCTACCCTAAGGACCAGCTCCACTAACATTATATCACGAACCAAGGGTGGTGAACAAGCTTGGATCCAATATTCTAGGTACTGCCTAGCGAATACTGAGAACATTTCCAGTGTGATGATTCCGAAGGACCTTCAGATCATCTACGGCATTCCGAACCACTTTCCCATAGCTTGTAGCGCCCAAAAAGATAACTCTTATCTTTCATGTACAATTTACTTGTTGACCGTTTGTACATTACTCTTTCTTGTTTTAATCTT
>OX104063.1:34648674-34681361 GCA_944474145.2 Dicrocoelium dendriticum | reverse complement strand
ATCGATGATGATGATGATGATGACGATGATGATGCTGATGATGATGACGATGATGATGACGACGACGATGATGATGATGATGACGATGATGATGACGATGATGATGATGATGATGCTGATGATGATGATGCTATGAACTACATGCCGACATCCGGGTTAAGCATCGAGACCTTTTGTTGCACAGAACAAGGCTAGGCGATCCTTAAAAATGACTTCTTATTTATATACAACTCACGCAGCATCCACTCGTAAGGCTGTTACTACTATTCAGCCTCACACAAATATTTGAAGACTATCACTTGCGATACTGCTAAGTCAAAAGTTAGATCTCGAAAACTTTTATACGGATTTACTTTAATTGAGACCCTTAGTAGATCGTGTTCACTTTCAATGATTGTCCACATTGCTGTTCCTTTTCAAGCTTCTCCATGTAAGCGATAAAACATTTAGGAACCTTTAGCAGAACGCGCAGTCTCCGGTTGTTTAAATTCAACAAGGGCAGCAACAGACTGTAGATCACCGGTACGGAATCACAAACCGGGACTGATCCATGATCTCTGTAGTAAATCAAAATTCAAGTCCGGAGTGACTACGGTACTATTATGACAATAAATATCACACGATGACAAACATCAAACGGTGTCCTCACACACAATAAATGCGAAATCACGAAAGACCTTTGCAAAGCAAGATAAGACCCAAACTGAGTGACTAAATGCATATCACATAGCTTACACATCGGTGATCAGAAGTCAGTCTGAGGGCAGCAATGATTGGACAGCACAAAATGCACCAAGAGCGCAGTTGAGGTCGCTTACTTGTGACAAGATAGATACGTTTGGGACACTGCTAAATGGCTGGCACGCGTGAGTAGACCGATGATTTCCTCGCTGTCTTCCGTCGAATTGGCTGGGGTAACACACAGAGGGTACAACTGAGAGTTGTCGAAGCAAGCTTGAGCAACTATTGAACGAGTCTAGATGGGTAAACTCGTGTGGTTAATCAGTGTTCACAATGTGGGTAAAGAACAAAGTAACTGGGGTTTTATCGTGCAATTGAAATAAAAAATCAAAGAGTTATTGATCGTGTTTTGGGGAACAGTAGCGGAGAAATCTCCAGATAGACTGAGCAATAGATATAAAAAATTTTGAATCCAAATTGTGTATTTCGGTCATTTGTGCTTCAACGACCAAATGCACTGATGTCGTCACGAGCTGTTTCCGCTTCAGATCGACCAAGTTTAAGTTGAGAAAGCGAATTGTGCTAAGCTGTTTTCTGTCCACGTCACATTAACTGTTCTGTACAAGTGTGAAAACGTACTTCTGTCTAGGCTGTCACTGCCAACAAGTGGAGAAAAACGCGCTTGAAAACGATATGCTTCGTTAAAGTAACTTCTCAAATATTCCTCAGAAATGCAGCTTTTAAAATAACAATAGCTAAAAGTGAAATAACTTTATTAACAACCTGAGAGCATCAGTGACAAGCGAGGATACGAGACAGTATGGAATACTTTAGCAAGGCCAAAAATAGAGCAATCCCTGTCTGACTCTGATCCACAGCGTTTACCGTGTTCGTGTGCTATCAGTACATTGGTTAGGCAAGAATGGTCGTTACAAAAGCCATGTTGCAATGGACTGTGCAAACCAGACGCTCTCAAATGCTTCGTAAACGCAACTCCTATCAGCTCTTTTTAACAGTTTAACCACAACATGTGTCAACCTCATGGGTTTATAAACCCCATGTAGATACTTACCGCCTTCTTTAAAGAAAGGCAGACAATAACCACCTTCTAGTTATTAGGCAGAGAACAGCACTAAAGCGATTTCTTGAACGGACGAGCGGCGGGTCCAGACAGTTCACTGGCCGGTTCGTACAAGTGATTGGGGTGAATAGCTTCCCCACCAGCAGCTTTAATATAATTCATAACCCTCCAAGGAAATAGTAATTACGTCTTTGCTACAGAAATACCAGTAAGAAATGAGTCTGTTAGCACTTTCTTCTCTACATCAACACGCGGCAAATTGGCCTCCCAAACAAATGCTTGCGCACACTACTCGAGGTAGTGGCTTTGCACATTTTCCCATCTTTCGACCGCATGCTTATCTGTTCCGTCAACGTAGCACACTGGCAGGAATATCATCCGAAGCTCTTCCAAAAGTCCTTCGGCCTTATTCCATGTGGTGTGCATCGAATTCAGCTGAAACCGAATGCGAAACCGGTCGCCATTGGTCAACCTCGACCCATTCCGCTAGCGAAACGTGAAGCGGTCTCAGCAGCCCTGAGAGCGATGCTAGCAAATGATTCGATTGAACCCATCGGCGGCTCTGAGTGGGTGCATCCAATGGTTAGTAGCATGAAAAAGACGGTACTGTCCGGATATGCAACGATTTGCAGGCCGTGAACAAACAGATCGTCGTAGAGCGCTTTGATTTGCCATCTAATGATGAACTCACTGTACGTTTAGCTGGTGCAAATGTATTCTCCAAGCTAGATTTGAAAGTGCATTTTTCCATATGCCATTGGCCGATGATTCCAAACACCTAACTGCCTTCCTTGCTCCTGATGGTCTATTTCACTACAAAAGCTTACCCATGGGTTTGAGTTCCGCGCCCGCCGCCTGGAAAAAGTTCCTGACTCACGCCCTGGCAGGTATCGATGGGCAGGTTGCCTACATGGATGATCTTTTGTTTTCGGCCGCTCACAGGAAGAACATGATGAAAGGCTACACAAAGTCCTCCAGCGCCTCAGTGATCTCAAGTTGCGCCTGAACGCAGAAAAATGTCTCTTCAATGCACCAGAAATTCAGATTTTGGGACACGTCATTTCACGCAGTGGCATTCGACCAAGTGATGAAAACATCAAGGCCATCTCTGAAGCGCCAACACCCAAAAGCTTGACAGGACTAAAGTCCTTTTTAGAAAGGTGCTGTTATAACCTGCGCCATCTGCCGGATTTTGCGACTTGGCAGATCCATTACGACAGCTAACAAAGAAAAGATCGTCGGTCGGTTGGGGCAGCAATCAGCAAAATGACTTTGATGAACTGAAAAAGAGAGTTGCGTCTGCTCCCTTAGTTGTCATTTTTCACAAATCTTGCCCCACCTTTGTATCCACTGATACGTCTATTGTCGGTCTTGGAGCTGTCCTCTCACAAATACAAAACGGAGAGGAGAAACTTATTGCCTACGCATCACGAAAGCTATCAGATTTCGAACGTCATTATTCAGTTGGGGAAAATAACCGTTGCATGTGTGTGGGCCCGTGAAAAGTGGCATTTATTGCTGTTCGGTCATCATTTTATTCTGCGTACTGATCATTCAGCCCTAACAGTCATTCTCAGCAATGGCTCTAAAAGATCTCGCCCAATGCGAATCGATCGCTGGGATGCCAGGCTCCTTAACTACGATTTTGAAATTGTGTACCGGCCAGGTTTGTAAAATCAGGTTGCTGACGGCCTATCTCGTTTACCCGTGGGGTTGGAAAATGAAAAAGAGAGACTCAGAGAGGTGGTACTAGTTTCCAGTCTCGGAGCTAACCTGTCTGCACTGACGATCGAGGAACTACAAAGGGAAAATGCTAACGATCATTTACTGCATGAGATCATTGAATACGTGCAACAGGGCCGGCCCAAGAATAACAAAATCCCAGGTGAGTTCATTCCGTATTATGCAATTCGACATGAACTATCAGTGGTAGATGGTTGCCGGATGCGCGGTTCGGTGTTTGTAGCTCCGCCCCAGTTGATAGCCAAGATAATGGCTTGTGCACATGAGGGACATCCAGGTATAGTTCGGACCAAAAATCGAGTGAGACACTATTTCTGGTGACCAAGAATGGCATCTAGCATTGAGACATTTGCGGTCAATTGCAATGCTTGCCGATTAGCAGACAAAAGTTCTTTGCCCGTTAAAGCCCCGACATAGCCAATGGCTTACCCGATGAGACCATGGACCAAAATCGACATTGATATTATGGGCCCTTTCGCTACTGCTCCTACGAATAAGCGAAATCTACTAGCTGCTACATGTTTTTACAGTAGATGGCCTGAAGTACACCTGTGCGACCAAGTTACTACTCCAGTTGTGTTACGTTGGCTTAAACACTTGTTCAGTCATTTCGGTTTACCGCATGAAATAGTAACGGATAACGGGCCACAATTTTGTAGCCGCGAATTCGCAGATTTTCTACATTGCCATAACATTAAGCACTCTATAACTGTGCCCTACAATCCTGCAGCCAACGGCATGGTCGAGCGTTTATACTAGTCTGTAAAAGAAGCTATATAAGCCATACACATAGGAGGTTCGGACTGGGAGGATGCAGTTTTAACCGCGGTATTTTTCTACAGAACATGTGACCACAGAGCCAAGGGAAGAACGCCAGCGGAGCTGATGCCAGGAAGGCCATTACGCACAAAGTTACATGCTGCACATAACCTTTTATCAGCGAGAGATGCCGAAGTTTCAAGTCGCATAGCATCTTACCAAAATTCCTACGCTAAAGCATCGATACTAATGCAGCCCGGCACATACGTTCGCATCAAAAGCAGGGTGACAAAGAAAGCACACCCTCGCTTTCCGCTTCAGTGCGCATCGACCGTACGCTTGGCCCGGGCACCTATCGATTGGAGAGCGGCCTAATTGTCAAGGTGCGTCGACTCCACACAGCTCAGCCCGACCGATTTGCGCACGAAGACCTGGCTGAGTTACCATTACCACGATGTCAGCTGCGTCGGTCTCCAAGAACGGTGCAACCTATTGATCGCTACGAACCAGGTTGAGGCGGCGTTTCGGAGCGGGAACGATAATGTGGTAACCATGTGAACAGGATCGATTGGCCCAATCTCATTGGTTGTCTTGCCGACTCATTCCTACCTTACCATTGGTCGTGTGTCTGTGGTTTGACTCTCCGTCAAAAGAGGGATTGAGACTCAGTTGTACTTGGTTATTTTACGAGATACATTTTTACCTATTAGGCGGCTTTCCCGATACAGCAGAGGTACTTATAGATTCTCGTCACATTGTTAACAGAGACTGCACAGGCTTAGAGAAAAGGCTTTTAAACTCAATAACGTTACACCAGTGAACTCTATATCGATTGCTTTAAAAATCAAATGGCTTCGCCCCAAACATATCTAATTTCAAGCCATACCTGGAGGTAACAATTATCGAGAAATATGGAAAATGCTGGAACAATTAAGCGGAGTCTACCGCGACGCAACGCATTCAACTCCGGATGTGGAAAAAATAAATCGCAATTTTTGGGACAAGGATAGTACTACATTTTGGATGTATCCTATGTTGTTACAGCAAACCTCAACTAACCCTCCTTCTGTGAATAATCTACAAGTACAAAGGGAATTAACCGTGTTGCAGGGGAACAAAGCACCTGGCCGGGATAGGTTGTCTCCCGTCCTGCCCCAAGTATGTGCAGATTAACTAGCACAGCCTCTCGACGACTTGTACACACTGTGCTTCAAACAATACAAGACAGCTACTAGTTGGCATAGAGCAAGCATTACGTCAGTATCAACGAAAGTAACCTGTAAATATCGACCGATCGCTAGCGCGTCGGTTGCTCTGCAGACCTTTGAGAGGCCCATTCTTAAAATGATCTCAGCTCAGACCTCTTTGGATGACTCTAATCAGTTTGCATATCGCCACTCGAGGTCCACTTTAGATGCAATAGCATGTCTGGTACATACTGGGCTGTCGTTGCTGGATAATGAAAACCGATACATCTGCATCAGCTTCCTGGATGTTAGCAAGGTTTTCGGTTGTGTGAACCGTGAACTACTGTTGTGCGATCGATAAGGTTCCGGAGTCCAAATCTCTGTCGTTCTTCCGTTGAAAAGTTATTTCACTAGGCGTACCCAGTATCCTAGGTTAATGTGAAAATACTTTACTCACCACGAACTCTGGTGTTCTTCAGAGAGCCATTTTGCTCCGGTTCTTATATTCCGCGTACTTTACCCCAATCTCCATCCCTGAAGAACCCACCTTACTGAACTATTGCAGACGAAGTACTACTTGACGTCCGTCATCCAAGTATAGACTCATCAGCCAAACTACAACCCCTCCTGGACAACTACACAACTTGGTCCAAATCCCGTTGCCTAGCGTTAAACACCTCAAAATGTAATGATGGCTTTTTTACGCTGTTCACAGGAACACGCTACTACCTGATCCTAATGTAGTGTCCACAACTTGTGTTGATGGTGTATGTTTGATCACTTTCACCTCAGGAACATAAATAGGTGTGACACTGGGCAGTGGACTTACCCAGTTCTTTCATGTGAATGAATCTTTCGCTAAAATTAAAAGACTCTCATCTTATGTTACACATCTCAGATCTTCTTCGGCAAGCTATTTTTTGTTCCGGCGTTTTAACACTGCATGCATTTTGCCCTACTGAAAATATTGCTATCTCTGGATTTTTCCTGGTCTCCCGATTAGAGACATCAAGATAATTACCAACTCAAGGAAATATATGTCCCGATGTAGTAGCATTTCAAGGCCGGAACGTGTTAACAAAATTATATCCAGCCACGTCAACTCATGTACCAAGTTTGCGTATAAAATACCCGCTGATGTTAGCCACCACGTCCACATGGCGACGTCCGAATGCGTATGAACCTGCTCGACCAGAGTTGCAGAACTATGTACGCCCGCAAAAGGGCCTATGGTACATCAATAGCTCCATACCTGTCACGATTTTCTTTAATACAATATCCGTCATTTAAGTATTGGTTAGTAAATTTAGCGACTTTTGCTTTGTCGCCCTTTTTTAACGATTGTGGTTCTATATCTATTCTTATATACTTCTCGTTTTTATTATTTATCCTTGTCCGTGGCTTGTGCTTTAGAGTTTAATATTCACTCTCCATGAGTGCTTAAGCACATACTTGACTTGACTGACTTCAGCACGCAAGCCTTGTCAAGATTCTTGTGTGCAACAGTGCCACTGGCTCTGAGCAACACCAGCAGAGTCGGATTTAATTTATTGGGTTCTCTAACTTAAGCAAAGCATTATTCTGAGTCTACGGAGGCTGCATTTGACAGCTCCATTTCACAAGTGAGCCAAGCGGCTGACACATGCACATGTTTTGCACTAATCGATAGCGCCTACAAGGGTCATTCGAAGGGATGACTAGTAAGTGCGCCAAAACCTGACCCGTCTGTTATGTAATCGACGGCCGACCACTGGAATAGTAGCCGAAACCTTTACCCTTTTGGCAGCCAGGTCACGACTGGCAACGCTTGACACATCAGTTAATGACTGAATGTAGGGCCATTTGGAGTACATGTTGTGTGATTCGATTGAAACGAGCAATCTCAGTGTAGACCGCGATTCACATTGAAGTGCACCTTGGTCAATTCGGTCGCAGGGACCGTAGCCGAAGCAGCTGGAAATTGGATGTTGCCCACCCGAAAACACTGCACAATCACGACGCGTTTCAAACTAATTTTATCTCATCAGGTGGAGACAGCAGGCCTAGATCCCGCGACCATTGGAATAGTAGCCGAAACCTCTACCCCTTTGGCTACCGGGTCACGACGTTGTGTCAAGCGTTGCTCGCCGTTTTGATTTTACTCTACGTTTATATCAGCATGCTGACTGTTTGGCCTATTGGTGGTAATTCCTTCGCGACCCTTAATAAGAGCAAATTTGAATGGCAAGCAAATGTGGTTACTAGCTTCTAGAAAGGGACCATAAACAAGCTCTTTTACAACTGCACTTGACTTTGAGGATACCAGATCCAAGAAAGACAAAGTTTGATGCTCCATAAACTTGGAAACTCCATCTACGCACTTTGCGTGTTAGATCAACAAACTCATCGGGCAAATCTCTAGCCACTCTGCAGAAAACTTTTAATTAATGTACTTCCGTGTTATTGACATCATCTATCACTAAACACTTGTTGTGTAAGTGAGCGCGAAGTTGAAGTTTCTTCATGGTTCCTGTACATGAATAATATTTTGAACCGTATGGATGCAGTACCTAATTCAGCAACCAGAGACTCATTGGCGCTATAAAGAGTAAAACGTGCGATTTTTAATGCCCTTGCGCCAGAACTTAAGCAAATAGTAAACCCTTTCCCGCAACGGCCAGGAGGGTTTCAATCTCGCAGTAAGCGTAGGCTGGTAAATATACCTCCCCGTCTATGACGTCGAAGGGCAGCTATGTTTTAGTGAAAGCGATCGCACCTGGTTGCGAACTATCTATCAGAGCACTCCCTTCGCACACGTTACATTACAGACTACGCATGTTGCTAGGCACTACTTGAAGGAAGCTGTTATAGTGAGCTCAGCGTAATGTTCCACTGGAACTGATCTTTTTAGGGTAGGAATGGACCGCCTGCTCACCACCCAAACGCACACAAAACGTAGACACTTAAACACTTCTCGACGAACAACGAATTATTTGATAGTCTTCTGCAGCCTTAGACTGTCAGCTGAAGGCGGGTCCGGCTGTACACTAACGTCTGAACTCTTCAGCTTAAAGGTAAAGCACAGCAACGCTTTGCGTTCCTCCGGTGTAGGAAGAACGGCACATAGTAGCTGAAGCCGATTTTTCGTACTAGCGACTGGTAAGTTTCCAAGTTTGATTAGCTTTGGAACATTAAGCCCATGCAATTGTGGTGGAAGGAATTAAGAGAAGCACACATTTAACTACTAGAAGTCACAAGCGTTTGTTCTTCAAACCTTAATCCCGAGACTGTAATGCTCCTGAAAATAACGCAAATATCGGCAAATGAATCGATAAGCCGAGAAACATTTACGGTGCACCTTACAGACACAGTATCTGAGACTGCCTGAGATATTTCATACAACTGCAGAGAAGTAATATTCGCACATGGTGAAAGCTGTGTTATAGTGGTTGTGGAACATTCTTCGGACGGCTCCAAGATCAGAGTGTTATCGAAAGACTCCGCTACTTCTTTTGATCCAGGCAAAGAAGAACTAGCTAATTTACATCTTATTGGTCGCTTTTGTTTGATAGGTGGAAGTTAGACCAGTTCTTCTTTGCATAGAACAGAACCAAAGGTACTCTCCGAGGGATCAGCATCTGCTCAGCTATCTTCAACGAATGATCTCACAACACCAGAAGGATGTGTCACGTCCATGGGTTTACTTTAATCTTAAAAACTTTTTCATACTACTTAAGGTTTCGAGTCTAGCTGCAATTTCAATAATCTTTCGTGCTACGCAATCCACCCTGAAGTTTGGTGTTTTTAAGGCACAAGTTTGGGGCATGCAGTAATACAGTTCACGATAGCAACAGTCATGGCAGCTAAAAGGTAAGTTCCCGCTGTCAGAAAGTGGGAAGTAGCGCAATTTAGTTAACACAATGCACGCTTCATGGAACCAGTGCCTGCAGATGCCACACTGAATTCCATCTGACGACTTAGTACGTAATTCATAGCGCCTCCCTTTGTCACAGAGCACTGCTGAGTTAGTAGAAGACTGGAAAGTTGAGCTGATCAGCGTGGTGGTAGAATGAGCAGAGTGTTGAAGAAGAGACAAGTCAGGCGTGAACCGGTTTACGGTATCCTACTATGTATTCGACTCGAACACCAAGCAGATGACACTTCAAATGACATGTTTGTACTGGATTAGATTCACCCAATCGCAACGGGTAAGTGTCTGCCAAGGAAGAATTTGGGTTTACAATGAGTTAGCTGTTTTCAAATTCCAGTCCGTTGTTGATGCAAAACCTTCTAGGAACAAGGTTTTCTCAAGTTAAATCTTGTGAGATTTGCGTTCTGTGGTCAACAGATAGGTGTCATTCTGAAATATTCCGTAGCAGCGGAAGATTCGCAAAGATGCAAATGCCTTCGCAATAAATATTCCAAATGCGGATTCTCAGTGATGTTTATCATCAACGGGATCAGAGACAGAAGTCTCCAAGCGATTCTCGAAGAAGCAAGAAACACGCAGATGAGAGATCTTGAGCGAGATGGGACCTACAAACCCATTAGATAACACGAGAACTGACAATGTCAAACATTCTTTTCAGTGTTCTCCAACCGGTGCTTCAAGTTAGGCTTACGAGAAAAAAAGCCTGGAAGATTGTAATGGTTGAGAAGGATTGTCATACTTCGCACCGTGTGCACGAGAAATTTCCAGGTACAGCTAAAACAATTCCGACCTTTAAACCATGACACGCTGTATCACAGGTGGTATCTAACAATATTTCAAAGCAAGCTGGTAAACATTTCTTCCGTTAGGACTCCAAATGACCTGCGGATCATCCAGTGTTCAGAACCTTATGCGGATTGCATATTGCAGTCTTCACTGGATTTGAAGTTCGAGGACAGCATGACACCCAAATCAGGCTGTTTGGATGCATGAGGTAGAGTAAAACCTCTGTAAGTTGACCACGCAAGGGACTGGACCAAGGTGGTCAACATAGAGAGGTGGTCAACACACGGAGGTTCTATGCCAGAACTTTGCATAACTTATTTCCCCGTTGTGAGTAGTATAGTAAGAAATGCATTTTCACACAAACCCGTTTCGGACATATTAGACGAAGTCTCACGTAACGGCAAACTCAGTTCACTCATACAGTGATATATTAAATCAAAACGCAGTGTGCGTTTTTAGGTCAAATCATTTTTTGAAAAGTAGTCAAGCTTTGTTTCTTTCTTGTCACAAAGGTAACTGCAGAAGGCACTCTCAGCACAAGCATGTTACGACATATTTCCACAACAAATTATTTCAGTTGCATTAAATGATGCTTGACTTCATCGCCCTTTAGAGTTTCTATGATTTCCAAACCACCGTCACTCAGTCCTTCTTCTTCCTAATCATCTAGATCAGGTGTTTGTTCTTCGTTTCCGTATGGGAGTACAGCAGTCCGTTTCTCTTGAAAAATAGCATCTGGATCTGGTTCAGTATAGGTCATCATCCATTACAGCAACCGTAACATCTACCGAACGAATTCAACCAATTTACATGGAATGACTAGTAAGGCTACGGCTTCCCGCTCGACAGCTCGAACAAATCCGGTCTTTCTGAAATACATTTGTATAATTTCTGGTTGACATTTGAACCAAGCGGAACATATCCAAAGCACAGCATCCAAAGCATTAACATAGGCAACCGATGAAGTTCTTTCCGCATTTGAATCCGTAGTATGCAATTTTGCCATAGCCCATTGCATGAGCTTGGCTCGATAGTACATTTTGAACAGTTTGCTGATACCTTAGTACAGAGGTTGAATTTGTGATGTCATGTTTGGAGGCGGAAACTTAGGTGTACTATTTGTGAGATCGTTTACATGGGTGTGACTAGGACAGTTGCCAACTGTTGGGATAATGGAGCGTTTCTTCTTCAACTTTTCCTTGTCGATGCTTCTGATCCACCTCACAAATATGGCTGCAGTCATTCACGTAGATCGGTTTGATCTTCAAGTTACTGGAAGGTTTTCAGGCTTTAGATTTTTGAACGCACCTCGTCTAGCTTCTCCCCATTTGTGCTAGCGCACAATAGAACTGTGAAACATTCTTTGGAATGTTTTCCACAATTTCACTGGTCACCCTTTATAACAAGACTTTTGTTGGTCATCGTCTTGTAAAAGAAACCACACCCAATCAGTATTAAAATGTTGTCATTGTTGAAGCTTTTGCTGAAGTTAGAAAATTTTTCGATGAATTGGAACAAACTCCTCAGGCAGTTCATGAGATTCACTACGTAAAACTCTTTGGCAAATTATATGTCTGAGTTTAAATTGCTCTAACCAACCATTGAATGCCTGGAAATCTGCTACCCCAACTTCTTGTGAGAAGCTTTTAGAAATTTCTTGAATTATCGCCACATAAATTCGTGAGTTAGCTACCCTCAATTGTTTGAAAGAGCGCAGCGTGGTTTCAGTGAATTCGTGTGAATGTTTCCGCCTCCTACTGTTAATCACCTCTTTAATTTTCATATCTCTCCAAGTACTCGCGTTTAAGTCCTTGCATATCGCATATTGCTAACATCAAATGCCCTACTGTCTTTCTTTGGCTACGCCTTTCCAGAAAATGCAACAGTCTAATCTTTCCCTTCAAGGTCAATTCTGAGGCCTACTGTTGAATTACTCGTAATGACCGATCTTAATTTGTTCAAAGCATGGACTAGACCTTAGATCTACGGTTCTATTTAAGTAACACTAATTACATGTGATAAGTAACCTGAATTGGGCTCACCATCAAGGCGACACAAAATAGAGCCGCATGAACCCTACACAATTAATGTGAGCCTAAACGTCAATATCTCCAAAATTAAAGGTGCTAATGAGTGGATGCTTACGTCTGATGGTTAAACGAGGATTTGATAATCAATCAAAGGAGGCAGAATCTGAGTAAAGAATTCTTTTCGGTAATTCTCATCAGACTCATATATTACATGATGTGGAAAAAGTGCTAAATGTGCCGGGTTGGGCTACGTATTGAACAAATGTTTAATTTCACGGGTACAAATCAATAAATCACGAGGTCATTGGAAGTGGCAAGTGTGTACAGGGGAAATCATAGCCGAAGTTGTAGGCCACGGTAGAAGCAAAGGACGTACAAACTGTTTTTGTACACACAGTTCTGGCTTGAGGTGGCGGATGTAGATAGCTTCCGCAATAGACAGAAGATGCGTCCGGAATCCGCGCGTGAAACGTTCAGGAACAGTATAGATGACTCTAAAATCATTTTCCGTTCCTGCGTGACTGCACTCTAGTAGGTGAGATAAGATGGAACTGTTGCTGCACCTCGCTTCGCCTTTGTAAAACCACTTGGGGATGTGTTCGCGAATCCTATGAGATAGGCGTCTCGTGGTACGACCCACGTATCGTGCCCCACAGGAGCACGAGTAAAGATAAACAAGCATTGATCGAGTCACCAGAGGCAGCCTGTCTTTCAAAGGTTTTACGAATAAAGGCTTGTTGTAAAATACTATGCGTAGGCGAGCCGCGAAGTAGGTCTTTTCAACAGGCTGCCTCTGGTGACTCGATCAATGCTTGTTTATCTTTACTCGTGCTCCTGTGGGGCACGATACGTGGGTCGTACCACGAGACGCCTATCTCATAGGATTCGCGAACACATCCCCAAGTGGTTTTACAAAGGCGAAGCGAGGTGCAGCAACAGTTCCATCTTATCTCACCTACTAGAGTGCAGTCACGCAGGAACGGAAAATGATTTTAGAGTCATCTATACTGTTCCTGAACGTTTCACGCGCGGATTCCGGACGCATCTTCTGTCTATTGCGGAAGCTATCTACATCCGCCACCTCAAGCCAGAACTGTGTGTACAAAAACAGTTTGTACGTCCTTTGCTTCTACCGTGGCCTACAACTTCGGCTATGATTTCCCCTGTACACACTTGCCACTTCCAATGACCTCGTGATTTATTGATTTGTACCCGTGAAATTAAACATTTGTTCAATACGTAGCCCAACCCGGCACATTTAGCACTTTTTCCACATCATGTAATATATGAGTCTGATGAGAATTACCGAAAAGAATTCTTTACTCAGATGCTGCCTCCTTTGATTCATTATAATAAATGGGAATTTTTGGATTGCTGAGGATCAGCATTCCCCGTGATTCAGTCAAGATTTGATAATCACTGAAACCCTTGTTTGCGGCCTGTGAAATGAGTGGACACATGATCTTAGCGGTAGACGAAGGTTTGCCTGTATGGGTGGAAGGGTGTAGGACGTTAAACACAAAACTTACTAGGATATTTCGTAGGCGCCAATCTGAAGTGAGAGCCACAGCCATCAAAAGACGTCCGGGAAACGTCTACCGATTTCCATTGATGCACCGTAAATTGCCGCACATTGCGCATCCTGAGAAAACACCGAGGAATTCTAACGACAGTCCGGATATCCAATCGGATCTCACACGATGCACCGACGCACACAATCATGGCATCTGTCCACCACAATTTCCACGGCGCTGCAAGTTCCTAAGCGTTGAGGCACAGACTATCCACATGTGAACGATCCTGGCCTGTGTTTGATGTCAAAGGTTTCCTGGAAAACTGGGTGCATATGGGCTCTGTACTGACCGATGTTTAGCCGTAGTACCGTTACGTACAGGGTCTACTGTGGTAAAAGTCGGACATCGCATTGCCGAACGAACGTACACGTCGTGCACAACCGCAGCACATTTGAGCAATAAGTTTTCGATGTGCCGGTAGTTATATCAAAGGTAATGTTAAAACACAGTTATGGTGGGCACGCCGGTTGACTGATAACAAGGTTCCCAAGTGGGTTCCCAAGCACCACTTTCAACTAAGCCTTTCACATCAGGAATAATAACAACTTGGTAGAGGAGTATCTTCTCGCTTTTAGTATGTTGCTTTCCTGATTTGTGAACCAAGTTCTATCTTGAATATCTCTTTGCTAACTAACCCACGATACTTAAAGATTACCCGATTGTTTCAGTTCAGTTCACTGCATTTGATAGACCAGGATCTGGGAACCAAAGTGCCGTGGATGCAGTTGCCACGACTCGCTTGGACAGATTGGCAATAAGGAAAAATGATATGTAGATGCGGTTAGACTTGAATATGGTATTATTCGAATGGTAGCAAGAAGGAGGTGCATGAAGCTAATCGCTTTGAAGTATGAACAGTTAAACGCAAGAGAATGTAGGGGCAGTACTGAATCCGACAATGCGCTAAGTCTGATAGAGCCTCTAACTATTGGTTTGGACTAGCACGAGGTCACCAACCAAGAAGCCGGCACGTATCTGCCTGACCAAGTCCCTCGGTCAATTGCTTCATACCCCTATGCCACATCATCGATTAAACACCTCGTGGTTTCGCTCAAATTGGTGAAGCGACGGTATCTAATGCTCGCAGAGAAAGCCGGTTAACTGGTGTACGGAGTACATGACCTAACCAACGTAGGCGATTCAACTGCAACAAAGACTGAAGTGAAGCACCAGAGCGTTGCTTGCCAACAACCAACTGGCGGACCTCAGCATTGCTCAGCCTGTGTTCCGACCAGATCGAATCACGGAAATGGTGAGCTGAAGAAACAACTGTCTCCACTTCGTCTGCAGACTGAAGTGCCACGAGATAATCTTGGTTCCCCATAGATAGTTGAGTCAGCGTGGAGGACAATGCGAAGCAATTTGGCCGGTTTAGGTGGGATTCCTATTTCCTGACATATATGTTCCCATTGTTTCAGAAGGTCTAATAACTTGCCCATGATTGAGTTTGCTTTCGACTCGGACACACTAAAACCTATAATTTTTTTTAGGGAATTTTGCTGTTTTGAGTGTTCAAAATTATAAAGAGTGCTTTGCTTTCTTTCATTGGCGGTGTGATAATCAACTTGCTTTGTGCCGCAGTAGCGTTTGTGCTATTTTTATCGACCTTTAAGGCGGTGAGCGACGTGGCCATTGACTAAGGTTTGTTATCGGAACAAACGAGCCATTCCGGTTCCACTGGATGATAAGCCCTCAAATATCAACTTCCGGAAGTTGAATTATTACCGACTGTTACCCCAAGTAGTCAACATACCACTTACAGTGGTGGTCAATATACAGAATTCTGGTTCAATGTATTTGTCACAGTGACCGTCCAAGCTATGAAAATGGGTCAACTTAGAGAGGTGGCCAAGTTTGGAGGTTTTACTGTATTTTGTTCCCACCAACCACGTAGTGCGTCATTGCTCCATTATACTACCTGTGCAGAACCGTACACTAAGCGTGATTTATCGACATCTACCATAGAACGGACCAGGCTTGAAGTCTAACAATTGCTTGCTGCAGAGCCTACGAGCCAACTGGGTCTCTCAGGTGCACTAGAGCTTCAGTTCGTCCGCAAAAACTAAGCTAGGTACTGACTGCACTTTCTGTAATTTACTCGCAAACGCGGCTAACATTTGTGAACCGAGAAGTAATCCCTGTGTGACAACACGCAAAAGAGCCTGTATAAAGGAAACGCTGGGGTCCATCCAGACACGCATCTCTCACCCATCGAGAAATGCCTATGGTCATCGAAGGGACACAGTATTCATCAACGTTTTGGGTATAACCAACTTAAACGGATGCTGTGCTAGATTCAGCGCACCTTTGCATTTAGTTTTTACTAAGAGACCTTACTTGTTTTACAAACAAACTGCGCCCTACTTTGGAATTCAGACCACTATATTTGGAAGACATGTCCAAAGACTTACTATAGGGCCAACTACGTTCCGATAAATAAAGGCTATTCAGAACCGTTAAACGGCAAAACTTTACAAAGGTAACCATTGTAAAGCTCGAATCGACGCTTTATTCAACCGTCTTTCAACTTTCACTAATGAGAACTTGTCAGCTCAATGACCGGACTTCACAGAATGTAGTGATTCCTATCGCAATATGTGACCCCATCGGGATCATCTACCTACGTATCGCCTCAAGCAACTGCGTAGGGGAAAAAAGAGATGGCTTATGATTATGAGCTAACTGTCTGTGTCAAATATATGTCTGTGGCTCTAAAGTTATAAGAAGGTTAAACAGCCATTGGTTGTGCCGTTCTTCCGTTATTTTCCCAGGACTTCTCTAAAAGGGTTTACTCTTGTGCGCTCAATAAAATAGTTTTCCTAATGCTCTTGACTAAGCGAGAAATCCCTAGTGGACCAGCGCTACTCAGTGCTTTCCATCTCTTGGATCTAACTTGTGTGGATCATATTATTACTCCCGTTCTCATAGTCGGCAGTTGAAGCTGAGGACTCTCAAACGACCCTGCAACCATCCCTACAGACGGAAGCACAACAAAGGTTAGAGACATTTTGCGTCATTCAGCTACTAAACATCGCGTCCGGGGCACTTAGGGTACTTTGTCGTCGTGTAACGCGACCCCATGAATACACGCTGCGCCTTCGTGTGCTTGTGTGCGCACTGCCGAATCCCATTATCTGCGCGCGGTTGCAAGAGTGGGACATTGAAACAGCCACTGTCTCCACGGGCTGACCTTGACACCGGATTAATCAATCCATGGTCTTTGGTAGGACTAACCGTCACACGTTCACGTGCCCTGATGAGTACAAATACCCGAGCCGCGGTGCCTAAAGTTGCCTGTGGAACGTACAATGAGATGTGCAAAATCGAAATTTTCTGTGGAAATTGCCAAACCTATTTCCATGCAAAAGGAAGGAAAATCACACCAAGCAAGTGCAGATTGATCAGCAGCAGGCCTGACTCATTTTGGTTCTGTGCGAAATGTAATACTGTCTCACTAGTTTAAGTCTTGATTGCGCTGTCCCGGAAGTATGAAAAACTCACAGAGGTAGTTGAGCAGATGCTGGGCACCAAAATATTTTCGGTAAAAGAAGCATTGCAGAATGTCTGAAACAGGCCCCTCCGCCTAACTCCACCGCAAGCCAACTCAACAACACCGAATGCTAAACTAATAATGTTGCACCTGCAAACAGCCCAAGCGTTCCCGAACACCTAACCTTCAGCCCATATACAACAATTCTCCCAAACCCACTTCCTGCCACCAGACATCGCCGAAACCCAGGAAATATGCAAATTCCAGTGTCAGCTGGGCCGTTGTTGCATCCAAGTGCACTCCAAGATCAGCCGATGCTGTTTCTATAACCACACTTATAAAGTGGAAGGCAACACTGCAAGAATGCACAGCAAATTGCTGGGTCTCCCAACTATGGACCACACTACCAAAAAGACACTCAGAAACAACTGAATGCTCTATCTATAATTTGTACCTGTGTACCTAAGTCAACATCAAATTCTTTGAAGAGGAAACAGACGGATGACCTGAACCAATGGAATACCATAAATAACCTCCCCGGTATTCTGACTAAACCCTCCAACTTGACGAGTATCACCCGCCACGGGTGATAGACTCTGTCGAGAAGGTAGAAGCAACGTTACATCCGACTGCTCATTTCCAGAACAAAATCGGTCTGCTCAGCCTCTTTCCAAACGTTTCCTGGAGAAGCGCAAACGAGTGAGGCAGAGCCTAGATGAGCTTTGACTAAACGCCGCATCCAGAACCGTTTTTGTCCACGGCGTTTTCCAGTCGCGCGAGCATGATGACTTCGAAGCACAAGCATATAAACAAGCGCAGTGGCGCTATATTCGTGAGACCCTGCTCTTGAAGGACGTGTTGCTACTTCGCTTTAGATACTGCCAAGATCAGAAAGCTACAAAGGGTACAGCATAAAGGTAATTAAAGTTGTATTACAAACTAGGCAGATGGCACTTACACTACTGGAACCCCGGAATGCACTTCGGAACAGACTGCCAACCAAGCTCCGGTTCAAAATGACGAGTGAAACGCTCGTCCGACTTAAAGCACTACCACAGCAGGCAAATGACTTAGTGATCTTAGCCGAAGTTCACACTGGAAGCATGTCTGAAGGAAGTGAGGATCTTCTTGCGCAATCCTGCAGCCACTCCCCACGCATTGGGCAAACTGAGTTGTCACAGGACTGATCACAATGCTACCGAACCCAACTCCAAGCGACTCTCTGATACTACCACAAAAAGTGGCTAGCGGCAGACCACACAACGGTCGGCACAACTTAGCATCCTAGCCACAAATGCCTCGGATCGTTGCTGAGAACCGAAACAGTTTCCTGCATGTACACGAATGTTTAAGACCTCCGCATCAAACTCGCCGAGCTTCGCTTGCGGCACGTAACAAACGCTTGGGGTCTCATATACATAACCGATACTTGGTTGCACTCAGGAATTACGGATGCCGAGATCGCGATACAGAGTACGCCCTTGTTCCGGCACGATCGTCCCAGCAGGGGACCTGGTGCTATCCTATACTATTGTAACGAGTTACAATGCGAACGACTGGATGATCCGGAGACGCTGGTCAACGATTCGCTATGGTGTCATTGGATCATTGGATGATAGAGAGCAGAAGGAAATTCCTTTGTCACCTTCATTTCCCAATCGTTCCGGAGATATCCTGGGTCATTGCTGAACAAAGTCCCACAGAGAACCACTGAAGCTGCATTGGAAACAGCTGGATCCCCGTAAACTTAAATGAGAAGCCAATAAATGCTTGAAACGTTCCTCGGTCTCGGCAACGACTATGGACTCCGGAAGGCGGTTCCAGTCATTCACAACGCGAGTTGATAAAGCCAGGCTGGATCGCACTCGATCACTCCTCGGTTTGAACAGTTTCAAACTGTGGCCTCTTGTTGAACTCTCTGTGTTGAGATGAAAGAATTCCTGTAATTCGCTCTCTAACTCTCCTCTAAGAATACGTCGTGTGAAGATCAAGTCTCCGCGATGACGACGGTAATCCAGGGAAAAGAGGTTCAGTTGTTTGAATCGGAGAGAACAGGACAGGTCCCGCAGCTCAGCAACGGATTTGGATCCACGCCGTTGAACCTTTTCAATCATATCACATTCAAATTTCGTAAGAGGGTAGGCGGCAGGTAGTCCGTATTCCAGAAGCGGGCGTACATGTGAAGTAAACAGGAGTCGGTAGATCCCCAGGGTCAGGCGAGAGAAGGCTCTGCGTATAGAATGAAGCATCCTGTAAGCCGCAGCGACCTTTTTCTTGGTATCTTCATTAGATTTGAAGTCAGACGAAAGTATCACTCCCAAATCCCTCTCCTGAGTGGCGTTTCAGAGCAAGGAACCGGCAATATGGTAGATTCCATATGGGGCAGACGCACCAAATGGAAAACTGAACACTTCTCATGATTCACTGGCAACTGCCACTTAATTGACCAATCATATAGCAGGTCGAGGGTCGGTTGCAACCTGTCAGCATCTTCCATACTGGATACCTCCACCCACAGCTTCAGGTAGTTGGCGTAGATTAGGCAATCCGCCTGGAGAGTGGACGGTAAGTCATTGATAAAGTGGTTGAAAAGCACGGGACCGATGACAGAACCTTGTGGGACTCCACTAGTCATGAGAACAGGGGCGGAAAATGTTTCGTTTACTTGCACCTGCATCGTGCGGTCGCGAAGAAAATCAGAGATCTAGGGGAGAAGATTCCCGGCAATACAGATTCCTCGGAGTTAAAGCAAAAGTCGTTCGTGCGGGACCCTGTCGAAAGCTTTGCTGAAATCCACAAACACAACGTCCAAGCGTTTGCCGGAATCTAGCGATTTCGCCCATCTCTCCTTAGCAACTAGTAAGTTCGAGGTACATGAGCGTGCCCTTCGAAAACCATGCTGTGCACAAGAGAAAAGATTCAGTCCGTCGAGGTAGAGATGAAGAGCCTGCTTCAAGATCCGTTCCATAACTTTGCACAATATCGAGGTTAAGCAGATAGGACGATAGTTGACTGGATCTTGCCTGCTCCCTCCTTTGTATATGGGTTTTACAATGCCCACTTTCCAAGCCGACGGGAGACACCCAGCTTCAAAGGAAAGACGGAAAACCTGACAGATAGGAGGGGCGATGTACTGCGCCACAGTCCTAAGGAACCGGGGGTGCAAGTGATCCGAACCGGGTGAGGAATGCGGATCTAAATCAAGGAGAAGCTTAACCACAGCATTGATGTTAATGTCTACTTGATCCAATTGATAAGGAAAACTAGACGCAGGGTTGTCGCAGGCGGGAGTTTCTTTCGCGAAGACAGAGGCGTACTGCTGGACCAAAAGACTGGCTTTATCAGCGTCTTCCTAAAGTAAATTTCGGTGTTCAAAGGAACACAAGATGAGGATGCCACTGCCAGCCCTGGTGCTTCTTTTTAGATAAGAGAACGCATTTTGGGTGTCGTTCTGGAATGTGTTTCTAATGATAGTTCATATTGCTGACGTTTCTGCCGCTTCCACGTGACACACGCATTTCTGGTAATCTTGTAGGAAGAGTAAGCGAACTCTGCTTGAGATTGCCTGAAATGACCCCACAATTTGCGTCTTCTGTTCATCAGAGATCTCAATTCACTGTCAATCCAAGGTAGACACCTTTGAAGGAGTTTCTACGGGAGAAAGGAACGATCCGCTTAATTAGAGAAGTCATTTTGGAGAGCATAAGGTTCTACGTATCATCAGGAGGAATGGGATCAGGAATACTCCAGTCCATAGCGCTTGCGGCTGTTCTCAGACGGAGGGGTTCGGCATGCCAAAAGTTCCGACGACAACCACCTTGGCTATGGATCGTGAGGCAAAGTGTCCATTGGCATGAAACGACACGATGGTCACTTTTGCCGATGTGTTGAAGAACTGTTAGATTCGTGACATCTGACTGAGCTGGGGTGAGCACAAGATCCAGAATGTTTGGCGTTTGGTCGGCAACAATGCGGGTTGGCATGGTGACGTGTTGAAACAAATTACACTCGATAACAGTCCCAAGTAAGGTAGCATCAAATGAACCAGGTGGACGACCACAAAGAAGTAAGCCCCAATCGATGTTAGGGGCATTAAAATCCCCCACGATAAGATTGTCCTTTCCCGCGCCGTGTTTCCTGATCAAATCGAGCAAATGAACTTCGGATCCCGATGGCGCTCTGTAGACACCACCAATAGTGTAAGATCTGCATCCATCAAGAATACGGCACCAAAGGGCATCAAAAGCACCATCGTCGCCACTAGTAGCTGCAACCAAATGGGCCTTGAGTTCGGCCTTCCAGTAAAATATAACGCCGCCACCGGGCCTACCTCCAAGGCGGTCGGCTCGACAGAGACTGTATCCGGGGATAGAAACCTCTGAATCTATGATGTCCACAAAAATGCCGTTTCGGTAAAGGCCATCAAGTCTGGACGAGTATCTGACGCAAGCATCTGTAACTCATCAAGTTTATTTCTCAGACTGCGTACATTTGCAAAAATTACACGCAGTCCGTTCTCGTGCTCTACTGTCCTGGGTTGAGGAGAATTGACCTCCACCTGCTTCTCGGGGTTCTCCGGATTACGCGAAAATCCACGATGTGGAGGTCTGTCTCACCATTTGAGTCTCAGAGACAACGACAACTGCTTCGTGGCAGTCGTATATCGCTCCCCATCATCCATTCCAGAGATGGATTCCTACCTAATATCATCACTGACGAAATGCTTACTCCCAACTTATCACCACGTTCTTATTTCCGGCGATTTCTACGTGCACGACTTGGAAAGCTCAGCATCCCCCAGAGAAACATAGAAGGCCAAACTGCGAGTCCTTATCGCAAGTATCCCGCTCTACAATCACATCACCATAACTACTAGGTACAGAGCTGATAACAAACCATCGTTACTTGACCTCGTACTTACAAATGAGGAACTCATGATCCACAGGCCATTTGTAGACATCCCACTTGGGTTAAGCGATCATGTCTCCATACTTTATAACTACGTGTGTTACCCCGAATAGCCTAAGGAACACAGAGAATTAACACATACTATCAGACATTACAATATATTGAACAACCTAGTTGAGGCGAACGGTTGGGAGGTCTTGAAAGGTGGCTCACCTGATAGCGCTAGGTTTCAGTTTGTTGGACGCTTCAGCAACGAAGGGAGTCCGCTCCACCAATTCCTCGTCTTTCATCCGAAGTAGAACCCGCAAGCGCATGTCAATAAGAAATGCAGCTTGGCACACTTACAGAGCTCGTCAGTGTCCCGAAACCTGGTGCGATTATGTGACCCAGCTCAAGCAGTGTAACGTGCTTGTCCGTGAGGACAAATTGACTCACCAACAACATATGGCCTGTAAATTTGCCAACAATAAAAATCTCTTATACAAACATGCTAGCACCATTCGGAAAACGCAGCTCGATATCCCCCACTTAACACACCAGTCGCAGTGGCACAGCTTGCCGAAGAGGCAGCCAACGCCCAACGTATGTGTATGCCCCAAAGTTCCAAAGAGACAACCGCCAGTGTCACATACCCGCATCCTTAGCCACATTTTCAACACTCACAGAGATTGATTTTACTGCCACAGATGTGTTGAAGAAACTGCTCTCACTACGCATCGGAATAGATTATATTCACTCGAGGGCGCTGAACGTAGCAGCAGCATTGCTGATCGGGCCATTATCGAATTGCTTACAAGCGAGCTTGGATAAACAAATTGTTCCTACCATGTGAAAACGGCTTAATCACTTCAGTTTTCAAAGGCGGTAATCGCTCGAAACCCGCCAAGTACCGTGCGGTGATTCTGCTCCCTGTGATCTCAAAGGTGATGGGCGCGATCCTCGCTGAGGTTTTGGTAGACCTAAAGCGCCACAACATCATAGCACCAGAGCAACACGGTTTTCGCCATCACCGTTCATGCACTACCAACCTACTGATTACACGCAGTAGTTGGACGGAAGCGGCCAATACAGGTAGAGGGACAGGCGTCATTTACCTCTTTTCCAAAGTCTTGGACCGCCTGGGCCATCGCATTCTGCTTCGCAGGCTCGAAAGCTGGAGTTGGTTATCCTGTCCTTGGGTGGATCAGGATTTTCCTGCAGTATCGGCAACGGCAGGTCAGAGTTCGGAGTGCGCTGACCAGTCCGATTGGTGTCTAATGTGCAGTTCCACAAGCATCAGTTCCGGGCCGTCTCTGTTTCTCACGTTCATTAGCTAGTATTGGATGTACTAACGGACGCCGCGGATTTTTGTATTACCTTGCTGGATCCCACATTTCCTTCCAGAGTACTTTGTTACACGTGATTTTTCTGCGTGAATCCTCAAGCAATATTCTTCTTTTGGTGTATTCTTCAATCTGTGCAAATCTGGTGGATGATCTCTGGCTAATTTTGGAGTTCTCAGTGATTAGCCTAACTGCCGTCTGTGTTCGCCATCTTGCATTGGTTCTATGGTAATCGACCACCATGATCACCACATTGGCAACCCGAAACGTAGCATTTTGTGCTAATCAAATTTGTGCTAAGGTATTAGAAGGAGGGTTGATTTTCAGAAATTGCCGAGACCGGTACCATTCGAAATGCGTCAACGTCTGTAGAATTGACATAAAGAAATACAACACGCCGGGTTCACTTTGGTTCTGTCCGGAGTGCGCAGTGATTCCACTAACAAATTGCGTACTAGCGTTACCACACAAGTACGACAGCCTAGTTGTCAAAAGTGAAAATCGTTTGAATGCAAAAAATGCTTCGCTCGAAGCGAAAATAGCGCATCTTGTAACTCATCCGCCCTCCTCAATTGCTGCTTTGAAACCAAGTAAACAGTGGAATACGCATATTTCCGGATGTTCCATGGAGCAAACACCAGCGGGACAACAATAATTCAAACGACCATTACACGGAGAGTAACAAACAAATATTTGTGTTCATGGCGTGCCCGATGTACCGACAACCAGCAACGAACAAGCCCATGCTCATGACCTGGAACAATGGCTTTACATCTGTGAATCTCTCTGTGCAGGCGACGTCCTACTTCAGTCTATTACAGGGTTACCCGTGTCGCCAAACTACAGAGGAAGTGGCTCGAAGATACTGAAACTAACGGTTCCATCGCAACAGATGGCCGTGAATTTTTTCCGTAGCTGGCAGTTACTACGCAACACACTTCCCTCGGAGCTACTTTAGAGTACGGCAGTTGGAGATACGCAGTCACTCGCTGTTCTCGCGGAAACGACACCACCCGCGACTCAATATAACCACAACAGCGATTCAGAAACCTGTGCGCTAAGACCCATTATATATCGAGAAGGCTGCCGATAGACAACATCCAGGGTGCAAGTGAGACTACAAACTGATTATATTCCTAACGAGATCTGGCAATTCACCCAACAACCGATTAGGTGCCGACCTCTCATCAGTCGCAACAAATCCACACCATTCATGTGCTCCTAGTCAACAGCTTTTGACATCCGGGTACCTTTCCTGTATGTACACCAACGCACAAGGCTTACTGAGTTAACCTTCCGAAATGCGGCTGCGTTAATGATCCATAGCTTGCGACCTCATCCCTAGAAAGGAGACATGGTTATGGCATGACATAAGTGACATGGTGATCGCATTGCCATGCATGTCCATTGTTCGGCACGACCGACACAGCAAAGGTGGAGGGGTGGCTCTCTACTTCCGCAATGGTCTCCAGTGTGTGCTCACAGAGGATCCAGTCAGCACGGTGTAAGATTCTCTTGGGTACAGTCTGGGTTTAAAAAGTGACGACAATTGCTTAGTAGCGATCATTTACCGTCCTCCTTTCTCCATGCCAGAGATGGACTCCCATCCGGCATCCGCAATAAGGAAGATCATAAACATAACTTTTAATCACATTCTCATTACTAGCGATTTCAATATCAGCGCTCTGGAATCCCAAGCAACTCCCGGAGAAAAGTTTAAGGTCGATCTGTAAGAGTTAGTCTCCAGTTACCCGTTGTATAACCACATCAACACGCCCACCCGATTCCGAAAAAATGATAAGCCTTTGATATTGAATCAGATCTTCATCAATGAAGATCTAATGGTCGAGAACGTGATCGTTGATGTCCCATTGGGCAGCAGCAATCATGCAGTCCTACTCTATGAATAAATTTACTATGCAGAAGATCCCGTGGAAATTGTAGAAGCAGCGAGAATGTTGGCACTCTATGACGTATTGGCTCGACTAGGTAAGATAGCCAACTGGACATTTTTGGCAATTGAAGCACCATCTAGTGCATTGAAACATTTCCTCAGCCAGTTTAGCTCTCTGGTTGACGAAGCATCAACCACTAAAACCATCCGCCCGAGAAAGGTGGTCTCGTTTCAGCGAAACAGGACACGCAAGTGTTTAGCCGTGCGAAACTCAGCCTAGAGTGTCTACAAACTCTCCCCAAGCACCGAGAACTGGATGACTTATACCACCCGACGTAACCACGGTAATCAGCTTGTTCGCGAGGACAGAATGGCGTACCAGCAGAAGTTGGCAGTGCGTATGGCTTCAAACCGCAAGCTTCTGTATCAACACATCAACAGTCGAAGTAAGGTAAAACGGGGAGTTCCTCCTCTTTAAACAGCGGGCGGACCCACACGGACACCGAAGGTGGCGGCGAATACCCTGCGCCGACAATATGATGCAACGTTTCAGTGCGATCCATGGCCACCTAACCCGATAACAATGGTTGTTTCAGGCCCAAAACGCACTCACAGATTGTTTGCGGCAGAAGGTGTACCAAATATGTTGTTGAGTATGCGCAAGCACGGCTCTTCTGTTGTTGATAATATACACACGTAATCGATGACGGCGGCAGGAGAGAGTTTACCTGAACATCTAGCTCGATTCTTCCAAACCTGTATTTTAAGAAACCTACTTGCCCGGCATGTGGAAACACGTGATGATCACTCCTATTCACAAGGGAGGTAGTCGTTCCAATCCAGCCAACTATCGTCCCATAGTCTTACTACCGGTTCTTTCAAAGGTCATGGAAGCTATTATTTATGACGCGCTAACCGCCGACTTGGATGAAGTTAACTACCTCGCACCGGAACAGCATGGCTTCCGACGGAATCGATCGTACACTACAAATCTACTACTAGCACTATCCAGCTGGACTGAAGTAATAGACTCTGGCACAGGAGTTGATGTAGTCTTGCTTGACTTCTCAAAGGCGTTCGACCGGTTGGACCATAACATTCTGCTCTGCAAAGTCCATACCTTTGGTATTAGTGATCCTCTCCTAGGATGGATCAGAAACTTTCTTATACTCCGGCGCCTGGCATTACGAGTGCGTGATTCATTGTCAGATCCCATCTAAGTTGAATGCGGAGTACCACAGAGATTGGTACTAGGACCGCGATTATTTATGACGTATATTGACGATGTCACACGCATCATAAGCTCGAACTGCCTTCTTTATGCCCATCGCATCAATTTGTGGAGAGCGATCAAAACACGTGACGATATCACAGTACTTGAAGCTGATTTGGATAGGGTATACGCGTCGTCAACCCAGAATCTACTTAGATTCCATGTGGACAAATGTAGACTGCTGCACCTATGGCATAAGTTGGTGCACGCCTACCAACTTGGCAACCAGGATCTTCAAACGTCTTCTGGCGAGAAGGATCTGGGAGTTTTTGTTCATGTCGACCTACGATGTTCAAAGCAGGCTGAAACGGTGTCTTGCAGGGGCATCCAACATGTGGGCTTTTTGAAGCGTGCATTTGGACGATGCGACCCTTTGATTTTTCCACAACTTCTCGGCTCATACATCCGGCCACATGTGAATTACGCAATACAGGTCTGTCAGTCACGGCTGAAGAGAGATCTCACCGAACTGAAGATACCCCAACACCGGGGAAACAAGAATGTCAAGGGTCTGTATAAGTTGCCGTATGAACAATGGCTACAAGTGCTCGGCGTCTTCATCGGACGGTATTGGCGATTGCGCGGGGCCCTCATTTTGACGTACCAAATTTTGCGAGATTCCAACCACACGTGCCGCTTCTTACTAGAGCTCAGTCACAGCAGCAGTTTGAGAGACCACCATCACAAACTGGCAGAGTAACACAGTCGCTTTGAATGCCGTCAGAATTTCTTTCCGTACGCGTTTGCCGTACGTGGAATGCTCTATCGGGATCTGTCAAGTTTGCTGCCACGCTGGCAGAGTTCAAGTCCCGAGTTGACCATGCACTTATTTCCCTGCACCAACTTACATGTCTGGAAGCGAGTTCACTGGCGGTCACAGCACAGACTTCGTTCCAAGTTTCTCCCCTCCTCTACGTGTACATCAAAATGAGACGAGAATTTAACCAACATCCCGTTTATAGTCATTTCTTATGGATTTACTTTGGATTAACCTTTTACACTACGTAGATTTGCGTGTGTTCACTGGTGAAAACCCAATTTTGCTAATTTTTTTTAGATATTGTAGTTTCACCATAACTATTCTACGGGACCTATTAAGCATTATCTTTTTTACCTGTATAAACCCATTTTTCCACTGCTGTTACGCGTTTGATGGTCTCAGATTTCTTACTGTTCGCTGATGTTAAGATGTGGCGGACGACCGTCCGCCCAGCAGATTATGATGCATTTCAGCGAGACCTGGGGCAGAGCGTACGGGTGATCACTCAACAATCCGTTCCAGTTCATTTCGAGGAAGTGTAAGGTGTTTCACATTTGACACCGGCCGAATATCACATACAAGCTTGGAGATCATGTCCTGCAAGCAGTCACCCAGGATCGCTATCTTGAGGCTGATCTGGGCTACTCAACACAATGTGATAAGGGTTCAAAGACTGAGAACCAACACGTTGGGATACTGCGGGGGGGATTTAAGCGGTTTAAACCCTCTCTTTGTTCGCAGTTGCTTAACGCCTGCGTACAGCCTCATGTGGAATACGCAATCCAGGTGTGGCAGTCCTGGCACAAGCAAAACTTGCAGCGTTCGAGACTCCACAGCAAGGAGCCACAAAGCACCCCAAAGGGTTGTTCAATATTCCTTATCAACTTAGATTGAGGACTCTAAAGTTACACAGCGGCCGGTACCGGCGCCTACTTGGCGATCTTATTTTGACCTACCAGCTTCTAAGAAAACATAACCACGTCTGCCACCACCTACTACAACTGAGCCACACCACGAATTTTGGGGGCCATAACCTCAAGTTGGCCACGCAGTACAGCTGGCTGGCTTGTCGGCGGAACTTTAACCCTCTTATTGTGTGCCAGCCATAGAATGCCCTCCCAACTTACACTGGTTCCGCCCCAACTTTAGCTGCGGTTAAAAAACGCCTAGACGTTGCCCTTACCCACCTCCATTATGCGATATAGTCTGGGTACATCGACAGAGGATATAATGCGACAAACTTTGCACAACCAGAATTAAAATACACGGCTGAGGTTGGCGCTTTCTGCATGCCTCTGTGTTAACACTGTGGTAAATCCACCAAAACGATTTTCATTTTATTAGCGTTTTCTATTCACTAGGTTGTGGTTCTGTTTCTGGCCATCCTACGGGACTTGCTAAGCACCTGCGCTTTTTGCCCTCACTATATCATTGTTTCACACGGTCGACATTTAAAGGTTTTATTTTCTTCTACTTCGTCGTATCGCAAATCCACCCTGTCTTATCTCTCTCACTTGTTGTTCAATCAAAAAGTCATGATCCATCGATTAAGAGATTGTTTGCTTAATGGCACATGAACTCTTTTTATCGCCTTATCACTTTATATTTTCCCCCACTGTCGTGATACGTCCGCAGTTCCAGTGTAAATTGCTGAAAATAAGCTTTCACGAGTGTATGAAACTTACGTTGTCTTGTAGCTCTGTCATATGCAAGCAGATTACATTGCAACTATCTTTAAAGTGGTGAAGAATGTGTGAACGGCTGTACAGAAATGGAGAGGTTAAAGTGGTGCAGTATGGATGCGATTCCTTGCGGAATTTAATACTATCCACGCAGCGGAGTACGCATGCTACCACTGCGGATTTTTAGACCAACTGGCATACATCGTCTCTCTCGAACTATAGATGCAAACTAATTTTGGTTTGAGTCCCGTGCTCTCTCTCTTCTTAACTTAACCATAGGGGAAGTGGGTTCTTATGTTGTAAGAGGGTGTTGATTAATTATCGCACTTCTTGTTCCAGTACTTCTACGATGCAAATTTTTCTCACCCTGGCAACCAAAGTTTGCACGAAGCCTTGTTTCGACCACTTAGAGACCAAGTTCGTATACTGCACTTTCTTTGCAGGCGTGCGGTAAACCGATCTGCATGTTGTTACACTCTCCCTGTGCATTATAAACGAATGGCACGGCATTATGCTATTTACCTTCCGACGTCACCGCAAGGTCTATCTGCAAACTTTTTGCTTGCTACTACATCGAATCGACTGATCTCCGCTGTCACAAACGAGCGAAATGTCTTTCACAAGCCTATGAAACAGTACTACCAAATCGATATCGTCTCTGACTAGATTTTCGAGACAGACCACCAGTATGTCTGTCAGCACTTGTTCTAGTGGATTGCTGATGGCGACACCATTTATCAACAGCTCCTGGAACTGTCCAGCTCAAACGTACTAATTTGTTCACAAGTCTAGCCATATTGCTTTATTCTCCCGTTGCTTCATGGTTTCACTACATTCCCTTTCTTCCTATTCTCGTTTAAATTGAAGTTCTACTGGTATCCGTAAGTACTGAATTTCTTGCTTGGGCTTATGACTGACTATTGGATCGCACCCGCTGAATTGGGCCACTTAACTTTGATAGGAGAGGGCAAATATGGAGACTTGCAATTTCGGACACGGTATCAGAGATCATAGTGGCCGACATTTACTTTACTTCTATACCGTGGTTCCAAATGAGATTGGGGGTAATGATTCAGGCACATATCGAGTACTCCGGGACCCATCTTCTAACCTCATAGTCAAGCGTGGCGCGCAGAGCTCAATGAACTTGTCATACGTTAACCACCATGTGACGAGTTGCACTCTAGGATTAGATTGTATTTATCCAGAGTCCGAACGAAGGTGAAAGCGGTCATGGAGTGTTGTAATGGTAGAGAGCAACATAGAAACCCTAAGTCCTAGTCTGCCTTGCTCCCTGCTTTTAAGCAAACAAACCACCATCTTCGAATTACATGGTGGTGGGTAAGTAGAATAAGTTGACGCAACACAATCCAGTCCTATGTGCATACACTTTGGTAGCACTCATTCATTCATTCATTATACACGTTAGCTGCAGGTGGAAAATAGCTCAGCTATTGTGCTGCAATACAAAAGAAAGAATAAAAAGTACAGAGACACGCCGGCTGAGGCCCCAGTAACGGATAGACATCGTTCCGGAGAGCTAACAGCCGGCTATTGTGTCGCAAAAAGAGGTATATTCCGTCTAACGAATGTGATCGCGAGTAAAAGGGAGGCTTAGAAGGAGTGGGATGAATAAAGGAACTCAACACAAATGCCACTGGGGCCGGCTCCCAGCCATATCAGCAAGCGTGTCCAACCAAACGTGTTCATCGTCTTTAAGACCCCAGCCAGGCAGTCTGGATGCACCAACCGATGCCAGTTTTGAAGTGAGGGCTTTCATTTCTGTCGACCATGTCATCATTTGGCCTCCTCTTCTAACCGTACCCCCGGCGCGCAAACAATGCATGTCGCGGGAGTCAGTGTACTGGCAAGCGCAACACGTGCTTCAGCCGTCGGAGCTTGATGCGTGATGTAATGGTGCTGAGGGCTTCACTGGCTCTTCCTGCACCAAATACGCGACGCCGAACACACTCTATGTTCACGCGGTGCTACCACCAGACATGAGCTAAGCTGCGAAGGCGGTGATACTCGAATATGACGAGCCACTTTATGTCTGTCAACTTGATGGGTCATGTTGCACAACGGTCGAGGAGAGTTAAATGGATGGCTGCATTATAAACTCTGCCCTTCAGAGCGAGAGTGATGTCGCGTCTGCGCCACAGGTGAAGGAGTTTGGGAAAAGCACCTCGAGATTTTGTTATACGGTTCGTAATCTCAGCTTAGATCCCATGGGCGCTAATGTACGTTGGGGAGACTTGAAAAAAACCACCTAAGGTGGTTCGATGGTTGAGCACAGGTGTTAATACCGTTAACTTATTTCTGGTTGAAGTGCGCAAACTGTTCCGTCTATGTTCATCTCCACGGGACTTTGAAGACCAATTACCTTTCACTCATAGATTATGCATATAGCAGACATCATCAAGACAGTTGCGAAGAAATTACTTTTCGACAATTCTCGTCAAGCACTGACAGTTGTTGGTGACGCATTCCTGCACTCTGATGTATGAGATCCGAGAACAGATATTGCAACCAATACTCACAGTGTTCAGAGTCATTCTGAAGTACACGTTGTGTGGGTGGATTGTGATGCGCAATCTCATTGTTGACTGCGATTCCCATTTAAGTGAACCTTGGTCATTCGATCACGAGGACCGTAGCTGATGCAAATAGAAATTGCGCGTTGCCCGCCCGAAAACCCTGGACTACTATGACGAGTATCGATGTTATTAGATCTCATCAGATAGAGTTAGCAGGCATCGAACTCTTTACCGTTATACCGCTGGGTCCGGCGTTTCCCGTGACCAGGTGGCTTAGGAGTAACGATCACAACTAACATCCCGGTAGTCCCGGGTTCGATGCCTGTCAATACTCACTATGTTTGCTTCTATCGTTCGATCGGATTCTATGGTTACTTTAGTTTCAGTCTTGTTGACACCCGCATTCTTGTCAAACAAATCATCGCTATCTCGCCTCAGCTGTACAGTTGTGCACACCGTCATTCAGTTCATTTCCGGTCCACATTTGGTCCGCGTAGTAGCTATTTGCTGCTAACGGATTGATATGACTGATTCACCTATAGTATCGACTGTACTTCCGACCTCAAATTTAGGCGGATCCCGTTAAACGGCTTGTAATTATATGGATGTAAATGAGGAAGATACAAAAAAGGAAAGCTTAATACACTGAATGCTCTGGTTGATTACCAAAAGGAAGACATCAAACACAAATCCAAACACAAATTATCTCGCGATATTGATTCACTCCGGTCTGTGTTTGGAATTGTATGATCACATACCGAAATTCCATAGATTTCCTTCGGATTGAATCCCTTGTTCGTTATTCGTAGGTACTGGTTACCTCATCTTCCTTGAGATGCTGGTTGTGAGAACCACTATGCCGTCAGCTGATTGCGCGAGGAGTACATGTCAGAGACATTATGTGGGAAAGGCTGTGGATTAAGAGATGCTAGACAGACAGGGTCATGTTGTCTTGCCCCGCCGAAGGACGACGCCTTTTTTAGTCAGCAGTGCTACTAATTTTTTGTTTTCCGAGATTGTGCTAACTAGATGGTTTGCTTGCGTTTATCTTGTCTTCTACCGGTGCTTTC
>OX104063.1:34518547-34648089 GCA_944474145.2 Dicrocoelium dendriticum | reverse complement strand
CGGGCACAACATTCCACCGTTCTTCACATGACGAGAAAAACGGCGCACGGGAGGTGATCAGGCTTGCGCTAGCGATTTTACCCACGCATCCTGTCCGGATTAGCTGCTTCGTTACACTTAATCAGCACCCACGCATGTATCACTTCACCTAGCGATTTAGATGAGACATTTCGGAACAACTACTAACATCATTAACAGCAACGGACCTCAATGAATTTGCCGTCATTAACAAAAGGCTATCACACGTCGTGTGACAGTTCAGTCCCATATGTTGTGGAAGCTCAGCCAGCGCTGACCCCATACTCTCTGATCTTTCCTTCGCAATGGTATTGCGTGTTTGCATTGAACTGTGTGCCTACACGAACTGAGTTTGCTGTCTCCCCGATGATGGTTTCCTCTTTATGTTTGACAACCCAGTTTGTTAACGTTATGTTTAACTGAGAAAGACGAGTTGTAATGGGGTCACAAAAGTGAGTGCTGTTTAATCAATTTCAACTCACCAGTGACCCACTACGATTGTGCTTTTCGTTATGTGCTCACCTTATGGTTCTATGGAGTTCCTTCACCAAAATCTGTCCACTAGCCCACCAAAGATCCATGAATATCACGAGATACAGTCACACTTACTTGTATCGTACTTCCTTGGCTTAGTACCATAGCTATGTAAGGGAGACGGAAAATAGTACTTGTAAAGATCACCGGCTAGAAACTCGTTCACACGGCATCCGCCGCGTCTATCACTCACATACATACAGTTGGTCATGATTCACTCCGATTTGGAGCAGGGGTGCCCTTCTCATACATCACTGTCAAGCCCCAACTGGTCATTTACGGGATGGATTAAGCGAATGAAGCCCTATTACCCATCCGCTGCAACCGTTGTTCACTCCGAACCGCTTGTAGTGACGCATTTCACCCTCCAGTTTGGTTGCATGACAAATGGAGACGAGCAATTAAAATCCGATACATTGTCACGTTGCCTGCTGTCTCCTCGCTTATAATCACCCAGTGCGACACAGGCACGATGTCATTTTCACCAAACTGCGAGCTCAAATGTCTTACATTTCTGGTGACTATAGTGAAAAGCCTGGAGCTTGTGAACATGCTTCTGGTTGACCTGAATCTCGTGCGACACGGTTAGTCGTCACTGTGCCTTTCAACATCACGACGCGCTGTATTTGAACCGAAATAAACGGAATAATCGGTAATGACAAGCGAATCATCGAGTTTTCGAATGGTAGGGAAACTTTTTGGAAAAGTGCTCCACTGACTTGTTGCAAGTTGGCCAGCTTGTGGGTCGGAATTTATCTCAGATGATGAGAACTCGTGCGAACCTGAAAGTCCGCTGCAGTAGTTTCAAACTGGGAAATGACTATGCACAGCAATTTTGTGGCGGACGAATCTAAAACTGCTGTCATGTTCAAGTGACTACTGGCGTGGAGCAGGTAGGATATGTTACTCGGATACCACCTAAGCAAGATTAGTGAACATGAAGAGCGCATGAAAGGAATTTTTCAACCCCGACACTGTGGGTATGGCGAAAACTACATATTTAGCAACGGCGGGTCACAGAAGCTGTCCATCTCTATCAGTCGCATATTTCGATTGCACTGTCCTACTAAGACATCAGTGAATCATATGCAGCCTTTAGTTTCGTGTTCATCTCGTGCAACCTTTTGCTTGGAGTGCAGACGGAAGAAGCTCGGCTCAAATTGAGACCTCTCAGCAATCTTCCTATGAAATAATGCAACCAACAATTGATCACCTTGCGGAGAAGAATGAATATGGGGAACGCGAGCGTAGTTGTTTAAACCATAGCAGCAAATCACTGAAAAATTCCTCAAAGGGGAACAAAAAGTTGTTATGTGTTGCAAGAGATTTCTCTTAATTCATCAGCATCAACAGTAGTACATCAGTCAGTTGAACTTATGCTTCGCTGCCACACAATCATAATGACTTATGGAATGAAGAACAATAAGAGGGAGAGAGGGGGACTTACCTAAAAACAATAATGCCATACGCAAACGTACAGTTTTAAGTTGCATATACCTAGTCAACAATATATCGTCACAGAGAACTGGCAATCTTGCAAAGATAAGGCGGCATCAGTGAGATAACTTCTTTGCGGTTTTCATTGGGACGCGTATTACTCAGCCATTACCCCGCAGATAGCTCAGCAACAAACGCACTTTAAAGAGGCAGTCCGACTAGTAGATGACAGCAGACGCGCCACTGCTTCCGACTGCACGCCATGTCCTGTAACCGGTCGAGCCAAGCACAAGGCGGGTCATGTGGACTTCAGCTTGGAGGGCGAGACGGAGTGACAGCACCGAGTTTGGTCATCAATAACCACATTTCTCGCTGCCACGTCAGTTATTGTCCACCTCGAACCTTGCGCCACCCTACATCTGGCAGACAAAACAAGGTCCGCCTCGGTAAGCGTTGACTGGCCATACGTAGTACGTGCCCAAGCCAAGGCAAATGATTCCGTTCTATTTGTTGTTCTAGGGAACTAGCTTGTTTATCACTGCCTAGTAATCGCTTACGCACATCATGGTTGCGGCCACGCTGGTGTTACCCGACACTAACAATGCTCCGCAAACAGAGATGATCCAAAAGAGATGATCAAATCGCCTCAGAGTCTCCGGTAGGTTAGTTCTGGCTGTTACTCCTAAGTAGCAGGATTTTAGTAATAATTTTAAAGTATTCATCCCAGTGGTTTACAATCTACACAAGAGGGTCTAGTCCGGAAGAGCACCAGACGCGTTTCGCCCTATTGGGGCTCGTCAGGGGTACCCATTCCCTCGGTCCCCTACTGGGGCTCGAACCCAGTTAGCTCGCAAATTATGTAGCCCAGCCAACGTCCCCCATGGCTCAGTGGCTTGAGATGCCGGCTAGTTGGCATCTGCCTCTAGCGGTCAAGGCTTCGATCCCCAGTAGGGGACTGAGGAAATGCACACCACTGACGAGCCCCAATAGCGCGAAACGCTTCTGGTGCTTTTCCGGACTAGGCCGTGCTATATAGCTTGTAAACTACTGGGATGAATACGTTAATATTGTTGGCTGTGTTGACATGATCCCTTTGTGTTGGAACTTTTCGTTCCTTGGAATTATTTCGTGGAAATTTAGATACCATTCAGTTTCGTTTCTGATTCTAAAGGTTTCGGCTATAAATACTTGTGTTAGCACCGCTTGGTTTCGGTGATCTTGCTATCGCCATTTTCTTCAGCATTGGTCGCTATCATGTTTTCGGATAAATCACCACCCTGAGGTACTTGTTCCAACATAGTCCGATATCGTGCAAATGCCCTCACGTGTGCTTTGTGTCAAGTTAAATACCACATTTCATATGTTGGATTATCAGTTGAGCATTTTCATCGTCTTTGTGAAATCCAAAACGATTTGGTTCAAAGTTCATGTGAAAATTGACGAAACAAGATACAACCGGAAAGAGTAAAGCCGTGTTGGCTTCGTCATTCTGTTGCGAACAGCTCCGTGTGTTTGGTCCAACAATCTAGCCAAAAGAGTCTTTAGGTTTCAGCTCAGTCTTCCTCCTCTACCCGTGAAAACTCACCGGCACGAAGTCCAACCGTTGTGAGAAGCCCACTTTCACCTGGCATAAATTGTTTACCTTTAGTGTCCAACGAGCACTGATGTCCCAGCAGGTGAATATCTGAGCGTTGAAGACCAGTGGAAAGAACAAAGAACGAAATTACGTAGGGATGTTAGGTGTTTAACTTCTGTAAGTCAACAGTTAGCCAAACCACTTCACCGCGCAAGTGCAACCTCGTCCGACCAGAACCGTTATAACCTCGTAATCTTCCACGCTCCGGAGTCCAGCGATCCATCACCTCAAGTGCGCTACCATCAGGTGGTCGAGCTTTACCGAGTCTAAGTAACGGACTCCTCCATGCTGGTGTGGACTCGGTGAAAGTGAGGCAAATTACCCGCCTTAGAGAACAAAGTGATCAACAAAATCGGCCTATGAGAATCCATTTTGTGGACGATGCCAGTCCAGGGTTGATCTTGTCCCGCCTAAATAGGCTGAAAGGTTTGAAGATCCATGTTCGTCCAGACCTGTACCCAGTAGATAGGGAGCGGCTCAAATCTGCCATCACTGAGCTAAAAAGAGGTACTGGTGTGGGGAAACAAATCTCCGGATGATAAATTTTCGGGTGGTTTCCAAGAATCTGTGGATCAAGATAAACAGATTGCTCACACTTCAAGTAAGTCAGCGGTTCCTGCTGCGGCCTGCGTGTAGCCTGCACTATGATTTGCAGTGTTCTGAACAAGCGCCGTGAGCTTTGTCTTTTCGTTACGTCTGAACGGCAAGACCTAGTGTGACTCGCAGGGACAGAGCTGCATTCAGATATACACCCAGGAAATTGAACCCAGCGGTTACTCGTGTTTCCGCTGTGATAGACTAACGAAAACTCGCGTTGGCGTCTTGCTCTGCATCTGGTCTCCCCTGTGAGGGAGACTTGTGAATACATACAGAAGTGACGATGGCTTGTGTGAGCTACTATTGTACTTCATCCACCTCAGGTGTAGAGAACTACTTGTGGACGCCGTCTGTCGAAGCACCCTGAGTCGTTGGTTGGATTGGCTGCCCCATCTTCCAACCCACAGAAGTCGTTCACATTTTTAACTGTCCTCGAATACGATGGTCTGATGTGCTTTGATGCCTGGATATGGTGAGTTTTAAGCGAACTTCGCGGATATGGTGCTTGAAACTGGTGCAGCACAACACATATACAAGCCAGCACGCATAAAATCATGCTCAACCCCCTTCTGTCTCGACCTGATGTTAACGAACTACAAACAACGGGTGCATGGCGTTCGGATCCTGGAGACCCTGGACACAAGCGACCACTCAGTGGTCATAGCTGATATGGAATTCATTGAATATGCACATGGGGAAGCAAGCATTCAATGGAATTACCCATGCCGTATTCACGTCCGCTGAAGCCAGCTTGGAATTACTGAAAAACGGATTTCAACGGTTTAGCTAGATCCTCGAGTCAACTGGATTGCTCTCTGTCACAAGATGCATCTGTGGAAGACTACTGGACATTTATTAAAGAGAGATGGTGTTGCGAAGTTGTGCCACTGAAGTGTCGGGAGGTTGGAACAATTAAGCCTTATTGGTTTCAAATCGAATCAAATCAAAATAAGCTTTATGAACCCTAATGGGTTCATTTTCACCCGTTGCACGCCTGGATGATGCTATCAATATACATGCTTGGGTAGAAAAAGGGGAAAAAATCGGAACGGTTACTCCAACAAGCGCTCGCGCAGCATGTTAGTGACTTTTCTACGTGAACAAGTACACGCGAGAGGTAAAGCAAAACAGTGTTACGATACGATGACGTGTAAAAGAATACAATTCTGAATTTCGGAAAGATCATTGTGAAGTGGCTGAAATCGATCAGTTAGAGTCTTAGAAGAAAAATCATTGCGGGCAGCAAGATGCCTAGAAATGATCAAATTAATTAAAGAATCTCTAGACGAGCCGCTACATCTAGAAATGTGCATTATAGATCGCACCGATAAGATGTAGTCTTGCTGAAGCACTCCAGAGAAAATGACAGGAGAGCAGTATAACCAATAGGAAATAATACATGAGGTCATAAATCTGAATCTTAACGTACAAGGTGCTGAAAGAACATTAAGTCTGTGGGTCTAAAAAGAAAGTTTTCTGATTTGTTGCAAAGTTTTACAGAAGTGCGTGGACCAAGAAAAGTTCTGGGACAAAAACACGCCGAGATAATTGATAGTGGAAGAGCTGGGTATGGGATTTTCATTCACAGTAAGTGTGGAGCAGAAAGCTATGAGGGACTGCAAGTTATTGCCACGTAGAAAAGAAAATATTACATCCCTGCATTTAGAAGCATTAAGCGTAAGAGGTCTGGAAGAAGACCATTCCACCAGATTTTCTAACCCACGTTGAAGTGATGAGGAATCTTGGTTAGTGGAGCACATACATTCCAGCACAACATCATCAGCATATTAAAATCCTATAAATGTGGTTTGTATAGGGAGATGTTCTACATAGAAGAAAAATAGAAAAGGTGATAGAACCGCTCCCTGTAGAACACCACAGTCGGCACGGAGGACAGAGGAATTCTCGTCGTTCAACTTGGTGAAGTGAGTACGAACTGTAAAATAGGCACCTAACGGATTACACACACCAGGGTGAACTACATTTTCGGATAACGAATTTAGCAACCTTGTTCTATCCAGCATTCCAAAGGCATTTGAATAATTCAGTAAGGGAAGGTGTACGGATTTACATTTTTGATCTAATGCAGAGGCTATATAATGAAGAATATATGCCACTGCATCCAATACGGAGCTCTGGGGTCTATACGCAAATTCGTAGATATCATGCGTAAGAGCTGCTGAACAAATCCGCGGAATTAACAGTCTTTCGAAAACTTTTAGGAGCACAGATGTACATGCAATTGAGCGATACTTTTGAGATCCAGTTTTTGATACTGAAGTGATACTGGCCTTTCTCCACATGTCTGGGATCACACCCGTAGTGAGGCATATGTTAAAGAGGTTTGTTAGAGGCAGTGTGAGAGAATCAGCACACTTCTTCAAAGCTAATGGTGTGGGAGCATCCAGACCCCAAGCTTTGGCTGTTTTTAATCTTTCGAGTTCCTTGTGGACGTTGGTTTGATCGAAGGGCGCGACTGGAATTAAGCTAATGAAGGAGGGCAAGGAAGATGAGCTTAGTGAGGTGGAAATAAACTCCGAATTCAGCTTATCCACATACACTTCACCTCTACGGCTGCAAACGCTCTTACCACAAAGCTGCCTCAGAAGCCCCCACAAATCGCGATAGATATGGCTGACTAGAACTGCTTCGACATATAATTGGTTTAGTCTTTTGATCTCGGAGTAAATTGCTTTGGTTAGGCTTTTGACACGGGTAGCATTCTTGCACTTATAGTCCCATTCTTTCATCCTTCGACGTCGATTTAGTAGTGGGGATGAAAATCTATTTACTCTTAGATAGATCGTTTCAACAGGTCAACATATCAAAGTAATATTTGATATTGTGCGTAAGATGGTCACATTCGAGCGACAAGTCCTCGTCGTAGAAGACCGAAAAATCAGTTAACGAAAACATTTTCTGGAGCCTCGTGATATTTTCCAAGGAGCACTTTTGCCTTTTGATAATCTTGTAAGGACGTCCGGTCAAAGTTAAAAAATTAGACCTGATGTAAATGACTGGACACAGTATTAAAATACAATGGTCTGAACTACTCAAAGGAGACGGCAAACAACTGTCGTTTATTTGTGAACACAGCGTTCAGCTGGACGTTTTGTCTGATCGAAACAATCCCTAGGTATACCAAGCCAATTGCATTCAAGAATGTTGTGTCCTTTCTATTGAAGTCGGCAATAACAACATAGATAGAACAATCTAATTTAAGCAGAAGCATTGAAGAAAGTTGGTCTACAAAAAGCTTTAACTCCGATGCAGATGTCAGGAGCAATGTACACGTTGCCAACGATGACTGATCGAAAGCCACTTAAAAACTTCAGTTTGTACTCGATTAAATAGCAGCTTATGGAAATTGTTGAGTACGGAAATATTATAATTGTTGCATTGCTCTAACGTTGGTTAACGTAAGTGATAACGCCACCACTACGAAACTGGGGCTTTGCGGGGCTGTCAGACCTGATGGAAAAATAACCATCGAGTTGAAGTACCCCACTTTCCACATCAGCATGCAACCAGTCTTCTTGAAACAGAATGCTTCCTGTATTAACTTACTCATTTCGCTGCATAATGTCAATGAGATCACTGATTCTACCAAATAGCGAGCGAACATTACTGGAAAATATCAGTGAGACTTGCACTTTGTCGACAGAACAACGACTGAGGCCAGATTGCTAGTCAGCACGATGCTTGCGCTTTTTTCCAAGACATTTATTCCTAGTACGTTTGCAACTGTTCCTAACTTTATGGCCGTATTCGATAAGGCACGGCTTTAAGGAAGTAACACGTAACGTTTTCAAATGGTTGACGGAGTAGGACAACATAGACCTTGAGACCCGATCAGAAAAAGATTGCTTCAAAGTTAAAAATAAAATATAGAATCCGCAGTCTGTGGTGTAAAATAATGCACCGAGAACAGCAGCGGCTGAATTTGAAGGTCCCGCCCAGCAGTTTTGACAAGTATGGAGATCCGACTAGGAAGCAGCGCAGACTGTGGGACAGATTCCTCCTCTCCGGCTCTGCCAATAATTATGAAGCGTATAAAAGTTAGCGGGACTTCTGCAACAGTGCAAAAAAGGAATAAGCGCCAACATTTCGAAGGGCAGCTCGCAATCGCCGCCAAGACCGCCCCAAAGAGGATCTTTGCTTACGTGAAGCGATCCCCTGAGCCGGCAGGTGATGTGTCAGTGCTGGTTGACTCGGATGGACAGCCACTAACCTCCAGCACTGAGCGTGTGTCCATGTTGGCGGCACACTTCGCTTCTGCATCTGCAAATGACCAGGTGTCTATGCCGAGTTCGACGTGTACCGCTTTTACCGAACTCGACAGTCTGGATTGCGGCGTTGAAGAGGTAGGTCAACTACTCACCAATGTTGACGGCACCAAACCTGCCGGACCTGATGGGCTTCACCCACAGATTCTCACGTCACTTTCGGCCATCATCTCTCCTGTCGTGACTGACCATTTTCAACAGGTCGCTGTCCGAAGGTTTGTTGCCGCTTGACTGGAAATCTTCGGTGGCGAAGCCTATTCCAAAAGGCGGCGACCCTAGCAAAGTAGACAACTAGAGGCCAATTTGTCTGACACCTGTTTTGGCCAAGTTTGCTGAGAAAGTCTTGAAGAAGGGATTGCTGCATTTGCTACAGTCAAACGAGGTCCTGACGCCCGCACAGCACGGTTTTATGCAAGGTCGCTCATGCATTACGAACCTGCTTGTGACGAGGCATGAATGGTTGAAGGCAATAAGCAAGAGGAAGTCTGTCGGTGTGATATTACTCGATGTGATAAAGCGTTCGACAAGGCCAGCCATGGGGTCCTCCTTCACAAACTCAGGATGTGCGGTGTTAGTGACTCACTACACTGATGGATCCATGGCTTTATTGTTGGACGAAATTGGAGGGTACAGGTCGACGATCAACCAAACGACTGGTATCCCTCTACAAGTGGTGTGTCTCAAGACACTGTGCTGGGGCCCACTGTGTTCCTTATTCACATCAACGATCTACCTCAGCTTCTCCGGTCGTCGTGTGCCTTGTTTGCGGACCACATGAAGATTTGGAAAAAATTGACATTTCCGACGACTGTGGCCTACTTCAGCAATACCTCAACCGCCCATCCACATGGCCTGCAGAAGTTCATCTCCCGGTCAACCCAGCCAAATCTGTATTTATGAGCCTGGGGAAAGGTCCTGACGGCCGAACCTACACCTTTGCCGGCCACCGCTATATCCCACGCCCTTCGTGAAGGACCTAGGTGTACTCTCGCACTACGATTTGAACTCCGTGGACAACACGGACAGGCTACTTCGTAGCCGACTGCGCATGCTTTGCGCGCTCAAATGTAGCTTCGATACATCGTCTGAAGTGGTTGCCTCTCGTCTCTTCTCTTCTTTCATTCTACCAATGCTAGAGTATAGTACGCTGGCTTACTTTCCGATGACCCGAGGCGAGGCACAGAAGATCGAATGGGTCCAACAGGCTGCTACACCTTGTCTCACTATAGCGTGCGGGTCGACCTCATTATGACCTACCGTATGCTACATCTCGGTGACTTCCCCATGCTGAGGCCAATGCTGTACTTACGAGGGCCATGCAGCCCACGCGGATACAGATACAAACTTCTCGTGCCGGATGTGCAGCGAGTTCCCCACCCACTGTGCTTCGAAAGGAGTAAATATTTGGTACTGTTTGTTTGAACAGGTGATGGAGTTCACATCTGTGCAGCAGTACAAAAGGTTGTTGTATTTAGATTTTACAACTATTCAATTCAGAGGACGATTGCGCGCCTAAGATGACATCACACATTTGTGAGGCCTGTAACACCGAGAGTCATTCATACTAAATATTACATGAGAACAATAACGATATTCACGGGTGACAATTTTTATAACGAGTTACACCATATTTCGAATGAGTTGCACTGAATTCACTGCTACTTGCACCACAATACAGTGTTCAGTATTCAGATGGAAGGGGCCAAATTTCACTACCATAGAGTAGGGCGGCCCTCACTGTGGCCTTGTAAACATGGCTTTTGAGACGCAGTGCAAACCTCTTTCTAATGCCAAAATAGCGCAGATTCAAGAAAGTAGTTCTGGCTTTTGCAATACTTGAGCTGACTTTAGCGGTTATTCGCCCATTGTTGCTGCTAAAGCTGCCAAGATAAGTGAATTGATCAAGCACCTGGAATTCCTCAATAGCAGAGGTTAAGGGATCATAAAGCGGACGATGGTCCTGCAAAAACACTGCATTTTGAAGGTGCGAAACGCATGCCAAATAATGGGACCACTCTAGGGGGAAGCTGCAGGGTTGATTGCACCACCCCAACAATAGAAAGCTAATATTTTCCCCGCAATCAAGATCAAATAGGTTTCCACTGAAGAGCAACTCAACGCCTGCATCGTGAGACTCCGCAAGAGAACACTGCATGATTAAGTCCACGACGGCATTGAACAATTTGAGGGAATCGGACAACCCTGACGAACGCCACTTGCTGCCCGGAAGATGTCCGATAAGTCACTGTGGCGTTTGAAGTGGCTTGTCATGTTCGAGTATAAAGCAGGCAAAATGTTCGCATATTTCAAAGGAACATCTTTCCGTGCAATCATTTTGAACAGAATGCATCGGTCGACTGAGTCGAACGCACTCCTGAAGTTGTGGAACACAGCTATCGTCGGTCTGCGGTATGAGTTGCGGTGCTCTAGCACTTCACGCAAAGTGAATAGGTGGTCGATACAGCCCCGTCATAAGAGGAAATGGGCGTGTTTTTCCCTCATCCGGAATTCCCGTGCCACGGTGAGGTGGCAAACAAGAATGGAGGTCAAGAATTTTGTCACCACTGATTTTAGGATAATATCGCTGTGGTTGGTACAGCCAATACGACTGCCCTTCTTGTACTATAACCGGTTCATTCCAGTTAGCCAGGATTCCCTCTCAATTTCAGAGGTATTCGCGGAGGACCTTATCACTATTCTTGAATGTTGCAGGTGGGAGACGACCTTGGCCAGTAGCGCAGAAAGGTTTGAGGGCTGTGATCGCGTTTTGACCTCAACCTCCGATGGAGATCCTAAACTAATCATCCATGGCTACTCCTGCAACACCTGAGTAGGAAGAAGTCCAGAAGTGGGGGGCCATCTGAACTGAGCTTGAAAGTGTGCCACAACGAGTCATACGGTGTTCTTTATTAGAAATAATGGCCCCCAAGTTGTCTCTGATTGTCTCGCTGAAGCAGAGGCCAGTAGTGCGGATTAATTGCGATAATTGCCTACTAGCCCCGCCTCTTCCATTTCTTGAGCACGGTTGGCCCGCCAGGCTTACTTGTCAGCACACAGGCTTCGTTCTAGTTCACGCATAATATTCCGTCTGGTTACATTGTACTCAGATCCAGCCGGTAGTTTTCTTCTGGATTCCAACAGCTTTACCAAGCTCTCGGACATCCAGTTACTGATGCGGTGACAAATGATAGTACCACAAGCAGATGGTCCTGCATAGGGCACGGCGGCCGGGATCCTGTTCCATTGAAGCTCAGAGTCATTAGGCCAAGGGGGCGAAACTTCTGTTTGTAGTGTGTCCTGCTAGGCCTGTCTGGTCGACGGCTGAGATAACTTCGCAGTTGCGAATGCATAGCGACGTTTAGTAAACCTCCCGCTAAATTACACGGAAAAACGACAGGTTACCAAGGCATGGTCAGAGTCGGCGCAAGTATACCAGAACGAGCGACAATCCAGAATGGAAACACGCCATCTGCAACCTGGTCTATTTGGATCCATCGCTGACCATCGGTAGGAGGACTGTAAGTGGCACTTCGGTGCCCACTGTGTCTAAAAATCGGTGCTGCCAAGAAACGGCTGATGCTCCGCGCACAGTTGAAACATACACTGGCTGTTGAGCGTCCGTTGGGAGTTAAGCCACTGAGTACCACTTAGCTGAGCTTCCGAAGAGCACCGGCGACCTAGTTTCGCTTTCATATCCACTGCAATAACAAGGATATCTGAGCTGGTAACGCTGCAAAGCAACATGTTCAGTTCGAGGTAGAATGTATCCTAGGTAGCATCGGAACTGAAGTCGGTGGGAGCATGAGCGGATACCACAAACAAACAGTTTCTTGTACCATATCCAAATTGGAGGTGTTTCGGTGTTGACACTTCCAACCCTGACACCCATGACCGGTTTCGTCCTCCGTTGGACTCATCAGATGGCGACAGCCTGAACTGGGGTGGAACTCGCGGGCTAGTAATTAAAGGCTGCCGCCTTGATCATTATGACTAGCTTGACACAACGTTATGTACCACTTCGTGGATCTACTTTAGATGCTGTCGTCAAAAGGGCTAGATATAAACGGCTTTTCATGGGGATGCAGTCAACTACCAATGACTTAGCCTTGGAGCTGAGGATGGTGCCTACGCCAACATGACCAGTGAGTGCAGCATCAACGTCTCCGAATGCGCGCAATCAATAGAGAGAAGACAAGCCGGGCGCAATCAATTCAATGACCCCGTGAGTATGATTGATCCTAGGTTCCTATACGTAACACACGTCAATATCCAGTGACTGCAACGTTTTTGGGAGTACAGCTTTTTGATCTATTTGTCCTGTAGTGCTAACGTTGAACGCCGACAGGGAAACGGGTCAGCGTGACCTAATATAGGATTGTTGTCGATAGCTTCCAAGTGGGTACTCGGGAAGATAACTGCGGATGCTTCGACTCCAGTGGCATTGAGTCTGCTGTCAATTAAGTTGGGAATAATAAAAGCAAGTTTAGAAATGAGGTTCGGAGGAGTAAGAGAAACAGGTGTAGAAGGAAGAAGGGAAACGCCAGCATTCTCAATTTTTTCACCCATTCGCCCTGCTGCATGCAGCAGATAAGCGACCCATGATAAGCTGCGCGATGGCTGTTGCAGAATTTTCTTGAAGTTTTATGCAGTGATCATGGTTGTACATCGGTTGAGCTACGACCAGGACGCCCGCACCTGGACAGGAGAACGACTGAAGTCCGCAACCAAAGCCTTTAGCTCTAAATTCTGTGCGCAAGACAGCGGAGAGGTGGCAATGTTTTGGTTTTACAGAAACGGATGCCATCTCATTTCGGCCCCCCCCATTGGAGGAGCAGGATACTGAGTTAGTCGCACATCTAACCATTGGCCAACCTGGTGGGAGTAGCACTCAGCAGGCCCGAGAGCACCACCCAGTATGGCTCAATGCGTCAAATAGGTACGCTAAACTTCGTACAACGTTAAAGTCCGGTCTCACTGCGACAGTGTCACTTAACAGTGTTTTGTCGACGCTGTAGTAGGCTGAAGTATGGCGTTTGGGGCAGAGTCTTCCGCTAGCGGTTGCCTCAAATTTTATACCGCTAAGGTTGAATTCGAAAGGTCAAGTGGTTCTGGTTGTAAGACATACTGAAGCTTTCAACTTGGTCAGCTCGACTGCCAATTCCTTTAAGTGGGAAAACATAACAGAAGGCAGTTTGATACGTACAAAGTACCACTGATTCATTCGTTTAGCGGAACAAACGCAGCTGCATTTTCCAATCCGCAGTGGCAGCAACAGCATGGCAACATCGCACTGCCAAGCTCTATTCAACGAACAAATAGGCTTTTACGCTAGAATACATGTGGCTTTCATTAACAGTTAATAGAAGCATGTCTGTGGATTATCACAAATGCTCCAAACATGCGACGCCATCTTATGTCTCCATGAGTGCTATGTTGTGCTGTTGATGTAGTTACTTAAAAAGCGTTATTTTATACAACCCATAGAAAGAAAATTGAGGTACGATCAACCCAACTCAGCAAATCATCGGCTGCCTTTTTCACTTCAGTAGGTTATTCCCATCTCGAGAAGACTGTAGGTGGAGACGCTCGGATCTAGCTGTTCTAAGTCTCGAATCAGCTAGTCAAGAAGGTCTACTTTCAATATACAATAAGGTACCTATAGTACGCCTTCGAGACAAAATCTACTACCCTTATGGTTTTTTCAATTTTGCCAAGTTCCTTTGCGCACACTTGTCAATATCATGTTTGCAGTACACTAGTGGGCTATCAGTCATTTTGGGAGTAGAGACCAAGGATGATTATGGAATAGGGTGTTGGAATTTATGTACACCGAATAACTTTTACTCACAGGGTGCACTGCTTGGGGCAAACCTCACGTTACTTTCGGAAAACCACGGTGTAACAGACTCGGGAAATATTAACAAATAGTACGCTATTAGCACAGCGGCAAGTTGCCACTTACAGGTTGGCTGATAAAAATTCAGCTGTTATTTTCTTCCAGTATTACTGCTACTACTACTGCTGTTAATGTATATTACTTGTGGTACCCAGACACCGTGCCTGCAAGGAGAAGGATCGTATTTACAAGTGTCACGTGCTCATGTATACAAGATTGTAATATATGCGTTTTATGCAGGGAGAAAATAGACGTTTTTGGGAAGGTTTTCATTTGTGACATTCACCGTCGCTTCCAACCAGTTCACGGGCATTCTCAGGTGTTTGGTTCCGGTGCACGGTGGGTAACGTGATGAGGGCGGTTTCATGGAAGAGGAAGAAACATGAGAAGAGAGGAAGCAATTGGCGCTACCAACCAAAATCAAATGAGTAATACACGACTGAGCATAGAAGACTAGAATAGTAGGATGAAAGTTATTTGTGAGTAGCAGAAACTCTATACTTGGTGCGATTTTGCTCAGATGCGAAAAGAAGTAGAACGCCGGGAATGATACATCCATGTGGCTCCATATGAATTATGAAAGCTTCAGCTGCGTTACCCGAGTCATGTAAAGTAGTATACATAAAGAGAGGAGTTAAGGCAAAGTGAGGTGCCTATAATGTTAAAAATTTAGATATCGGATCGACATGATCAAGCAAGTTGTGTTGTGTGCTACGGAATGTTTGAGCGGCTAGGTGGGCTCTGTGACATCCTTTTCAGCCTATACTCGCAGGTGAAGGTTTATGGCTTGCATAACCGAGCAATATAAATGTAGCGTTGTTATGGTAGAGGTAAAACTTTTAAGTTGGCTACTTTGTAAAACGCACGGGATTCAGAATTATCAGGTTGGTACGGAACAACCATTATGATTTGGACATTTAACAATACTGGATGAAGAATACGACTAGGGACAACGGTGGAACATGAGAGAAGGTAAAACTTCACAGAACACTGGGTGTAAGTGACAAGCTAGAGGTGAGAGATGGCGTTTGTCTGGTTAACATCTATAAGTAATCGTCGTCACAATTACACCTGTTGCACAGCGGCGGAAAACGTTCGCTTGGTAGTAGCTCAAGAGCAGTGAACGTCAACCACAGCGTGCTACGTCAGGATTTATTAGATGGAGCCTATCGTTTCGATATTGGTAGTCTTGGTCTACTTGAGTTAGTTGCAGCTAAAACGTGGACGTAAATTTCTACCAAACGCAAACAACAATGTGCAAGTAAATCATCAATGGATGCTGTCGTTCTACAGTGCGAACATTGCTGTAACATTCGAGTAGATCCAATAATCGCATTGCTGGCAAAGAGTCCTCTCAGCGTGCTTCGGGTTTTCGTATGTATGTTAGAGGGTTACTCCGCTGCTATCATCTGAGGGTTTAATCCAGTCTTAGCTTCATGTCGTCGCTGCTCGATTCCTGCGTTGTACCCCACTAATGGTTCCGTTTTAGACCGTATGATTCGGATGAAAATAGCTGGGGATGAAGACAAACTGAGCACTTCACAACTTTCCGCTGTGCTTTTGGGTTACTAGTCCCCTCACTCAAAAGTTTTGAGAAAGTTGAATCAACTTTACCTCGGTGTACTCAAATTATATCACGGTCCGAGCACACTTAACACTCCAAAGTCAATAATAAAGTTCGTTAATCGCTTTAACTTGGATTTCTGCCTAAACTAACCGCAAGAAGTAGCCGTGCCAAAATCTTTCCTGGCTAAATCTTTCCACCCTCACGCACTCCGATCATTTCCTAAATCGTGGTCCAGATGCCACCCAACACGAGTTTCGTATTAAGCGCATGGGGTCAGCACGATGCTAAGCACATGTTTGCCATCTGTTTTATCTGTTTCGTCTGAAGAGAATATGCACCGCTCCCGATGCGCCATATCAGGGGATATTAATAAAGTGAATCGACCCCTTATCCGTCAACAGTCAGTATACCTATTCAGGCCACACGAGATTTCTACTGTGAGGTCCAAGACAAGTTTAGGGTTCGTCTAGTGTGGTAACATACAATCCGTGTTCTGGTTACCGCGCAGTTGGAGCAGCTGCTAAATAGCTGTTAACTACATAGTTGGAACCTGTGTGTTAGTTCTGGTGCTTCAGTGACTAAATTCACCATGGGTTTACAAGAATCGCCTAAACGAATTGGATGACTACTGATACACTTGTGAGCCCCCTATGGTTACAACCCATTGCCTGAATATCTGATTTCTTCTTATCTTTTTTAAACTTTGACCAGTGTACGGATTATGTCTGTGAATAGCCGAAATGGTGTTCTCTGCAAAGGATACAAGACAGCAAGCAACGGCGGTTTATTTGTGGATTGCATGTATCGACCGAAAAAATAACTAGAGTTCAGTACCTCCTTCCTGAACTGAAAGCCGGTGAAGTTGTCTGACTTCAAACAGCTTAAACCGGAAAACGCAAACCTAGTATTTCAGCCAGTGGAAAATAGTAACAAATGTTTGTAAAGGGGAAAAATGAAAAAGCTTACTACTTCCATAGGAAGTACTGGGTGAACTGCAAGGGGAAAAAGCAGTGTCAGTAAATTAAAGCACGTGTCGTTGCACTTACGGAAGATTTTGCAGTAACATAGGTGCAACTTCTTTCGCATCGATTTTACTGGAGTTTGATGATTACAGAGTAAGATACAGATTTAGGTGGTATGTCGACGAGCAAGGTTTATTTTATATAATACATGTGCTACCACATAGCCTTTTGAATATGGATAAGGTGGGAGCAGTAATAGCGACAGTCAGAAGAGGGTTCCCTGGTTGATACACTAGGAAAAACAACAAATTTCCTAACATTCTAGCCATCTATAGTTTTCAGAGCATTTAAAATGATGAGCACGTAAGTTTGTGATTTGCTTCAATTTCAAGAGACGGAGCAAGTGTGTTCGGAGTTCTTCAGGACCTGATAAGCCATTAGATTGCCTTGCACACGCCGATAACGTTCGTTGTAACATTCTGCGGCATACATTGGATGCAAACCATGTTTGCCGCTCTTTACTGCAACTCAGCAGTAAGACAAACTTAAGAGGTCGCTCCTTGAAACTAGCAGAACGGTACAACCGCCTGGAGTGCCGTAGAAATTTCTTTTCTATTTGTTTGTGTCACCCGTGGAATGCTCTTTCGAATCGGTCGTTTCTGCACCGACACTAGCCATATTTAAAAGTCTGTTGGACGACACACAGCCACTTACACTTTGTTACTTAGAACTATCTGGCCGTTCCACTCCTGGGAAATAGCTTGGATTTAATATTTGTCGTCTACTGGAGCTGCGAAACTACGCGGACTGCAGCGCGATTGCATTAAAAACTAAAAGTCGACTAGTTTGACAGGAAAATTACCACTTGCTTTTCTCCATTAACGTTTATAGATAATCTACCAAACCATCCAACGGGGTTTGTAAAGCAATGATTCTTAATCCGTCATTGCACATTATTCACATCTTGGTGACTTAACTCCGCTCTAAACTGACGAGTTGAATGCCGAATCACGTATGGTAATACGGACTGCCTGATGTATCCAGAACGAAACATAGTCTATCTTTTGTTGTCAGTCAGGCCTTTTGAAAGATTATCAAAATCTTGATATTAGGTGTCCCCATTTTCAGCCACCGCGACAAATTTACATGCTAGAAGTGTGAAAGCGCTTTGAGATATTCAGGTGAGCCTGTTCGTCAAGCTACGTTATAGTTATTACTAATAAACGTGCATCCTCGATTTTAAACCAGGTACGCCTAATCAGGCGTGCTCATTTAAATACATAATTTAAGAAAAATTGGCTCGCAATCTGATCGATGGCTAGTCCAAATTTAGTGACTGGGATGTTCCACAAACTAATCCAATTTGATAACATGTCGAGATTCCATTTTCTCTATGATGCACAAGAATCATGTTCTACTGAAATTGCTACGGATTCCGTACAAAGCGGACAAGTGCATAAATGTACATGTACTTCATAAACCCACTCACATATATAAGCTTGGAGACGAAATATTGAAAACCGCCTCACATGAGCGCGACATTATGTTGGGAATACAAGACGATCTGGGCCGTTCTGTGCAGTCCATGATAGCAACCAAAATCGCGAAGCAGCATGTTGGTCTCTTACGGAGTACGTTCGGCCGGCTCGAGCTCTACACCTTCCCGTAAATGTTCAACAAATATCTGAGGCCCCATGTAGAGTACGTGATACAGGCCTAGCAACTCTGGTAAAATCGCGATCTGTTTGCACTGGGGATCCCAAAGCGAAGAGCAAGCGAAATTGTGAAGGGACTGTTCCACCTGCCATAATATCTGTGACTGAAATCTCCAGTAGTATACAGCGGAAGTTCTCGCCATCTACTTGGCGACCTTGTTCTGACGTACCTGATCTTGAAAAACCCCGGTCACACTTGACGCCACCGCTTGAAACTCGGCCGTGACAGAAAATTGTGGGGTCATCAGTGAAACTGGCCACGTAATACAGTCGGCTGGAATGTCGCCAGAATTAAATTTCCCTCAAACTTTACCCTACTCACAAACTTCCAACATTAAATTTGTCAGTCGTGGAACGCTGTTTCCAATTTGTGGTTTCTGTGCCCACGTTACCTACTAAAAAGGCGATACCACGATGGATTACACCATCTACATGTGTTGAGTTGCATTCTGTTTATCGAATGACGACAATACGCAGACAAACATCGTGCTCATCATCCCCCACGAAATTGGTATAAACGGGTAGACATGTGTGTTAATGCGGATATTATCGTGGGTATACAGATGCGCGTTTGACTTTCTTATCACTTCTTTCTTTGAACTTTCATAATTCACCCAAACCATCTCACGTGACCTGTCAAGCCTTGGTTTTTCTTACCCGGTGCTATACCACTGCTCCATTTTTCATTTTTCTACGTCCGCATGATATTTTAGTGCACGCGAATGATTGTATGCTTCAATTTTGCGTTTTGCAGTCGTCCCGTATGTTACATCACCCTGAAACCGATTGCTAACTTGTGATGGACGGTCAATGCTGGCAACAACCTTTTGAATTTCCATGAGATGTTCCATCAAAATCTTTCATGAAACTTGCAAATATCCTTTGTCAGCAGAAGCCAGTGAATCATTTTCGGAAATATGACGGAAACAGTAATTTCTATTTTCGGAAATTTGTTTTCTAATCTATTCCAAACTCATAAAATGATTCCAACTTCAGATAATGAGGTCGTCAGTTGTTGTAGCTGGATTAGTGGTACAGTGCGCGAATGGTCGAGTGCGGTAGTTTTGTGCACTGTGAAGCCAGTGGTACGGTTGATGATATGATCGTACGGGAAGGTTCGATCATTTCATTGTTGTGCTCATGGACTGGAAGGTTGCTTTAATGAACGTTAGGCATTTTTTACGCCCAGCGGTTCATTCATGCAAGTTGTAGTTATAGGTTGTTTATGGATCTAAGGGGTAGCTTTCTCGGGCTTTTTCTGCTACTTCATTTCCATCTGACCTTGACGACAAGCAAAGCAAGCCAGGATTTGCAACCATAGTCTTTGAGTACCGCAACAAAAAGCATTGCAGTACGCAATAAACCCGATTAGTGTGGGTCCATAATTTCAAGCCATCAAGATGAAATCCCATACCATAAAGTTGCGGCTGAATAGATTATGAATTACTTTGATTGTATTTGCTTGGACGTTGCATGCTTGTTTAAGCTCGAAAAGTTGATTAATCGATAAGTTCACCTTTCTTGGATCGGGTTGTGACGTCACTAGTCCTCCAACGGCTAACAAGATGGTGTTTTTGGATGCATCTAGGAGATTACTCATCCGAGCCGTTTTATGCACTGATGATTATATAGTGACTACTTGTTGTGCTTATGAGATCGGGAACAAGTGATGAGGGCACGGGACGTATTAGCAGCATTGACACCAAGTCGGTTGTTAAGCGCTTTTTAGTGCCATTGAAACGTCAGCTTCAGATTTACCCATCTATGGCACGTTGTCTAGCTCAACATTCGAAATGTAATATATTTGTGGTTGCATATGGGTGCACCGGTCTGGTCATTCGTCACTTTCAGGATGGCAAGGAAACATTATGGAGTCGTTCGCAGCATTCAAACGCCCTACCCAGTTACGCTTGGGTTTTCAGTAAAAGCATATGCGGTTAGCCTACCCTTATTGAGATACACTTCGAATTGGCTGTGGGAAGTGATTCTACCTTCGCAGTTAGTTGATTGCGCTAAACGAACGACACAGTTGCATTCAGTTCAGAACAAGTTAGAAGATGGGTTTGCAAAGATGGTCGTTGTGCCAACCGGATGCATTTTCAAGTCGTTAACCTGACGCAGTTCCACACATTATCTGAGTTCTCTCAGTCGTCGAAGCTGCCCAGTGGTGCAAGTTAGATGTAATGTATCGAAATCTTAACGGGCTGTGTCATTTAGGTCCGAAATATGCACCGCATGGGATCAGACTTTTATGGCTGGATGAATAATTTGAAAAATTTGAAATCGGTTTTGACGGACTACTGTCGATCTAAAGCTAACCACAACCACAACGACAACAACGACGACACAACAACAACAAAAATGATGTCTTGTGATGTATATTTCGAATGATGAAATTTGTAGCTGATTTGTTCTTGGTTTAAGTTCAACAAATGGATTAAGAACTACAAATTTGCCAACGGTTAACTAGTCGCAATAACAAAACCCACGTCTATGGTTAGGTATTCTTTTGACTGGGGCGACCAAACGGGTACGATATCGACTGCAGATGGCTACAGTTGCAGCGAGAAATGGCGACAGATTCTTGCCCATTAGGATGATTTTAATTAGCTCCCATGGTTCTATATAGCGGAATATGTTTGGAACCGACTGTGATTTCATGATTTCAGAGTTTGTATACAAATCGGTTTTTGGTAGAGTTTTATTGTGGCTCCCATGGTCATTATTGCAAGCAGTCTGTGTCACAGACCCACTACCCAGAAGGCAATCTAAAATGAGCTTTATCAAGTAGCAATAGCAAAAGTGCTTTCTACAAATCGCCTCGAAGAGTTCAGTGGTGGTAGTTATTCGGCGCAGGTCGAACAGAGCCAGTTCATTTGTTAGAAACCTTGATTCATATTTTAAGAAACGACCGAACAAATGTTTAGCTTAGACTACGGTATAATATCGAAAAGCATGGGTCCGGTGGAAGAGCTTTATGGGCAACTAGGTACTCGTTAAAATTAATCTAAAATGTTTCATCCGCAGTGTGGTCTAGAGTGACACCGAACCAGTATCTTGAGATCAACAACAGTTTCAAGTACTTTACGCCCAGGGTACTCACAATCACACAGGTAATTTACCCTTTGTGTCCCGCGTTGCTGGAGAACCGTGCGAGGATTGTGTGCTGGCTGAGAGCTTAACAGAAGCATTCACAAATGCTTTTGCGGTGCATCATATTGCCCCACATATGTGACTGTGTTGACCACATGTTCGTACCATTAACTACATTGACGCTGTCCAACTGTGTCATTATCAGTAACCACAAGTGGAATCTTGTTCTGTGACTCCCATGAAATTGTTAACTAGGAACTAGGAGGTTACCTCCATCTCAAGGCTATCATTAACTTCGCTTGCGCGATAGTTTCTTTGGGAAGCACCTATTAATTTGACGGGTTCCACAAAACCGGATGTGCAGCTCAAATATTTCGACGGCTTTGCCACATCTGCATTTATTTGATCACTGAATGACCTGCCATGGGAAGCCTTATTCAGTAATAGTTGTTTTTCAGCCCCTGGGCTACAAAGCAACCTTTGTGCCGAAAGCATTTTAACCTACAGTTTTTTCTGCTCCCGCACGCACAAAAACGATTGCGTCAGTGAGTTGGTCGTCGACAGAAGAGGGGGGAAAAGCCTCTTCCATCAACCAGCGTCAGATGCATATGGATTTGGTTGCTTCCATATTTTTTTTCTGCTCCACTTCCCCTTTCACCCATGTTGGTATCGATGGCATATGGTTGGTGTGGTAGAGCCTGTATATGCGTTCACCTTTCTTCCTTCTAACCTTCGTTCGGTTTTCATCGTTCATCTTCAGAAGTGCGTTGTGTTGCCTACGGCCCGGAGATTGTTTTCAACCGGACGGGTTTGCCTTCGGTGACAGATGTTTTCCTCATGCCATGTTAATGAGGTGCTTCGCTTGCGCAGTGCTAATACACAGCGCGCAAAGACAAGTTCCACGGAGGTCCACGGGGTAAAGAATAGTCAAAATCAGATGTGAGGATGAAGAAAGGGTGACTTAATTAGAGGTTGAGCACTGTGGGGACCAAAGCAAGTATCAGCTGGAAAGGTTCACCAAGGCAAGATTTAATATCTACGATTGCAACCTTAGCTTACACTCTTTTAACTAACCCGATGTTTGCAACTTATGCCGGCTCATATAGGTGGATTGTACTGTCCATTTAGCTTCAAAATTTAGTGTTTCTGGTAGCTTATACAGTTTTATGACACAATATACTTAGTTTTAAAAACGGGGTTTTAACGTTACAGTTGGGTCGGTGCCTACCACATTGTTTATTAGTAATGTGTTTTCGTTACCTAACATAAATAGCAAGCCGCATTTACTGGAGGAAGTAATAAGGAGTGGATACAACTTCTAAGAAAGTAAATTCGAAACGAAGTGATCCGTCTGAGAATGTAAGTCAACACCTGGACTTAACTTCTGACCCAGGAACTCTAACCCAGCATAATGCACACATGGTTTTAATAGCCTGTCGGCCGTTGCAACAGGTGTTGTCACACATTACTAATAAGCAACCCAATTTCAAAACTGATGAAATAGACATACTGTTGATTGGTACCAAGTTCTCACCTTGTCGTTATGTCTGGTACACTGAAATCTGCGATGGAATTAAGAAGGGTTATTTGAATAAGAATAGTGAGCCACCTTAAGTGAACAATGAACAAAGAATTTATACGGGTTAAGAAGCGTTGCTTTACAAGTCCTGTTGGAGAGTTGGTGGGGATATCGAAATAACAATAATGATAATAATGATGTAAAACCGTCAGTACTTCAAATATGAAAATAAGGACTTATCGTTTGCTTCGCCGTAGTCCTGCAATCCGCTTAGATACACAGCAATCGCAGTTAACATCAAATAATTCCCTGCTAAGCTCCAACTGTAGGATGGGGGCGTAGCACAAGGTGACAAAGTGTAAGTGGATGAGTGCATCATCCAACCATCTTCTAAATACTGTTAGCTTCGGTGCAGAGACGACCGCTTCCGCTAGAGCATTCCATGGGTGACAGACACGAATGGGAAGGAAATTTCTGCGGCACTCCAGGCGTCTAGCTTGTACAGCGAGTTTACCTGAGTTGTCCCTCAGGGTTGTATTGGTGCTGCGTCACAGTAAAGGGCGGCACAGAGGATGTGGGTCTTGCAGAATCAAGTATGCTATAATCAGGTCGCCTCGTAGTCTGCGATAGTTTCCACTGAATACCCCAATCGTTGCAGCCACTCCTGGTTTGAAAGATTGCACATTCCACATACGTTTTTAGATGCCCAACGTTGTGGCTGCTCCGGTGCATTAAGGTCGTATTTCAGCCATGAATGCCAGGTTTGAATTTCGTACTCAACACAAGGGCGAACGTACGGACTGACCATTTGTCGAAATTTGGAGCTGTATATTTGTCCAAACGCCTGTCGCAACAACCCGACGTGTTGGTCTACAAGGTCTTTTCGGATTGCCCACAGCAGCCCATGTCATCTTGAACCAGGACACACATGTCACTTTCCACAGCTGACTTTTTCACTATATTTGTTCCGAGCCGGTATGAGTAGCTATTCTGATGTCGGATGGAAAGCACCTTGCATTTACTCACGGTGAAATGCAGTAAGTTTTGGGTTGACCATTATTACACCGTATCTAGGTCACTCTGAAGCATATGTTGGTCAGCGTTCGCCTGGATCATGTGCCAGATCTTGATATCGTCAGCAAACATTAACACGTTTGAAGTGATTCCCTGTGGGTGGTCATTAACAAACATCAAAAACAAACGTGGACCTAGAATTGGGCCTTGCGGCACACCACACACGGCTTGCATGGGGGCCGATAAACAGTTCCGAACTCTGACCACTAATTGCCGTTGAAGATGAATGTTGGCAATCCAGCTTAGATGCAAGTCGCCGATCTCGAACTGCTGGAGCTTGCAGAGTAATATCCGATGGTTTAGACGATCGAAAGCCTTCGAACGATCACATCAATGTCTTCTCCAGCGTCAGCTGACTCGGTCCAATTCCTGCATGCCATTAGTAAATTCGCTGTGCATGACTGCTGTCGACAGAAGCAGTGCTGCTCAGTCGTGATGATGTTACAGTTTTCCGGATAACACACCATGGCATCAGCAACTATAGATCCCATGATGTTGGAGAGTATAGGAAGAAGGGATACTTGGCAGTAGTTAGGGGGCTCCGTTCTGCCTCCACCTTTGCGCATTAAGGTTATTATTCCTAGCTTTCTCATGGCGGGAACTTGATTCTGATCTAGGCAGGGCTGGAAAAGGTGGGCTAAAGTTCCCGCCAGTTGGCTTACTGCTGCTTCCAGTGCCTCAAGACGAATAGTGTCGACCGCCGGTGAGCTGTTTTTGCGTAAAGACGTAAGCTTTTGCAATGCAACCTCGGAGGCAAAAGTGATGTGCGTTAGTCCTGGCGAGTAGACGACAAATGTTGAAAGATCGTTTGGTGGCAAGACCCTCTGAAACGTGGGGGTATATTGTACCAGTAGCGCGTTTGCTGCTTCCACAGCCGTTCTAGTTGGGCCATCAGCCGTCCTGAGTGGAGGAATTCTTCGCCTCCCCTTTCCTAGGCTACTGACTTGTTTGTAAAGCGGTTTGTGGTTGTCACTGAAGGCTTTTGCCGTGTTCTGATGATAGGCGGCTTTGTCTTCTCTTAACAGTTGAGTGCAGTGGTTACGTTGGGTTACGTATTTGTTCCAAGTTGCTGGTGCTGGACCTTCTCTGTACACTCGCCATGCTGCGTTGCGTACTGTCATCCATTTTCGAGTTCTGTTCCTAACGAACGAAACTGAGCTACACTTATTGCGAGCTCTTACTTCTGAAGCATCTGCAATCAGCTGACTGAATTTTTGGCGACTGCGGGGTTCTTCGGCATGGAACAACCACGTTGTAGCGCTGAGGAGCTGGACTAATCGATCGGAGCTTGTGATTGTTCGCACAGTCTCATCCTTCTCATTCCGATATGCCGCATAGCAGAAAAAGTTGAAACTGAGGAGTTCGTGATCAATGCGACTTAACGGGCTATCTAATACTAACATATCAATCATATGCTCCTCGTTGGTATGCAAAAGTTTCTGCACAGATGGCTTGTTACCTGTTCTGAACCAAGTGTGCAACATGTCGTGAATGAGATTTTGTAGATCGTCTTTGAATTGTTCTCCGATCGTGGCAGGAGTTTCTACTTAATGTAAGTTGAAATGACGCATGATGAGTACGTGAGTGTACTTTCGCTGTAAACTGCATATTAAAGCAGTCGCTAGGTGGCGGTCGGTTTCGGGGGTAGAGTTATGGGGACCGTAAACCAAGGCAATAAGCAAGCGGCACAAAAGAGAGTCGGGGAAATGAGAGCCTGAATCCGCCAAGGCTTCGCACAGAAAGTCGCTTCGGTAATACAGAATTACCCCTCCTCCTTTTGCGAGCCTATCTTTCAGCATCAGTGACATGGCCGGTAGTAAAACATCAGCGTCCTTCATTCCATTGTGCAACCAGGTCTTGGTGATACCAATGACATCATATGAACAAGGAGCTTTGCGATCTTTCAGTTTGGCCAGTTTATTAACATGGTCCTGAGCATTCGTATAAATACAGGCCAGTTTCTCGGTCTCTAGGATCCCAAAGAGGGGTAAACGGTTCAATTGTGGGAGGATGTCGACGGATGGGAGGTCGGCAGTTACTAGCTTTTTGATGGGATAATGATATCTCGTCTGAAACTTGAATCGGCCAAGGTGCATCCCAATCTTCGTTTAGATCTACTTCAGAGCCAATTAAAGCAGCAGTCAAATTAAGGATCTGTACATTCGTCGGTATGCTTGTTGCCTCAGGTGCTTTAATATTTAAACTGTGAAAATCTTCTGCGACCTTTAACCGAAGTTCAGAAGCAGGACTTTTCCGAATTCTCCGCCATCCATCCAAAACATCCGTTGCTTGTTGCACTGACTAAACCATAGGTTTTAGGATTCTAGGGCCGCATTCTCTATAATTTGGTGAGAGGGGCAACCTTGTGAACGATAGGGCCACAATATTATCCAAAGAAAGTGTTTCACGAATGAACCGCCACTTTTCTAAATCGTGCTTTCCCGTCACTTGGACATCGTTAGAAGGGTGTTCTGGCATGCCGTATATGAATATTGTGTTTAGGCGGTCTTGGTTGTTGTGTCCCTCGTCAGTGTTTCCTTTTGATTGTCGCGCTCTGCAAGAGACATCGGGTTAGGTGCGTGTCCCACAGTATCCGTGTTTCAGCGCGCTTGCGGAAAGCAAAGCGTTTTCTGCGTCGGTGGAGGATTCTAGTGTTACTCGAATAAGTCTGTGTTCTCCATATTGTGGTGAGTTCGGATGACGGGCAATGCGTAATAAGTTGATGGGATTCGCTTTGACACTTATTAGCACGCATAATAAGTTCCATTAGTTTTGGTCAAGCGATAACTTATCCTGCACTGTGATGGCAGTAGATTTAGGGACATTTGAGCATACAACATTACTTGCACTATTGCTGCATCCCTTTTTCTTTGATTTACAAGGTAGGCTACGCTTTTGTCCTGGCTTGCTGATAACTGATGATTATTTATTGTTTGTCCCTCTATTCGCGTTAACGGTGTTTACAACAGAAGAGGTCACAACGGCGGGCGCCCGGCGGACCTATGCAGCAATCTCTGCATATGTAACTGAGGTTCCGGAGCTCTTTGATTCGACAAGTGACATTTTAGCTACAGGTACCGAGCGTTGTTGTTCGGCTGCTTCATTCTTGTTACTGCTAAATGTCAGGTCTAGCGAAAATTGCTTAACCGGATATTTCGAGTGGTACCTGATTTTCTTTGCCATGAGTACTGTTTGAGTCTTGTAGGCACGGTCAATTTTCGCCCGGCGTTCTACCTAATTTGTAGATGACAATGGGATGGAGACGCGGCTGATCGCGGTTAAGGGGAAGCGGATTTTTCAACATTCCGTTGCTTAGAAGCCGCTACCCTTCCGTGGTTTATAGTGACTTTCATTTCATTAATCTTATTGTTTATTCTCTGATCTAGTTCTGCGGTCAACCGGTCTTACTTCTGAACTAAGACAAGCAAGCACTTAACGAGTTGGGTGGTGGAGCATCTAGTACAGAACCAAAGTGTATATTGGGAGTTATTTCGCTCTCGTACCTGTTGTTGGGACACGTTTGCACATTTCGGATGATACCATTCCCAACAGTGCGAGCAAGCCGGACATTCTCCTATCCCACAAATGCTTTTTGCTTGGAGTCTTTTCGGATTCCCATTTCTGCCAGTCAACCTGGTGCCGATCCCTGACCGAGTGGGTTGGTTAGCGTTCTGTACATTTCCAGCTTTGAGGGCGGCGCACATCGATCAGTCGAGTGCTGTGGTTGCAAGGTCAAATGGGCGGTCGGCGTGGTCGCGCGGTCCGTGTGATGGATTATGCAGGCTCACTGGCTGACAAGGTCACTAGGAATGACGAGTGACTGGAACCTGCCAACTGAACCTGAACACACCGCTGAACACAGATTGTGAGATAACAATTTCTTTCACAGCTGTGTTGAGAAACGTCGGATCGGAATAAGCTTAGGCTTTTCGGACTGCCACGAGCATTCTTTATCGAATGGTGTCACACAGAAAGGCAATCGGCGCAATGTGACTGAGTTATCCGCTTGCGCTAAACCCCAGATGCCAGTGAAAACGGTTAGTGATAGCACGGACCTTAATCGTAGAAGATATTTCCACGTATGATGGATCACTGTGTATGGTTGGTTCGAATAAGCGTACAGGGACAACGCTGCGAGAAGATGGACAGAGGATAGAAAGGAATAATCCAAATGAACCAGGAGCACGCAAGTCACTTGCGTGTGTGTATGTGTGTGTGTGTGTGTGTGTGTGGATGACGGGTTGAAATCGTGTGCCTCAACTGCTTTTACTTCTAAATTAGGAAAGGTGCTGTACTATAGGTTGGTGCGTTTGTTGGGTAACGTTTTAATTCTGACATAAACGATTCATCGAAACGCTGCTGGTCAGGCATTGCAGTCGATTGTTTTAAACCTCTCCGAAGTTGACTTTTAATAGTAATAACGTATATTTCTCGTGACCCAGGGAAACCGTGTTTACAAAGGGACGGATCGTATTTGCGTGTGCAACGTGCACACGCATGGCTGGCTCTCAATGACTGGGTTTGTGTAGGAAAGCAATAAGTACGTTTTGTGAAGAATTTCATTTGGGACTTTCGCTCTCGCTTGCAACCAGTGCACTGACACTCGCAGCTGTGTGGTTCTGGCGCAGATCGGGAGTATAGTGAAGGTGGCGGTCTTATAGAGGGTTAAGTAACATGTAAGGGGATGGAGCAATTAGAGCCACCAACTAAAATCAGACGAGTAATATACAATCGTGCAGAATAGATTAGATTAGTACGGGCAAGGTACTTGATCAGACCACATAGTTGGACTGCACCTCGCATCGCCGAAAAATGTACCATTTATTTATTTACTTGTTTATTTGTGCTTAGGAGAAACCTTATAATTGGTGTAATTACAGTTAGTGGAGTAGAGAGAGAGAGAACGGTGGGATCAATGCATCAATTTAGCTCTATATGAACCTTCATAGATTAATGGAATCATCTCGATCTCATTCGACTAATCGTGAGGGTCCAGATAACCTAAGACTTTTAAAACAGATTTGCAGCACAAACAGCTCTGCTGATGTATTTAATTACCTTAAGAAAAGACACTGAATAATTATGGCTACGTTGAATGGTGGCATGATGGCCAGATGGATTCTTTAGAACTCATGAAAAATGGGAACACTAGAAAATTTAATGCCTCAAAGAAGAAAGTTGGAGCCATCGCGAAGTCAGCCAAATATAGAGTACATTCCACCGGTCCTCCGAAGTCAACGAAACGCTGTCGACTGGTTTTACGAACCAAGATTGTGGTAGTTGCAGATCATGGAAAATGATTGTGTAGACGAGCGACCTACTTCATGGTGTTAGCAGAGTGCTTATCGTAATCTATGGTCACTGTGCCGCTTTTGGCTGAAGCGTCAAATCCCCCAGTTGATTTGACCTAAGGGTACTGTTGGGGTCAGCGTAACGTGAAATTTGGAAGGCACAAATCATCGCCTTGTCACAGATCTCCGTTTCGAGTATACCGCAATGGAATTAGATGGGTAAAATTGTGGATCATTTTTGTCGTTTTGGCCATCAAATTGCGTTAACAGTGCCATTAATAAAACGGATCAAAGGTGTAAATGGGTGGGCTTTGTGATGACCCGGATGAGCCCAAGTTGTGATAAGTTTAACAAGGATCTGCCAAAACTAAAGGGATTAGATTTTCTCGACAATTGTCACACTCTTGAGACGGTGGAGAGCTTGAGTGTGGGATTTAAAATTTCAGCAGCAATGGGTTGATTAGTCTCAATTCCAAACTAAGGGGTCACCGTTCTGCATCCAACCTCCCTTCTAACTGAAAGAGGGGTAAAACGTTGGGGGCACGGCCGCTGATACCCTCTCGAAGGACGTCAAATCAACCCAGAAAATAGAAACTTTGTCATTCGGGCCCTAATGGATCTCGTGGTGTCATGGGTTTTAGAATTTATCTCCAATTTGGCCTAAACTGAACTGATGGTTGGTTCCGGTCAAATACATTAGCTCTAAATGGTTGTCACATTCAATGGTTAACTGGCACCAAATGTGGCTCTTTACTTGTTATGTAACCAAACAGGATCCAGAGTTCGATATGATTTACAGTATTTTTGTGCAGATTTATTAAACTATAGCTGCACCCCATTTTGGAGTAAGTCAATGTGTATGCAGTAGGTACATTCTCGGGAATCATCGTGTTTTTCTTACTTGCAAGAATTGAGTGTACTTTTGCAAAAGCAGTATCTAAACGGACGCTAGTATCCACTTTGCTAGAACCAACGTTTATCCCTGACAGCGAGAAACACTAACGCCGGAAAATATATTGCCTGCTTTAACCAATGGGATGGCTGATGGTTAGGCTGCAGTTGCTTTACGTATGAGGTACTAGATGAAAAGCGAGTATTGATAAAGGAGAAGTTCAATGATAGTGAAATTGCATTCTCGTGGTTAAAAAGCTGATTGAAATTTTCCTGACAATTTTAACTTTTGGTGGGCTTGATCAGCTGTTACGAAGGATCATCATAAAACGATTGGTAATCGGGTATGGCTTCTAGCTAGACCAAGTGTCAGTATGGTTTTTCTTTACCGGTGAATATACATATGACACAATTTTCTTGAGTAATAGCATGAATCAACTCTGTCTGGATCACTCGCGAATGTTGGAGCCGAGTACTAGCGTTCATACTTGTCAAAACCTGTTCGGTTGACTCGTGCCCATTGACTACTGCATAGATGCCGTCAGTCTAACTCTTCATGCAGGAGTGCTACACACATTCTTGTGTGAAGCTCAGAGGATACATTCACTGGGATTTGAATTGATCATACTTGGTGAACTCTATTGCGAGTTGCATCTGGTCGTGGCAACCAAGTTGATATGTTATGAGAAATGCATTGGATGTCAAATGTTAAAGTTGACGTTGGAGCTCGTCAACGCCGCGAGGTTAACGCCCCAAAACCCTCCAGCTGTCTACCATATGGTGTTTTGGTCAACCAGCAGCGGGTCTCGTTTTACTCAGGTTCATCGATCGACAGATATGAGAGAAAAACAAGTGGGTCTAGCGGTTGCTCACATATGGTTAACCGTTTAGGAGCGTCATAAAGCGCAATGCTTTCCATTTGATGAATGCAACTGAAATTCTTCCAGCGTGTGCGTTTTGGAGATCTGGATGACTGGCTCCTTGTTTAGGTTGCGAACTGCAATATCACTGTGGACCGACATTTTAAAGTAAATCATAGTCACATAAATCCCGCAGATGGAAACTGTCTCAGTTAGGTTGGACACTTTGATCGCTGTGACTGTTTCCGAAACGACTTTATTCTCAGTCGGTCCTAAAGCTGTGCAAAACATAAACTTTCTTCGCATTTTAAGACTGTATAACGGCGATAACCAGAGTTTAGCCCTGAAATTTGGGCGTAACCACCACCGACAAGTGCACCTGCCACCACACTAATCAGTTCCATGAACAACACTCGTCACAACGGTTTGAACTTCACTGTTGAAGCTTGAAATGACTACCATGTTTTCATTGCTGCAAGTGAACATGTACAAACCCGACTATGGGTTATGGTTAAGTTAGAGCAATACCAGCGGTCTGCTCACAGAAGTCGGATTAACCGAGGTTTAGCTTACGCCTAATCGTGTTCAAATTTTGTTCTATATTTTGTAAACCAACTTCATAATGGCTACTCAAAAATAGCGATGCAAATTCTTGACCACTGCTGCAATCGTTACTTGCATCACTTTGTGGTAAGTGACCCAGGTGTCCGGTAGAAGTTATTAGAGCAGCAGGCAGGAGTTTAGAGGGATTCCATATAAGGTTGGAATCGATGGTGCAACGAAAAAGCTAGCACAATCAGCACTGCTTGTATTACTCGGGGAAAACGTAGCTTGAAATAATTAGACTTCGTCGCAACTAGATGCCGTGCAGTACTCGATTTTTCTTACCGCACACCATGTTTTGAACGTAGGGTCTATTTGTAATAATCAAAATGGGATAATTAGCATAAGATTAACCAACATGTTTTCCTTGATGGATTGTGGTGCAGCCATCTGGATTATGTGCGATTTCTGTACACTTGCTCCACTCAACAGTGGCTGAAAATAAGAGAAGCAAACGTTTGGGAGAACTAAAATGGGCAGCGTGCGTCAATCTCATTTGGTGACGTGCACTTAATAGCGCGTAACTTTAAATGTTCGGCTCTGTGATCCGTGGATGAGGTACACCAATGACAGTCGCTGGATTCCTATTTCCTCTGTAAAGTAAAAGCGAGCGATTTAAAAGCAATCCTTCAATTTATAGTCAACACTGGTAAAGTATTACCAGAGAACTAGTCCTCGATGAAGACAGAAAAAGGTAGGATGGCTTATGAAGATAGTCAAAAGCTTTACAAACGAAAATGCGTAAGACAGTGACACGAACATTCGTAATCACTTGATATACGCTGTATTTATTGAGACAACTAATGTTCGGATTAAAATGCACAACAATGCGGAGCGGGCGCATATTATGAAATTTACTAAGGTTCATGGGCTCGTGGGTAGAGGTATGGGAACCAATGAGCAGAAGCATACTCATCGATGTATTCATTAGTGTGCATAAAGCAACGATCTAGACAGAGCTGAGGACAACAGAAGACTGCAAATTTTTGGCAGCCAGTATCATGGGAACCTGAGGTTATTCATATTGATGTAAGCTACTCTATTATCTTGTCCATACCATGTATTAGTTTATTCATCAGACTGCGTCCTTGATGTCATTGACCATTCCAATGTTATCACTATGTCAGCAATCTGTTAGCTATCTGCACACCTTTCTAATTACCCAGTGTTCGCTATATTTTCCGAGACCGTAATTGGTTTATCAAACCTTGCTGGTTGTCTTTAACAATGAAGAAAATGAATACTGATTTATTTGATTTATTTATTTTTCACAGTTAAACATTATATATGCTGTTGCACAGCCACGCAAGCTATAAATCCCCACGTACAGGTGAAGGTTGAAACGAAAGTCACTGAGCCCATCTAGCAGCTCAAACATTCCTTAACGCACAATATATCTTGCTCGATCAGGTCAGTACAACATTTAGATCTAGGAATAATTTAGGCACCTCATTTTGTCTTAACTCCTCTATTCATGCATATTACCTTATATGTCTCGGTTAACGCAGCTGAAGCTTTGACGATTCAAATGAAGCAAACGTTGATGTACCAATTCTACCTTAATCTTTCTGCTCGTATCTGAGCAAAATCACACCGAGTAGAGAGTTTCTGCTACTCACAAATAACTTTCATCCTACTATTTTAGTCTGCTATTCTCAGTTGTGTGTTACTCATTTGATTTCGGTTGATGGCTCAAAGTGATTCACCCCCTCTCATGTTCCTTTCTGTTCCAGGGAACCGCCATCTTCACGGTACGCGCTATGCACCGGACCCAAACAGCTGAGAATGCCCGTGAACTGATTGGAAACGAGAGTGAAATTCCCAAATGAAGTTCTTCACAAAAACGTCTCCACTTTCTCCTAGCATAAAACATATATTACAGCCTTGTATACATGAGCATGTGACACTTGTAAATACAATCCTTCTCCTTGCAGGCACGGTGTCTGGGTACCACGAGGAATATGCATTGTTATTATTGTTTCTAATTCAAGAGTAAAATGAAAACAACTTTACAGTGAGTTGATACCAATTCTTAACTATGCACTAGACAAGTAGCCGTAAACGGGGTATTTACCGACGCCGGAGAACGTTACTTCGACACACAGTAAAAGAGCGAGAGACGTAAGGAATGGGTAGAGAACTGTGCATCTCACAGTCAGGCAGCAGAATAGCATCCATACGGGTTAGGTGAGGGACCGAGATTTAGTGTATTAAGGGCATATGTGTTGAAACAACTGATGAATATAAGTTGTTCAGCTTTCCATTCATAACTTGACTCACAATAATTTTTGGGCCATTGTTATATTCACTTGAGTAATGCGTCTACAGTTTATATCCTTTGGTATCATGCATGGTTCGTTTCTTCGTCAAACATAATTTATCGTTACTGAGTTATTTGATATGTTCTTAATTCTTTCATTTGACATAAACTTTCATTACTTTCTTGACGTTGCATAAATATGCAGCGGTTTCGACCTCTTTAAACAGCTTCCCCCACATGGTGACATGCCTAAGGAGGTAAAGATTTTGCCTCAGATTAATCCTAAATGTAGGTAAGATGACCAAAATGGTCCAAGTTTCAGCACGTTGCGCCCCAGTTTGTAAAACTGTTGTTGATTAGCGAGCTAAATGTCAAAGAAGTGCTAATGGTTACATGTGACGATTTCAGTAGTACGATTGTTAAATAATCGACGTTTTGCGTTGGAGCCAATGGCTCGGTTGGTGGTGGGGGCTACATTCATAATATCATCTCTTTAAATCTACAAAGGAGCAACTTACAGCCGATATTTCTGTCCCACACTTGATCAAAATTCTAATCGTTGTATTCGGTGTTTGTAGGAATTGAATCAAATAGGAAAGGAATCTCAATGAACCCAGTTAAAATAACCAAAAGCACGTGAGGAATAAACGGAAACCATTAGGAGTGTGGAGTACAACTGTAGCTAGACAAGTAGTAGGCTAAGAGAAGGGAATAATTCGTAGAAACTTAAGCGGAAGATAACGTGGTAATGTGGAGACCAGTCGGTGAAGAATTCAGTGCAGGATTTCATCTAACTCATTGTGTTCAAAGCTGCGTGCATGAAGGAAGTTGGCTTGCATGAATATGGATCACGCCAGAATTATTCACAACCTTACATTCTCACAGAACGGAAAAATTTTCTGGAGACTTGTAGATGTGTCCGGTTAAGAAATATGGCTTAAATGCTAGTGCCAATTGTTGTCTCAGCCCTGTATTCCGCCAACGCGAAGGTTATGGAAAGGAAAGCACATGGATCGGTTAACTCCTGAAGTGTGGCAATGGGCTGTTATGCCCCATCCGGGTGGTGGCATTACTGGGATCACCTTCTACCTGGTCATGGTTACGTTGCCACGCCTATCGTATCCTGAACATGGGTACCGTGGGGAAATCACGATCACATGCCTGGTAATTTTTGTCCACTCTCAAATCGAAAAAAGCAAATCCAAGCTTGCCTTCATAACTGGTACCCGTCAAATCGTCTATCTCTGCGCTTGAAATTTGCAGGAACGTGTGGTTCTAATGAGTTGTGACGTTTTCCTTCTCTCGAAAACAGTTAAATATGGTACGGTAAAACGTAAGAAGTTGCACTTCTCTGTCTACCTTTTTATTTCCCATTGCTTGAAGGTTCACCAGGTAAAGCTTATGGATCCAGACCTCTGTAGACTGATCACTTCCGTACCTTGTTCATTTTGGTTCAGTCCCTTGAGTGGTCAGCTTACGGGGGTTTCACTGTATGCCGTGTATACTGAATCAAACCAAACTTTAGTCTTCTCACGAGCTCAAGGAAAACTATCCGTGATGCCGGATACGGCTGCCAGTACAACTTCAAATAAACACACTCTGTAGTTAATGTTTGGGTACCATGGCGATGGCTATGCACATTGAACTACTGGGTCTGAATGATGGTTCTCATTCGGCGGTCTCATGGTGCTTCATCTACCCAGTGGCAGCGCCTCAATTTTGATCTGTCCCAATCAGAGGAGGCACCTGTCTTAATGGATACGGCTGCTAGGTGTTTGTTGTGCTGACTGTATGCATGGACTGGGATTAGATCATGATTATTATGTTGTGATGATGTGCCCCCAAGGTCCGGAGCTAAAACGGGAAACTATTAGATGATATCTTTTCATAACACAAACTTCCTGATTAAGTTTTATACCAGTCTATGATTGCTGGATGGAGCTGACCAAGCTTTGGATTCGAATCAGTCCTATAGTGCTTGACGCTTTTATCGTTGTGGTCCCAAAACCCGCATATAATATTTGACGCAACCGTTATGAGGTTCTTGTCGAGTGCATGGGGTACTCGCTTTGTGTAAAGGTTTTGACGTTTACTTCTGTTTTGGCCCGAAAGTCATCAATAAATAAATAGCCATCAGTTCAGTCAAATGTACAAAAACATAGTGAACTAAGCAAGACGAGTAGCCCCTTAACTTTGCCCAACCGCAGGGGTTCTTTTTTTAGTACTATATATATTCATTTACTTAACAGCTGTCGTTGATGACACTACTGACCCTTTCTGTTCGTAAAAAATTGTATACCGCACTTCCAACAGTTACCAGTGGACAACGCTCAGAGTGGTTCATCACCTGCCTTTAAGTATCAGAATTAATCCGCAGCACGTTGACGTACATATGAAGTTCTGATGTACTCATGAGTAGCGGATGTTGGTATAGATAATTGAGGCTCTTCACAGCCAGCTTCCAAATCCGATAGTCGTCCACATGCCCGGAAAGTCACAAGACTGCAGTTTCAGTCTTTTGGGCATCATCAGTAGTGCGCATCCATCAGATCCAGCAGGATTCGAACACATGACCACCGGCAGCTTGAACCGCCAGTCAGCAGCTTGTGTCACTGGGCCACGGGGGACAACTTCAGACCGTCATGTTTTACAAGCTAACTGCAATATATTGCGTCCTATCCTCCACTGCCATGCAAGTTACGAACATTGCAGAGGACAGGGTTGGCCCCGAAAGACACCACGTCTACTAACAGTAGCCATGTAGGACATAGCATTTAGATATTGTTAGGGCGGATATATTTTGATGTACTCATGAGTACATCTGTTTGGCTTTTCCTTTCCCGGATAAGTGGAAGCAGCAACCTGCTAACCAAGCCTTTTGGCTAGTTTCAATTAGAAACCTACCAGATGCCGTTAGACAAGTTTTCATCCCTCCTTCATTTCTCAGTTTATTAAGAGATAACGGAATTTAATAGGTTCTCTGATCAAATTTCGTCCAGAAATTGGTAACAGCTTTTTAGTATCAGGTGTATAGAACGCTAGCGGCGAGTAATGCTTTTATAGCTACAAGTGAGATAAATGTTAGAACATTCTTACATGGTGTTTGATTGACATTTAAGCGAAACGGATCTGAGAACAGTCATGTGACTTGCTATGGATTGATGGCCCGAGACAAAGGGCTTGCGTCTACTTAATGTAACTAGATTTGTGATCTTGAACACGAAAGCGCCTCGATTCTTATTCGGTGGTCACCAGTCCCGAGACGTAGCCACTGGTCCACTCCTAGCGCCTCAAACACAGATCCAGGCACCCGCATTTGGGCCCATCCTAAAGACAACCAGACATATGCGGGTAGAAGCAGTTAGCCCTAGGGTTTTCTATCAATCCGTTTACAAACCGACAATAAATTGGCTCAGATTGGACACTGAAGAGTGGGTGGGATTAACTATCCTGGAAGACTGAGAAGATATGGTAACAACGGCCGATGCGGGACGCCTGCTTGGTCACATCAGGAATCCGGATCGTAGGCGGAATCGTTTCTAACCTCCCTGATGCAGTTTACTGAATCTAATCGTAGCTGAAATATTTTTGTCAGTTGTGGATGCCCCATAAGTCAGCTTCATTATCAAGCACGCGTCTAGATTAGATTCGGGACTACCACAAACAGGACCAAAGTGTCTTAATTTGGTGGCGCCAGTATTCCAAACAAGCAATTGCTGTTGTGCACATGACACCTACTAATCGGATACCCTTGTGATCCCGTGGTATAACCAAACAAATGGTTAATTCACTTGTTTGCGTCGGGTACCAGACCATTGCTGAAAGGATCTGTTGGTTGGCTCCATGGAACAGGGCAAAAAGTGATTCATTTGTAAATAACTAAAAGGTTTAGGGGAAAATGGAGTTGAACGCTTGGGTAATATAACTACCAAAAGTCGCAGTACGTAACAACAAATAATCACGTGTCTGAAATGATGACATGTACCTTCCAAAAAACGTACTTGAACCTTATGTAACGGACAAATCACAGTCTATTAGCTTCCACCGAAGGGTGTCACAAGTCCCTGCCTATTTCCTTGTTTTTAGTTGCCCGTGAATCTCCCATCAGCTGACAATTTTACGGTTTGATTGATCGGACCACGACGGTTTTGCCCTAAATCGTATGACTGAACTGCTTATTCGGCTGTGTAACCGGTTAGACTTCAGTTAATTTTTGCCGGCGTATGGTCTTGTTTGGACGTCCGGTTTTAATTTGCGGACAGAACTATGGTACGTTTGTGGTGGATATGGTCAAGGTCCGTATAAAATGTTTTGCCCTAACCCTTTGTAAAAATAGCACCGTAACGTACTGCTGCCCTTGAATGCTGAATTGATCCGGTAGTCTTACGTGTTGTGTGAATGCACCGCCAATTTATCGTTAACACCATAGCAAATTACTTTTTATTTGAGCCTCGTAGTTTGCCGATCCTCTTGGTTGCATGGGAACAGAACACATTATATTTTTTCTTATACTGGCTTGCGCTGATGGATGGTCTATTTTTTCGCAAGATTGATGATTCTACTTGTAACATCCAAAGGAGACCAGATACGCAACACTATAATCAATTTCTAAGAACCCCAATATTCGGGTGTAGCAACTATCACTCAGAAGTGAAGGATTTGCGAAGAAATATGGAGGCATCACGTAAACGCTTTCGCTTTAAATACACATATTTTTTATTGAGGTGTGGCAACGCATACAATAAAAGCACCGTAAGTTGACTACTCAAGGGACTAGACCAGAGTGGTCAACATACTGAGGTCTGCATTCACAAGGTTTAAATGGTGGACTTGAAGCAATGAAAAACTGGCTAAATTAGGGTGGTGGTTCACTTCGGACGGCCTACTCTATATGACCAGTTAATTTTCTTCGGTTTCTTAGCTACTTCCAGCGGGGGCGTTTGATGGCAAAATGTGGCCATGGCGAACTCAATCAATATAAGGGAATGAAACCAATGGGTTACAGCAGTGGATGTTTTTCATGTTGCTCAAACGAATTCCTGCACTCCACGATGCATTTCCTCCTGGTTTGGACGCATCAGGTAGAGATTGTCTGAAATGGGAGTGGAACAGGGCACATTGTGGTTGGCGGATGTCATCTTAATCAGTAGACCGTTGAGTTCCGCGAGCAAAGCTTGGCACAGGCTTTCTCTACTTAATGCGTCCTAAGCAGAACGAAACGCGTCGTGTAGTGCAGGAATGGGAGAGAACAACACCGAAACCCTCCACTACAGATACATACCGAATGATTGTAATAGCAGTGCCTGACTCATAACTCAACTAAAGCCACACGGGAGATTGTGAGTCGCAATCAAAGACACGCGGTAGGTACTCCACAACATCACAATCGACTTTCAACAGTATTTTACCAAAAACGCGTTCTTATCAGTGACGTAGTGTGGTTGCTGATCCACAGTTATTTCTCTCTTTACCTTCTTGGCTCAAGCTTTGATTTTCTTGAACAGCTGCTGCTGACAGTATCATGTTAGCACGCCGAAAATTTGACCAAGCGATCAGCGATCTACTCACGGGGCTAGTCTCGGGATGGTCTCAAGAGTAGTCATACTATCCGGGGGGCATAGCAGAGCACGAGCAAACACCGGGATTTGGGGCACCTGGTACCTGCTAATATATCAAATGCTTCTCGAGAGTATGCAACCCACCCAAAAAACGATTAGTCGCCGACCCTTTAATGGTTGGCACAAACTCATTTGCTTCATCCATCCACTCTAACACACTCTTGGTCTCCGAGAAGGTCTCATGCATGTACACAAACGCCCAAGGTCTACTCAGCAAATTAGCTGAATTAAGACTTCGACACGCCTCTGCAGCTTGGGACCTCATCGATGTCACCGAGACATGGTTGCGCTGTGAGATAACGGATGCTGAAATTGCACTAACGGGTATGTCCGTTGTCCGGAAGGATCGAGCCAGCAAAGGTGGTGGGGTAGCCCTTTATTTTCGTCACAACATGCAATGCGAACGCATAAACGATCCGGAAACTGACGTACCTGACGCTATTTGGTGTAATTTCCGGCTGAGAAGGAACGATCTTGGCCTATTGGTTGTTGTTTACCGCCCACCATCGTCTACTCCTGAGATGGACTGCAATTCGATGGCTGCGTTGAGGCAAGTGCTAAACAGGAAGTACAGTCACATTCTAGTCACCGGTGACTTTAACTTACATACCCCGAATCCCAGGCCACATCAGGAGAGCAATTCAAAGCAGACCTACAAGATCTGGTTTCAGACTACCCTCTTTATGGACACGTCAGTACGCCCACCAGATTCAGGGGAACTGACAGGCCATCCATGTTGGACCGAATGTTCACTAATGAAGAACTGATGGTCGAGAGAGTGATAATCGATACTCCTTTGGGCTGCAATGATCATGCGACGCTATTGTTTCATTACATGTGCTACGCGGATTATCCTAAAGAGCATGCTGAGGAATATCGTGTCGTAACCAACTATGAAGACCTGTCCGACCTCATTGATGCAACCAGCTGGTCGTTCTTAGGTGAATTAACCCCCGAGGTGGCCTGCGGTGAATTCGTCAACGTATTTACCAAGCTCGTGGCAAGGACATCTGAAACCTAACACTACCGGCCTAAAAGGATGAAGTCTTTCGTAAGGAGCAGGACACGTAAATGCATGGCATTAAGGGACTTGGCATGACACACCTACATGGCCTCCCCGAACGATCATACCTGGGATTTCTACACAATACAAAGGAACATTTGTGTCAAACTCGTCCGGGAAGATATGCTTAAGAACCAACAAGGTCTGGTGGAAAAGTTTTGCTGCAATCCCAAACTGCTATACAGACACGTAAACAATTTGCGCCGTGTTAAGCGCGGTATTCTTGCTCTGCACACAGCATGCGGGTTAGCCCAAACCGCACAAGAGACAGCCAATATCCTTGGACAACAATTTAGCCGTACCTTCTAAAGCGCGCAATCATCATACATCTTGCTTAAGCAGATAACGCCGCCATCAGGGCTTAATCACATATCGTTCACCTCCGCAGCTGTACTGAAGAGGCTGATGTCTCTGCGCGAATTCAGCTCCCCGGGTGCGGACGGCATTCGCCGGAAGGCGTTGAAAGTTGCTGCCATGAGTTTGGCAGGAACATTAGCAATTTTCTTTCAACGATGTCTAAACGAGATGTACGTTCCCACGATGTGGAAGCACGGAATCATCACGCTTATCTACAAAAGTGGTAGTCGTGCTGAACCAGCAAACTATCGCCCGATAACACTACTTCCTGTGATCTCCAAGGTTATGGAGTCCATTATAGCTGAAGCTTTGATGGGGTACCTGGAGAACAGCAAAATTCTCGTTCCGGAACAGCATGGATTTTGCCGAAATCACTCCTGTACAACTAATCTCTTGATTGCTCGTGCAAGCTGGACGGAATCCGTGGACGCTGATGTAGGAGTTGACGCGGCCTACTTGGATTTCTCGAAGACATTCGACCGCATAGACCATCACATTCTCCTCCACAAACTCCTGAAATATGGAACCGGCGATCCTGTTCTGGGTTGGATAGACTTTCTCGTTCAACGTCACCTGAATGTGAGGGTTCGAAGCAAGCTATCAGGGTCCATCGAAGTTCAGTGCGGCGTACCTCAAGGCTCGTTGCTTGGACCCCGCCTGTTCCTGGTATTCATAAATGATCTCGCGAGTGTGCTATCCTCTAACTGTTTGCTATTTGCTGATGACCTAAAGGTATGCCGCACTATAGCTGCAGTGGAGGATCACACAGTCTTCCAGGAGGACCTGAACAAAGCGTACACATGGTCCATCGACAACATGCTGCATTTCAACGTCATCAAGTGCAAAGTTCTCAGCATACGGCACAAGAGTATGCACAACCACCGCCTAGGACCACAAATTCTACAGCGGGCTTCTCACGAGTGCGATCTCGGCGTGATAGTTCAAGATGACCTTGGTTGTTCCAGGCAGACTGAAAAGGCACCTAAGAAAGCGAACCAGTACCTCAGCCTTCTTCGCAGAGCTTTCGGGAAGTTTGACCCTTCAGTCTTCCCAAAAATGCTTAGTGCGTACGGGAGGCCGCACGCGGAATACGCTATCCAAGCGTGGCAACCCTGGCTCAAGCGCCATCTCACCGCGCTCGATACTGCACAACGTAGGGCAACGAAGAGCGTCAGAGGTTTGACCAGCCTCCCCTACCCACTCAGGCTGAAGACCCTCAAAATATACAGTGGATGTTACCGGCGTCTTAGGAGCGATCTCATAATGGTGTACCAGATCCTGCGAAACCCCAACCGCCCATGCCATTCCCTTCTAATACTCAGTCAAAACACCTCGCTAAGAGGTCACCAGTTTAAGTTAGTCACGCAGTGCAGCCGCCTGGAATGTCGGCGAAACTATTTCTCCCTTCGAGTGACACAGCCTTGGAACGCCTTCCCGGAACATGTATTTAATGCACCCACCCTATCCCTTTTCAAAAAACGCCTTGACGTTACTGTCACATTCAGACTACGTGCTATAGCTCATGACCACCAGCTGCTGGCACTAATGCACAACAGACAGGGGATAGTGCCATAATCCTCCTCGCGAATAAGTCACTCCAAACGTCTTGCACGAAATTTGATAAACGCTACTACTATAGAAACTGGATTTCAGTATCCTGTCGACCCAAGATAGTTGCACACGAGTAAGCGTTGTCCTTGCTATCTTTTTTATTGTTCTCGCCTATGATGTGGACAATAACCACTCCCCTGTTGCTTTGTGTGCATACATTCTCATTTCATACTCCCTTTATATGACAGTGCAGTTACATCTGTATGCGCCCGAACTGACGACTCCATTATCCCTTTGCTATCATTTTTTGTCGCGCTAAACACCCTACGGGAAATGTCAAGCACCTGCTTTTTTACCCGTTGTAAATCATTGTTCACCTCCTCGTATCGTGACACGTTACTAGAAATAATGGACAATATGTTGATAAGGAGCATCGGTTTTTGCTGAATCTTCCACGCCTATAGATTTCCAAAAATATCTGCTCAGCTCAACCGAAATGATGAAGAAATGAAACTCATGATCGAGGATGGTTTCGGTGTTGCTCGCCATCAACCCTGCCGTTCATCACCGATAAAGGTAGTGGTGGCTGTAGGTGAAACCTTAGACGTTGTGATCCATGCATGACGCCTTGATCACTAGACTACTGAGTTCCGCTAGGAACCCCTGATATAGCGATTAGATTTTTTGTTGGAATTTTGGGTACCCCTCATGGGCTTGTACTGCGACAGGTATACAACCGATCTTGGAGTACAATGGAAAGAAAGACCGAAGTGGAACCACGCTCCGCTTCGAATGCTTCTAGGGGGGCTTAGTGAATGCGACTAGTTCAATATGAACCGTGACCCTAGTTGAGGCTACCTGTTGACATCCACTCATATGGCTGGTACCCATCATTCCTGTAATGGAAAACTCACTGCTAGCAAAAGAAAAACTTAACACGGAAGCGCTATTCCATAGTGCGCAATTTTGCTTGAATGATCTGAACCATGTGGATATGGTTTGTCTGTTCGGTAAGGTCAAACAACACAGTTGCTTAGTTAACGGAAACTGGTTTATCACAGGCGAGTACGTGAGCGCCAAACGAGTCTTGTTGGACGGTTAGGGTGAGAACCGCGAAAACTCTAATAGAACTGTTGTTTAATTGAAACTTTTTGGTTACCTCATTAGGATGTTGGCATGAAGATGTGAATATGTATGCAGGGATTTTTCCGTAATGACTTGTGGGGCCATTACTTTTAATCAAGTTTGCTCCGAATTAACACAGGCTTGAGTATTTATTTCGGCAACTCACATTTTGTTTGTCAAGCACGGATAACTTAGAAACAGCACTAAGGTGGTTTAGAAGATGGTTTCATGAATGATGCATTTCAACAGAAATACAAGGCTATTCGGTGTTACTCGCTGCCAATGCTGCACTTCCCGACGTTTTTCTTCCTATTTAGACTAATAAGACGAACCGAGTTCCCATGTCGCATTCCAAACACGTAGCGGGTACTTCAAAGCTCAATCTTTAAAGGTCAGGTGATACTTCAGTCCCATGGGCTGCGATCCTAACTGTATTCCGTGGCTTCTCAGATTGTTTCATTGATTCACTGATGGCTGTTTCAAAAGATAGTTACATACTTGATGGCTGCGCCTCTGTGAGTCTGCGTTGCAGTAGTTTCTCTTCGCTCTTGGCGCGTTCAATCCAAGTTTTGGGGACAGATGTAGCAAACACAGATATCTACCTGTTTCACCGTCGTTTGTGAAATCTCTGGCGCCGTGAAATCGAGTTTCTGATAGAGCTACATCATTTGCGTGGCCTTTCAGTTGTGCCATCACGTAAGCGTTAAGCGCTTGAGGAACAACCGAAGAGCTAGGCCCACTGGAGGTATTCTACAGCTGACTGATAAGATGGCCTAGAAAGTTTAACATCTCGCATCGTCTCGAACAACCAGTGTCATCGTAACGAACACCCCACAGTCATGTCCTGGAAAGAATATTTTACACTTGCGGTTCTCTAGCAAACGAAGGACATTCACCACCTAGCGTTTGTCTACGGTAAAACTAGTCCGTCTCAAAACTGCCCAGGTGTCAGTGTGAGAGGTCGTAACCTTACTCCTTTTTCTCTCTAGTCACATGTCGTCGTCAAAGGTAAAATATTCTGAGTGATCACACTCACAGGATCATTAATGAGCATTAGAAATAAACGCAGCTGCAGGACTTTGTTTTGTGCGGCGTTATATTCCACCCCTGACGAATTAGACAGTGAGCACATAACTTTGCCTACATTCGCAGCTGGGCATGGACGTTGCCGATCAAGCTGAGAACACCATAGCGTATCAGACATTTCTAGAGCCTGTAGACTAGGATTCAAATTTCAACACGCCAAAGATTTAACTTCTAGGTGAGGTGATATCGTTTTAAGTCTGGCTGTCAACCATTGTGATCCAACTACATCGTACAATCCGTAATTTGAGATTACATGATCGGTGGTGACCGTACTGCAGGTGATTTAAAGTTACAGCCTACCAAACGTCCGGAAGTATGCAGGTAGACTGATCAGTATGCATGAGGCTGTTCTAGATAGCGGCACTTGAAAAGAAAGCAGCTGTGTTTGTTTACAAACTATGGGAGTGCTACGACAAATGCCGCTTGATTGGTATACTTCACCTTGAAAACTTGAGGCCCCAAGGGCTCGGTAAAATCCAGCACATTGTACCCACTATACTGAAGTCATCCGGGTTTTCTTGCCTAGGACGTACACTAGCTTTCCAACGTAGCTGATTTGATGGACAAATTATGACAACCAGATAGTACCAGGGTATAGAATATTTTCACATATTCTATTCCTTACTATAGTTGTGGTTCATCATAAGTTGTTTGTAATGGGACGTTGGATTCTTTCACCCGGTTCTATGTTGCAATAGTCCAGTTGATATTGCCATGGTAGAGAATGTCACAAGTGACACTTAATAATGGCGGACTTCCCCATTCATCTTTTGTCTTCTTGTCAATACCGAGATCCGACAGTGTACCTTAAACATTGCAGTGACATAATGCGACCTGCTGCGCATTCGCTACAGAAGCGACGTATCATTAAGGGATTTGTGTGAGCAGAAAATTCAATAATTAATTTAAAGATGGTTTGTCGTCAAAAATGACTGTTAATCTATCCATTGTCCTCCCTCCTGACCGCCAGCTTTTTATGCTTCAGGTAATTCACCACTAAGTATGAGTTACGAAGTGTTAAACTGTATCTAGGCTCATGTAGTAACTAAATTTAAAAGGTGGCGTATTTTCTATTAGGTTAGAATTGCTTTACTTTATTTTACCATTACGTTGTATCCTTGTACTTTGTGGCACGCTCTCTAGACTACTACTGGCACAACGGATTGTAAGAAGTATAAGTTTGTTTAACTGGCACCTGAAATGACGGCTTCTGACAGTTAGTACCGTGGTCTACATTAGAAATGAAGTAAAACCTCCGGATTGTGAGCACTTAAGTGACTGTATCTAAGTGGACTACATATAACGGTTTGGATCCATAAGGTTTATCAGGTAAAAGTTCGGCAAGAAAAATTGTTCAACTTGATGGTCAGGATTTAGAGATGGTGAGCTTCGGAGGTATTACTATGCTTTAGTAATTTGGCTGTAAACAAAACTGGGTAGGCATCCCTAATCTTGTGAAGGCGCATTTGCAACTTTTAATAAGTCAGTTACCATTCAAAAATAAGGGAGTAAAAAGAAATGACTGAAATTTATCCTTAGAGAGTTAAATGAAGCTTCCATAACTTTCGGCTTGTTCGAGTTCATTATGTTGCACGGAGGATGCATCCACTCTTGCGGTTAATCTCGGAAGGATTTACTTGCTGTCTTGAAGGTCGTGACCTTGAGAGAACTGGCGTCCTAAACGCTCAGTTATGCACTCGTGGCTTAATCACTGTTGCTCGGCGGCATTTTGTCGCACACCTATGGATCTAAACCTATTCGTCGTGCTATTACAAGGTTTACATTTTGATATAATTTTCTCGAGCACAATCCAGTTCATTCTACATTTACCCTGAAATCTAAATTCCGGGCAGTGTTTCCTCGATAGCCAAGCGCTATAGGTTGCGTAACTCCAACCATCGGAGACATCGTTTGGTCTTACTCGATAGAACATTTCAACAGCTTTCGAAAGAACAGTCACTCGTTAAAATGCTATATTACTTGGAGTAGCTACAGGTCTCAGGGCAAAGTCACCCGGCACCATCCATAGACCTAACCACGAAAATTCTCAATGACACCCTCATGCAACCTGCCTCACGATCACGCAGACACCTTCGATTGGCACACCAGAGAGGACAGTGTGCGAACACACAACTGCAACGTGAACATTGTGATCTTACCGACAACGTCAGGAACAGAACAACTTTTTACCATAGAGGGTGAGTCAACCAAATGGTTCGTAACAGTTCCTCACGAAGCGCAATGCCCAGTGTGCCACACGCTAAAGACCTATGTGGATCATGTTCCAAACTTGTTAAGCGTGCACGTTGTGCCGTAATTGTTGCAAGTTTTTCCATGCGAGATTCCTCCGAGTTAAACCTAGTCAGGCCAAGTTATTAAACAAACCAGACTCTCTCTGGTTCTGCATAGAATGTACAACTATCCGACTGATAAAACGCGTGCTCCCATTAGATCAGAAGTACGACCAGCTACTAGCCAAGTTTGAGGAAACGGTGGCCACCAAAAGCACCACCGTTGGGCTAAGCATAGCGGACTATGCAACCCAACCCTCCCCCGTAAGTGCTGCTCCTATCCTGAGGAGAACGGTTAGTAACACTGTAAACAAAACAACACCAACAGCCCAGAAAATCAACTGCTGTTCCAATGCCACCCCTGGCTCAAATTTGACTAATGCGGTTCCCAATTCGATCGGAGTAACCACACGTAGGGCTACTACCAAACTCCCGACGGAGTGTGTAGAAGAAGAGCAACCCGGTAGTAGCGAAAGTTGGCTTACGGTTACTTCCGAGAAGAGCCGTCATTTAAAAGTAACACTGCCTCCAACTGGATCGGAAAATGAGAATCGTAGCAGAGTTTTCTTTGTGCAAGCACCATCGGTTTCCTGCAGTACATCTCCGAGTATTGAAATCACTAACCGCGACATGTCGAAAGGTGTAAAGAAACAACTACTTGTACTGAGCGTAATGTACTCCAATATCCCAGAATTAAAGTCGACATTAATAAGAGGCAGGCAGTTGGATGACTTCCACCAGTGGGACAATATTAGTAAACTAATCGGAGTTGTACTGAAGCCTGTACACGTAGTGCGTATAACACAGCACCCCAACTTTGAGCATTTCGGAGAACCAAGACGTCTGCGCTTTGTGCTGAACTCCATCGCTGAAGTAGAATCAGTACTACTGTCGACAGGTAGACTCAGAAATGGTCACTGCTCCCTCTGTATGTACCAAGACATCCCATGGGACGAGCGTTATCGAGTTAAGCGCAATTTAGTGGATTTACGGAAGGAAACTTCATACAGAACCATACTTCTTCACGGGGTTCCTGAAACTGCTGCATGTGATGAGCATGAAATAACAACCAATGATAAAGAACAGTGGTGTTATGTTCGTGAAACACTCTGCTTGGATGATGTGTTAGAGAACTCCGTGTCACGGCTGCATGCCTCACCGAACTACAAAGGAAGTAGCCCGAGAGTGTTGAAAATGGTCCTTCAGTCAAAACATATGGTAGCACGGCTGCTAAAAAGCTGGTACATGTTCCGTTGCAAGCTACCATCAGAGCTTCTGCTGAAAACAGTCAGCGACATGCCTTATAGAGATGATATGTCAATCAAAGAACCAAACGCGATGGGATCTATAAAATAACAATGCACCAGTAGGGTGTCGAATGATCCCATATAACCTGTAGAAGATGATATTGACCAGACAACTTATATTGTAGGTAGAAGATTAGACACAGAACTAACAACACCGGCGATGAATAAGGCGTTAAACCTTACACCAAGTACACATCGAGAATACGATTAGTCGCCGGACACTCACTGGCCCGCGAAACTTCATGTGTGAATTGCACAACCTCCGAAACATTGCTTAAGTCTGAGAAACTTTTATGTATGTGCACTAAAGCCCAAGGGCTTCTTAGTAAACTCAACGAACTTTGGCTACGTCAGGTTGCGAATGCTTGGGACCTGATTTCCATTACTGAAACTTTTTTACACCAAGAGATGATTGATGCCGAGATTGAGGTAAAAGCAATGCTGCTTATCGGGAATGACCACCCCAGCAGAGGGGTAAGGTTCTTCTCTACTAACGCAGCGACCTGCGATGTGCAATAGTTGATAATCTGGAAACCCACGTTACCGACTCACTCTGTTGCCATCTCCGAGCAAGACACAACGACGCATGTCTCGTAGCTGTGGTTTGCCGCCCCCATCGTCCACTCCGGAAATAGATCCCCGCTTGATACGTATCCTGAAAAGAGTAACACGCACTACGTACAGCCACATTCTCATTTCCGTGGACTTCAGTCCATACTATCTGGAGGTATCGGCATCACCCAGTGAACAGTTCAAAGCAGACTTGCATGAACTGGTCGCTAATATTCCCTTGAACAATCATGTCACCACACCCACTAGATTCAGGACAGCAAACAAACCGTCCATATTGGACCTTGTGCTCACGAATGAAGAGCTCATGGTTGACAAGTTATTGTTGGGTATTCCATTAGGTCTCAGTGACCATGTAGTGATAGCGTGCAACTAGGTGTGTTATGCAGATTATCCATCTGAACAATCGGAACTAACTCATACAATCACACTTAACCACATCTTGACAGAACTTGTTGACGCATCTGCGTCGACTCTCAAACAACTCTAAAACAATAGTGCATTTGACAATGTTTGGACAGAGTTCCTTGATAGACTCAGCGACATCGTCAACAGTGCATCAGAGATCAAGCCCTTTCGTCCCCCAAAAATGCCTTCAATTCTAAAGAGCAGGACTCGAAAATGCCTGGCGATAAGGGATGCATCATGGCGTGTCCACAAAATTAACCCCATCTCAGAGACTTGGAACAATTTTCTGACCCTTCACAACGATTGCACTGCACTTGTCGTGAGAGCAAGTAACTTATCAACAGCGCCAAGCCAAAGAATTCCCGACAAACAACAAACTGCTGTATAATCAAGTCAACAATCTTCCTCCTCAAGTATCGTCATCTACTTTTTCTGACAGTTAGTAGAGTACAAAGCGCCGAAAGAAGCAGTTGATGACCTGCGGCTACAATACGCCCCAATTTTTGAACTCGCATTCTCTACCTGTCTCATAATGTCATGCATATTACTGACTCCACTGTTTACACATGTAATTTTCACCTCAACAATTGTGCTAAGGAAGTTACTCTCACTGCGTGAGCATAGTTCTCCGGGAGCCGACAACATCCGCCCGAGGGAATTGAAGGCTGCGGCCATCAAGCTAGCTGTATCACTGTCACAGTTCTTCCACAGGTGTTTAGATGAACAGCAAGTCCCCACTGTGGAAGCGTGGCATTATCACCCCAATTGTTAAAGGTGGTAGCCTTTCAGATCGCGCAAACTGTCGCCCAGTAACTCATCTTATTGTGCTCGCGAATGCGATGGAAGAGGTCATCGCTGAGGCTCCAATGGACTACCAGGAAAATTGTAACACCTTGGCACCGGAGCAGCATGCCTTCCGGAAACACCAGTCATGAACAACCAACCTACTGATTACAGGAGGTAGTTGGACGGAAGTGGCTGTTGATGGGATCGGATTTGACGTCATTTATCGACTTCTCCAAAGCTTTCGACCGCCTGGATCACCACATCCTAGTTCACAGGGTACAGTGCTACGAAATCGGAGATCCTGTGCTTGGTTGGCTTGACAACTTTCTTCAGCAAAGGAAGCTTCAAGTGCGTGTGAGAGAATCACTCTCTAACCCGACTGAGGTGGAATATGGTGTCCCACAATGTTCGGTGCTGGGACCGCGCTTATTCCTGGTGTTTATCAGCGACCTGGCAAGAGTTATCTCAAATTTTCTGCTTTTCGCCGAGGATGTCAAGATATGGTAGGCGATTAATAACAATGAAGAGCACAATCTACCCCAATATGACCTAGGTTGCATTTATGAATGGTCAACGAGGAACATACTTCAGTTAGACATAGCCATGTGCAAGGTGATCCATCTGCGTCACTAGCCTGCTAGCGTTTACAAGCTTAGAGACAACAATATCTTGGAACGTATTTGGAACCGATCGGGAAGTCATGATTTCAGAAAACTTGGTCGACGGCCGGTTACTGTATTTATGGTAATATATGGTAATATATTACCATAAATACATTAACCGGTCGTCTACCAAGTTTTGAAATCTTAGAGACAACACTTTGCAGAAGGCCTCTCAGACGCGTTACATGGCTTTACTTCTACAGGAAGGTCTTGGATGTTCAAAACAAGTGGAGTAGGCGACGAGAACCGGTAATCAACACTTCGGCCTTCTTCACAGAGCCTTTGGTTGGTTTGAACCCTTAATCTTCCCACAAATGCTTGACGCCTACGTGCGACCTTACATGGAATATGCTATCCAGGCGTGATAGCCGTGGAAAATCAGGATCTCGTTGCTCTCGAAACAACTCAACGAAGGGCAATCAAGGACATCAGGGACCTCTTTCATCTGCCCTATCAGCTTGGACTGATACCTCTAAGAATGTACAGCAGTGGATATCGGCGATTGCGGGGGGATCTCATAAGGTTTTAATAGATTCTGAAGAACCCATACTACATTTGCCCTCCGCTGCTGGAACTGAACCGCAACACTAAACTATGAGGTCACCCTGTAAAAATGACAATTCAGTATAGCCAACTTGAATGTCCTAGAAATGGCTTTTCCCTCCAAGTGTGCCAGCCTTGGAACGCCCTCCCTAACTATGTCGTCTCTGCTCCCAATCTGACGCGATTTAAAAAGCGAGTTGACGATGTGTTGTCTGATTTGCATTTCATTTTATAACTTGTTAGCCAGAAGCTATAAAACGCTACCAAAAAGTGTCTTACCAAACTCCCAACCAATGAATTTATACTTTTGATACACGAAAATCCCCGCTATTCTAGATAAGTTTATTGTGAGTCCACCAAAACGCTTTTCACTTTATAATGCAATTTACTTTTCGCAATAATTTCTGTCCCAAGGGACTCGTTAAATATCGCTTTTTACTAATAATACACCATGGTTCCATGGTTCCATTATCCAGAAACGGGTCTCGAGTAAGCTGCTGCATATGAGAAGCGGACAACTTCATCTGTTTAACAAGCTCTGCATTATCCTCTGTTTCAGCTTCTGGGCAGCTTGCTGCTTTACGCGCTTGTGAATACCATTAAGCGACTATATCTTGAAGTCGGAGCTCTCTTTGAGTGGAGTTGTAGGTTTCGAAAGTTGACATTTGAAGACTGTCCACCGATATGGACACTGTTCGGGGCCATATGCTAGAAATGCCTGTAACTTCGGCTGTGAATGGTTCCATGATGTCTACAACCACATCATACGGTTGGTCTTCGAGGCATTGTTAACAATGCGCCTCTATCTTAACCTCCAGCCTACAGTTAGTGGAATGAGGTGCGCGGAAGCGGGACTGAGAGCCTCTTTTCGTAGGGAAACCGTCCAGACATCATCACAGCACATAGATAGATTGACCGCGTTATGTTACACCCAGAACCTCGGCAATTTCTCAAACTGTGGATGTAACCTCCAATGTAAGTGCACGCATGCACATTGTGAACGTTTGACCACGGGGAAAGCTGTTTCTAAAATTCACTGATGAAGGTATTAGTACGGCGTGAAACATATCCAAACGGAGTTGGCCTTAGACATTTCACCAGAAAATAATCTGAGCCTGATACTGGACGAGGTCACCGCCCTATGGGTCTAAGGGTTAAACCTACCAAAGCGAGCAACGAAACCTTTCTAACACGCACACTGTGCAGTAAAATTGGGAAAGTACGTAGCCTGCAATGGTGGGCTATTGATTCCCATATTACGGAAAACAATGGCAAGAAGTGCTATGGTTTTGTCAACCCCAGCGAGGGCTAACTATTCGCACGCTCTACAACATGCACCGAAGTCAGATTATGAAAGTTGGGTGAGCCGATCCATTCTGCGATATATTCTTGTGACCGAATTGTATATTGAACGCGTCGCGACAAAATAATCCTTTCGTGCCAACAAATGGACAGATCAGTCGGTCTGCAACAGCTCTAGTTTACACTTCTTCAAACCGAATCACTCCAAAATTCGCTAGCTGTTTGTCGACATGCCAACTTCTCTCAGGCAACCGTGAATGACAGAACGACCTTTTGATAACAAGTTGCGTTTCTTTCCAGGCTGCATAATCTCTAGGTCAGTAGACGATAACAGGGCGAGGTCAACACATTGTTCAGCCCACAATCCAAACGTGTTATGACGGTGCGTGCGCGAATGATTTTTTCGTAGCTGACTGACTAGGACTCTTGTGTGCCGGAAAATGAGATTGGGAATAGGATGTTAATTGGTTTCTGTCCCAGCCGCTTGGGTAGACCAGTCCACTCAAGTCCCGAGCAGACACACCCAACTGCTGTTAAGGTTATCCCGGTCACAACTGTAGTGGTCGCTGTGCTCGCGTAAGCAACGCAACCCCCACCGTCATCACATTGGATACTTGATTGTTCGAGGGTGACGATAGTGAAGACGCCGACGACGACCAAGAGGTGGAGGACTGACGCAACAACAATGCCTAGATCCATCAACCGGTGGTAATCAACCGTGAAGACGCTGTTGTTCCCGTGGTGAACAACTGTCCATCAGAGGCGAAGGTGTAAGTGTGTGCACACTCATTCATCCGCACATATACAACCTACCATGGACACAGCGTCGTATGGTAACTGAAACTGGCCCGACAGCATTTATATGGTCGGCCGACCGAAATGTGGAATTGTTTCTCGGGCTCATTCTGTCACTGTCCAAGACACACTGTAGTGAATGGCAGGCACTGAACCGACGTGTTTATTTTGATCAAGATAACGATGTATTCACGTAAACCACTTGGAACAGCGTTAACGCTGTTCGTCCGGATGGGGTTTAATGAACGTTCCATGTGCACCAGAGGTTGCTTTCCTACTGCGGTGTGAAAATACTTGTCTTAGCTGGCTTGATTTTTCAACTGAGCTTCTTTTGCGTAGTCAACGAGTTGACATAAGATATTAGGATCAAGATCTCACCCGAACCATTTGCTATAATGCAAACTTAGCTAACAACAAATTTGGAGGATGACGTATGAGTGCAGGAGAAAATGTAAGATGATTTTGACCCACTTAGTAGGAGCGGTAAAGGACCTAGTCTGTACTGCCGCGTTTCTATTATAAGGCCGACTGAACTATATGAATCAGGTGACAAGCATTAGCTTGCTTTATGTGTGCTCCTCATTTCTACGGCGATAGTCATATTAGCCTGTCAAGTTAAGCGTTGTATCTCCGCTGGTAACCTTCATAGAATGTATTCTGGCACATTCATTGCAGTTTATCCGACGGACGTTGAGTGTAACGCTTACTTTACCAGACGATAAGTTTTAAATAATAAAATGTGCCGAATTAAGTCGGCTGGTACGTCAATTATCATTGACACAGAAACGCACAGGAAATCTTTGCCCTAACTTAGGTCATCTGCATGGTCGTACAGCTTGTTTGAGATTGATTGAACAATAAAAACCCATTTCAAGTACAGAAGAGTCACTGAAGGCTAAACGCAATGCCATTGGGAACTACTTTCTCCGGGCTGTCACTCAGTCCCACTGTGTCCGCAGCGTCTCATCTGAGTTGGTTTGGAACAAATATAAGGGTGGGGTTGCTCCCAAAACTCTTACCGCACGACGAACAACGTGGTTACCGTTGATGCTATGACCAGCGTTCACCGTATGGAGAAAAGTAGGCAGACAATATTTCACCAACTTCTTATGAAATCTGACTTACGTTTGTGCAAATGTGAATATCATGTTGAGTTCGCAGGTGTGCAACGTTTTCTTCTTTTAGCTTATATACTTCATCCAGATCATGCTTATGGACTTATGAAGCCTCAATTTTCACCAGTATTATTCCATCGTCCCACGGTTTCGCTGTAACATTTTTGTGACTTCACTGTTCAATCGAAAAAAATGCTCACTTGCGGACACTCACTCTCACTCACTAGCTGATTCTTTTTGTGTCTTCATTAATCCACAAATCGAACGAGATTAATAGTCAGGCCTCCGGGTCGCCAGTATTGAGTTAATGGGAAAGTAAATTAGATTGACCTCAATCACCCGATCCCCACCCCGACAACGATCGCCGAATGTCTCGATCAATTCCGATCACAGGAAACCTGCTAATTTGCCACTGTGTGGTAATTAGGGTAAATAACTTGAATGGCAAGACGAGGCGTCATCTAATGAACCTTTGAGACTTCTCAAACATTCAGTAAATTTTATTCTAGTATGTTCCTAATTTTGCCAGACCTATTGAGTAACTATTTGTGTACGAAAGCAACGAGCAGCGTCGTCTTTTTGACTGTAAATTCCAAATTACTGTCCGAAGGAAGTTATTGATTTACCGTTGAAGTTTGGAACGGTAACACCTACACAACTAAAGCCCTCGCAAAAAACCAACCGTAGAAAATACATATTATATGGACTAGATTTGTTTTATTCCCACATTTCGGAGTACCAGCTGTGTTTACGTTGCCGCATGCAATCTTATTTAGAACTAAGCTTTGCTTTCAAATAAATCTGAATAATTACATTCACTGCGATTGTATTCAAAGTGGTGGACGTCTAGTAACTCAGGCCTCCAACATTGCAATGCGTGACGGGTTTCGTCCTAGCTTGGAGTCTTTAGGTACTTATAGTTGGAGCTATGTGGCGGTTCACACCTGAGGTCTTGGTCATTAAGTAATTGAACTATACTACAATGCGTGATGCAGCGATCAAGAATTTAATGGAACATTCGGAATATTCACCACGAATTTAGATCATTAAATGCAGTCTCTCCATTGCACCTCGCTTCATTCTGACGTACATGTCGATCATTTCGCCAACAGGGACAGTATCCGAAGTGGGGAGATTTTATTGGGTCACACATGTAACTCTGCGTCTTGTCTCCTTGACAAAAAACGAATGTTCCCGAAACTCGATGTTGCCGTCAAACCACCCACTTGTAACATGCACACAACTTAATGACAACAGAACTCGGTTGAAAGCTAGCGTCTGAAGTTGGTCAGTCTAAACTTATCCCGCGCAGTGTTACCCACCGCAGTACCTTTAGTGTAAAATCATAAGATTCCTTGATGGGTTCACAAGGCATCATTCTCAAGGTGTTTTTTCCATTTCCTTCAGTGTGTACTCAGTCCTTATGTTTACACGTACGAGCGTTCGTTGTCAGATGGAATTAGCACAAAGAGGATTTTCGTCCCAGAAAACCAGGATTAGGGAGCATTGCCGTCGGCCTCGTCCTGTTGGCTTAACGTTCGAAGACTACAAAACTGATGAATCGCGGCCAAGTGAAGGTTCCGGGGTATATGGTACTCCTTCGCCCCCATTCATTGCAGCCATCGTATTTCTGAGGTCACCTTCGCATATCCGTTGCTAATTTGGTTTGACTTGATAAGCTATTAGGTTAGCTACTTGCTTGCCTGTAGAAGGCTGTATAAAGAGCATTAAATCCCCATAACGCATGCCAGCATCGAGAGATTGCAAAGAACTCATAAGCATCCTAGAAGCGATTGGGCAAGGAAGAGCCACGCTTTTGATAATGAGCTGGCGACTCAGAAAAGCTGTTAGTAGTTTCGCACCTATGTAGATTGCGGATTTCATATCATTCGTTTGATTGAGCATGTCGCCTACTCTAAACTGTGTGCTTGGTGATGAAACTGGTTTTCCGTTCTCGAAGTGCAAATGTTTTCCTTTCGATCACAGATTTTGCGCATTGACATCACGCGCTTCCTTATAGTGTAGGGTTGTTGTTTTGGACGAAGGCCATTAAACAAACCAGTATTGAAGCTACATTCGATTTCTATTCATTTAGTCTTACTTTTGCCCTATCATCAAGCCCAAGTATAACCAAGTGTTCAAACCCAGTTCATCGGCTTCTATTTGGAACCCCCGATCCTCCCTCAGATTGGCATGCTTCAACGTAAGCACATTTTTACAGATCAGTCAACAGACAGCACTTGCCCGAACATTAGAGACCCTCTCGATCGATATCTGCTGCATATCGAAAACTTGCCGGCAAGACCCGGGCTCTGCTCTCACTCTGAAACCCCAGTCACGTGACACTAACAGTGCATTCTCATTTCGCCTATCCATGAGACGATGCAGCTTCGGGTACCGGACAAGCCGGTGTTGGTATTACACTAAGTCCCCGGACTGAAACTGCTCTGTTTGGTTGGATCCCCATCAGTAGCCGGATGTGTGCGGTCCGATTAGCTGGCTCGTTCAAAACTTCGAAGTCACGCGTGGCTAATAGTCATTCAAAAATGCAACTACTTAGGGAGTTGTATCAACGACCTCGGGATTGAAGATGAGATCACGAACTATATTGGAAAAGCACGAGGCACTTTTGCTAACCATATCCACTTATGGTGCCGGCGCGACATTACTGTCTCCATAAAGGGTAGCGTGCACAATGCAGCGGTACATTCCACCCTCCTGTACGTTTGTGAAACCTGGCCTCTTAGATCAGCAAACATAAGGCGGCTAAATACGTTCGACCACCGGTGCCTTCGCAGTTTGGCTCACATCTGGTGGGAACATGTGTGAGCAATGAGCATGGTCGACTTCTTGTTTACGACACAAGATAAGAAAATGAACCACTCAACACCGTTACTTTACACAACTGGCTCCGGTGGCCCGACTACATATTGCACATGCAAGCCCACCGACTTCTGCGAGGTGCGTTGTTTACGCGCCAGGGGTGTGGATAGAAGAAGAGTTGAGGTGGCCAAGCGATGACTTGGTTGGGAGTAATGAAGGTCTTCACTTCGAAGCTTGCCTCGGCTGGAGTGTCTCGGCTCCCTGGTTGGGGTCCGAAAGACGATGACCATGTTTGGCTGGATACAGCTGCTGATATGGCTAGGAACCGACCTCACTGGCATTCTTGCTGTGAGTTTCTTTGTTCCACCCCATCTTTCTTAGCCTCCGCCTCCAACCACGATCGCACTACTTAGCCTAATATAATTTTGAATAATAACTTTCTGCTGCATAGTAGCCGGCAGCGTGCTTACCGGAAAGATGCCCATCTGTTGCCGGTAGCTCAGCGGGCTTGTACCTGCTGCATTTTTCTCTCCTTTTTTTCTACGTCCTGCGACAGAGTAGCTGAGGTGTTTCCCACCTCTAGCTAACGTGTGTAGTGATGACTGCTGGTGATGAAGCTAATAGGTGTCTGTTTGTCATCGCTGCCTACGCACCTAGAAACTGTAGCGACGCTTCCGTGAAAGAACGCCTCTATCGTCAACTGTACTAGCTCCTTCACCACAAAATAATTACGGACGCTGTACTGCTTGCTGGGGATCTGAACGCTCAAGTTGGAAAATTGTCTAGTGATGAGCAGCAACTGTGAGGCAAACATGATGTTGCTCCGGTAATGATGACGATGAGCGGTTACTTAATTTGTGTGCAGATGTTCGCTTATTTCTTGCGAGCACTAACTTCCGGCACAGCACCCGTCGGGAGGTGACATGGCGCCCACCAGCTTCGTAGAAGCCATGGACGCAAATCGATCAGATTGCGATTAGTTATCACCGGAAAATCTGCGTCCAAAAACGGTCGCTCGGTTTGGAGTATATGTGTGAACACTGACCATGCTAGAGGCTACTTTTATTTTAGGAATACTGTGTTATACGTGTTTTCTCTGTGTGAACTGTGCACCAATACTTTGCTTTTGGTGCATTTTTTCATCTGTGCGAATTTGGTGGACATTCTCCGGCTGCTGTCGGAGATCTCACTGCTTGGCCCAACTGCCGTCTGTGTCTGCCATCTTGGATTTTTTCTAAAGCAGTCTAACCGGTGTTTACCAGATCACCAGCTTGACGGACAGCATTTGGAGTCAGCATATCATTGTAGACTTTGCAACGGGCGACGAGCGGCAGTCATAATGGCACTTACTTAATGCCTACGGAAAGCTAAGCCCAAAGTTTCAGCAATGAACCTTAGTTGTGGCGGAGATAGCTGAGTAAAACTGTTGCGATTTGGAATGGAATGCAGAAACTGCCGAAAATACTTCCATTCTCGGTGTGCTCGCCTTAGTCACAGCCAGATAAAATAACTTAATAGTACGACCTATTCTCTCTGGTTCTGCACCGAGTGTACGTCTCTTCTAGTAGTCAGAGGTATAACTGTATTGCCGCAGAAGTGCGATAGGCTGACGAAGATTGTAGAGTAGGCAGCAGCCGTGAAAGCTGTCCCACATCAAAGGACACATCAGTGCCTCGAACTCGATGCTTAAAAGCAAGCTTCAATTCAGAACAGTGTAAGATTAGCGATCCAGAGTTAGCCACCCCGACACTAGCGGCTGTTCATAAAGATGCATTCGCCACACATCCTTCAACAGAATCACCCGCCACACTGAACACTGTTAAAGAGCGGACAACATACGCGTCCGTAGTTGCTACCCATATGACATAGGCACCTCCCATTGTAACCCCGCCCGCTGCTGAACCAGTTACTACTACCAATACCACCACGGGACTCATGACCCCATCATTTGTCCAACGGTGGAAAGCAGCTACTGGTCTCTCCAAAAGGAGAACATGAAACACTACCATAAATCTCTGACTGTTTTAAGGTTATGTTATGTTATGTGACTATATGTTCTAATGTTGCGTTATGTTATGTTATGTTATGTTCTAATGTGACTCAATCCGGGGCGAACTCCATAACAGATAAGATGCTAGACGACAAAATACAGTGGGACTCCCTGTGTCAACCAATAGGGGTTCAAGCTAAACAAGTCAATATGATGCGTCCCGTCTGTCATCCAGGCCCCGTTCACTACGGTGAACCGCGGTTACTGCAGCTAACCATTCAGTCAGGGAATGATGCAGAGGCAGTTCTCTTGTCATTTAATCGCCTTCGTACCACCACATGCATTGTTCGAATGTTTCCAGATGTTCCTTAGAGTGAACGCCAGAAACGCAAACAAAATCCGGATGACTTCCGTAAACAACAAGATGCAAAATCTATCCTTTTTCGCGATGTCCCCGAGCTGCAGACATTGAGGGAGCTATAGGTCAAAGCGCATCACTGGAAGGAAAGGCGTTTTATTCGTGAAGTGCTCTCACGCGAAAATTTTATTGCTAATTCGACATCAAGTACACCGCTATCACTTAACTGCAAAGGGTGTGGGCCCTGAGTGAGGAACGTATCATTGCACTCCGAACTGCTAGCAGAACATGTGATCAAAATGTGGTACCAACAGCGTAAAATACTGCCATCCGAAATACGTATAAAGGCGATAGGCACTGGGCCACAGATGGATAAGTTGCCGTTCAAAAGAAAGATGGCTCTATTCGTCTATGCACCAAACTTCGAGCGCTTAACCGACATATATTTGTGGACAACTTCCCTCTGCATTCTATCCAAGATTTGATGGTTAAGCTATCAAACGCCAAACTTTTCTCAAAGCTGGATATTCGCAGTTCATACTACCACATGTCACTGACTCCAGATTGCCGACATTTGACTGCTTTCCTCACGCAAGACGGTTTGTATCCGCACATAGTGCTACCAATGGGTCTTAGTAGTGCCGCAGCAGCTTGGCAGAAATTTATCACTCTATCGTTATCAGGTATCAAATTATGTGTTGTGTATATGGATGATAATTTTATCTTTGGCAGTAACCACACCGAACATCAGGAAAACCTTAATAATATACTGCATAGACTGAATGAACTAAAGCTCCGCCTGAATACCAACCAATGCCCATTCACTGGAACGAAGGTCGAGTTCATTGGACATGTTAGTTCTACCTCGGGTATTAAGCCTTATGTGCAGAACACCTGAGCCATTCTCGATTGTCCAAAACCATGCAAAATTGCACAGATGAAACATTTCATGGGTTCGTGTTCTTAGTACCTTCTACATCTATCAAATTTTGCGATTATTGTTGAGCCGTGACGGAGATCGACGCGCTAGCATCAGGAGTTTCGTTGGGCTACTGAACAAGACAATGCTTACATGACCATATGAGAGATGATTGAATCCACTCCCTGCAAGGGTCGGCATAGACCCTCACCGGTAACCAGCATTCACAAAATACGCTTCTGACCAACGGCGCCCTCACCTGCATGTATACCAATGCACAAGGTCTTCTCAACAAGCAAACCGAACGTCGGATTCGTCAGGTCGCCACGTCTTGGGACCTAATTATGGTAACCGAAACATGGCTGCACAGGGAGATCATGGATGCCGAGATTACACTACTCGGCATGACTTCCATACGAAACAATCGACCTAGCAGAGCAGGCGGAGTGTTACTGTATTACCAATCCGACCCACATGCTCATACTATTAAGGACCCAGAGACAAAAGTCGTCCATTCTCTTTGGTGTCGTATGAGTCTAACACGTGGTAATGTATGTTTACTAGCAATAGTTTACCGCCCTCGAATGTCCGCCTTGGAAATAGATCAATGCCTAGCTTCTGCGATGAAATGAGTCCTGGCAGGATCATACAGTCACGTTCTTCTGGTGAGGGACTTCAATCTACATGAATTAAATTTCCAGCTTCGCACAGCGAACAGTTCAAGGCTGATTTGCAAGAGGTGATCGCCGATGTACCTCTGTACAACCACCTTACCTCTCCCACCCGATTACGAACGGGTGACACATAATCTATTTTTGACCTTTTACTCCTCAAAGACATCGTGACAATTGAGGCACCACTAGACCGTAGCGACCACGCGATGTTGCTCTTTCGTTACAACTGTTACTCGGAGTATATCAGTGAGAACAACGTGGGAACCTATGTCGTTACACATTAAGATATCCAGTCCAACCTCGTTCAAGAAACCGACTGGTCCTTCCTGGCCGAGAAATCGCCCGATGTCACCTGGATGTTGTTCGTCCCCCAATTTACTGAGCTAGTAGCAAATGCGTCAGAAAGCAAGGTCCTTCGCCCGAAGCAAGTGAATTCGTTCCTGAGGAGCCGTACTAGAAAATGCATGGCCTTAAAGGATTCAGCCTGGCGCGCTTACTAAGTCTGTCCAAGTAGCCTGATCTGGGGTGCTCACACAACTCCACGAAATCACTGCGTCAAGTTGATCCGCCAAGACAAACCCCAGCATCAACAGAACTTAGCAGCGCAATTCAGTATAAATACCAAGTTGCTGTATAAACACGTCAAAAAGCTCCGCAGAGTGCAGTGCGGGATTCCGGTTTTACATGCAACAGATGGTCTCGCGCAAACCGCACAAGATACGGCCAACATGTTTCGCCAACACACCTTCCATACTTTCCGTAGTGAATCATCATTTCATCCGCTTTGGACGCAGCTTCCATCGCTACCAGGGTTAAACCACGTATCGTTCACGGCAGCCAATGTTAGGAAAATGCTAATGTCAATGCGCGTGCACAGCTTACCCGGCGTGGACGATATCAACCTGAAGGCCTTGAAGACTGCGGTCATGAAGCTTGCAGAACCATTAGCTTGGTTTTTTAATGTTGACGAAATGCAGGTTCCCACAATGTTGAAACATGGACTAGTCACTCCTATTTACAAAAGTGATAATCGTTCGGAGCCCTCGAACTACCATCCAAACACTCTCCTCACAGTTTTATCCAAAGTAGTGGAACTTAAAATTGCGGAGGCGTTCATGGGCTATCTTGAGATCAACAACATCCTAGTGTCAGAGCAACACAGATCCCGCCAAAATCGATCTTGCACTACAAACTTGCTGCTAGCCCGAGCAAGCTGGACAAAGTCAGCCGATGCCAGAAAGGGAGTCGGTGTTGACTACCTGGACTTCTCGAAAGCGTGCGATCTTCTGGACCACAGCATTCTCTTTCACAAGCTTCGAAGCTATGGAATCGGTGACCGAATACTCGGTTGGATTTTCAACTTCTTCGCTCAACTTCAGCTGAACGTGAGAGTTCGCAGCTCCATTTCCGACCCAATTGACGTCCAGTGTGGCGTGCCCCTAGGATCGGTACTGGCGTCACGTTTATTCTTAACCTTTATTAACAACCTTGCCAGTGTACTGCAGTCGGATTTCTTAGTAGTTGCAGACGATGTCAGAATTTGGCATGCTATCAGGATAACGGATGATCACATGTCATTTCAGAGCGATTTCGACAGGGCTTGCGCGTGGTCATCCGATAACCGACTCCAGTTCGACGTCACCAAGTGCAAAGTTGTAAGCATTCGCCATCAGCTTATCTATGAATATCGTGTTTTCCAAGAAAACGACTTCTGGGTGATCGTGCCGGACGATTCTGGTCGCTCGTGACCGGCTGAAAAAGCATCAAAAAGAGCCACTCAACATCACGGACTCTTAGGGAGGGCTCTCGGGAATTTTGAGTCATTAATCTTTCCGCAAATACTGAACATCTACGTGAGGTCTCAAGTGGAATATACGATCCAGGTCTGGCGTCACTGGCATAAGCGCGACGTCGACGCACTTAAAGCTCCACAACGTAGAGGGAGCAAAACTTGTTGGATGATTGTTTCTTCTCACATACTAACTCAGACTGCAGTCCCTGAGATTGTACAGTGGTGAATATCAACATCAGCGAGGAGACATAATCCTGCTTTCCTTAATAATGACGAACCCAACTTACCCAAGTCGCAATCTGTTGCAGCTGAACCAAAATACCTACCTGAGGGGTCATCAGCTCAAACTGGCTACGACGCAAAGTTTTCTGCCTCAGTGTGTCCCGTGCCTGGAATGCCCTTCCGACTCACGTTATCCTTCCCCTAAAATAACGCTATTCAAAAAACTTAGTGAAGTGCTTTCCAACTTGCATTACTTGGAGGACGAGATAACGCCAACTTAACCATGTGCTTAACGGCCCTCTCCGCAATGTTGCGGTGAGGATACACGCAGTATTTTATATGTGAGTAGCCTGGATGTATTTAAACTGAATTAACATACCACATCACACAAATGAAGCAACACACGAGTAAGCGTTGTCTTTTCCATTTTTCTTTCTCATGCATTTACTGAACCATAACGGCACTTTATACTATTTTGTGTGTGTACATCCCATTCCCATTTCAAACTATCGTTATGCAGCAGTGCATTTAAATCGGTAGATGCTTAAAATAACGATTTACTTATTTGATGATCCTTTAAATTTGAATTTCTTCTCCAGCCATCCTACGGGACTTGTCAAGCACATGCTTTTTACTCGGGATAACCCATTGTTCATTGTCCATTGGGTTGATCTGCAGGTGCGTTTTGACGGTCGCCCTCGACGAACATTTGAGCGCATTGACATCAGACAACTGGAGAAGTTAAGTGTTCTGAATGTGCATCGAAGTACGCTGGCTTTCGGGTTGAGCAAGTGCACATTGAATACAGTTGTACTCACTGGTCGCAAGTTCATCAGACCTTACTTGAAGCAGGTAAATCGTCATGTGGTAAATGCATTGGCCAAACTAAACATTGGGTCCTTTCGCAGTCTCTGGAGCTTACCGATGCTCGCCATCACATTCTAGCTGGAAAGGAAAACAACGACGCTCACAAGGACATCAGGGAAATACGCTGTGTTAGCCTGAAGACAGGCCGTGAAGCGTGATGGTCTCATCGTGCATCCGAGATGGAAGTGGCCGATGCGCTTGTCAATCATCGGAACTTGTTTCGTCTGATAAGGGAAACGGGCAGCAGGGGACAAGGTATCAATGGAACTAAACGTGACGAGCGTGGACAGCCTATCCACAACTTATCAAAATGGTTGCAGCCTTGGGCTAGGCATTTTGAAAAGCAAGTTAATCGACCTGAATTGTTAGCTCCCTCACCGACCAAGGATCGCCCTGCTGCCTGGGCTGTCCCTTTGGATCCGCCCTCACGCTCAGAAGTCGAATGTTGAAGTTGTTGAAGTTGAACAAAACCGCGAGACCAGATACTATTCATCTAGTCCTCTTCAAATTCGGGGGCCATGTCCTTGTTGGTTTACACTTATTACTATTGAAACTGTATGAGCAGGAAACTGTCCCAACTGACTGGAGCTGCTCCGTTATTGTCACTATCTTCAAAAAATGCTCGCGTTCGGAATGCGGCAACCGGAGAGGAATCAATCTGCTCTCTATCACCTCCAAATTTATTGTCTTTGTCATCCTTCCTAGGCTGAATGACACTAATGAAAGCCAGATTCGTGAAGAGCAAGCGGAGTTTCGTCGTGGTCGGGGATGCATCAACCATTTATTCACATTACGTCAGTTGCTGGAGCACCGTCACATATATTGGCAGCCCGGCGTTGTCGTGTTCCTCGACATCAAAGGAGCCTTCGCTTCAGTGGATCGATGTTCACTTTGTGACTGTCTGCTAAGGAAAGGTGTGCATGAGAATTATGTAAATATTATGCGAGCGCTTTACGCGCGTAGCTCGAGCAGAGTGAGGGCTTACAGCAAGCTGTCTTCGCTCTTTACTATCTCCAGCGGTGTGAGACAAGGATGCCCGCTGTCATCTTTCCTCTTTAACTTCGCTATTGATGAAGTCATTAGGATCACGATCACACGAAACAAATTAAAAGTGTGAAACTGCTCTCAGATGAACGACTTCTTGAGTTGCAGTGTGCTGACGATATTTTCCTCATCTCTGACAACTTCCAAACGTGCCAAGCCGCGCTGGATAGATTAGCGCTGGTTGTCACCGCTTTTGGGTTATGCACTGCACCCACCAAATGCAAAACTTTCTTACAATATTGGCATAGACCGCCTCCTGCGTTGACCCTTGGTGGTGAGCAGCTAGAAATCGTTCAAAGATCCAACTACCTAGGGAGTTGTATCAGCGCCGTTGGAATTGCAGACGAATTCACAAACCGTATAGCAAGAGCACGAGGCACTTTTGCTAACCATATCCACTTATGGTGCCGACGCGACATTACTGTCTCCCTAAAGGGTAGCGTGCACAATGCAGCGGTACATTCCACCCTCCTGTACGTTTGTGAAACCTGGCTTCTTAGATCAGCAAACATAAGGCGGCTAAATACGTTCGACCACCGGTGCCTTCGCAGTTTGGCTCACATCTGGTGGGAACATGTGTGAGCAATGAGCATGTTCGACTTCTTGTTTACGACACAAGATAAGAAAATGAACCACTCAACACCGTTACTTTACACAACTGGCTCCGGTGGCTCGACTACATATTGCGCATGCAAGCCCACCGACTTCTGCGAGGTGCGTTGTTTACGCGCCAGGGGTGTGGATAGAAGAAGAGGTGAGGTGGCCAAGCGATGACTTGGTTGGGAGTAATGAAGGTCTTCACTTCGAAGCTTGCCTCGGCTGGAGTGTCTCGGCTCCCTGGTTGGGGTCCGAAAGACGATGACCATGTTTGGCTGGATACAGTTGCTGATATGGCTCGAATCCGACCTCAATAATCTTTGTATGGTGAGTTCTGTTATCCATTTCCCTCCACTTTGCTCCTCTCTCCAACCATGATCTCAATCAATAGGCATGATATGACATTTTGTGGCAATATAGTCGGCTGTTAGTTCTTCGGAGCGATGTCCATCTGGTACGTGTGTTTCAGCCGGCGTACCACTGTTTCACTTTTTTTGGTATTGCAGCACCATAACTGAGGTTTTTGCTACCTGCAGCTGACGTGTATAATAAATGACTCATTTAATCTGTCTAGAAACGCGGTTACGGACGTCGATGTTTAATGCTTAATCACTCACAGGATACATTTCTTCACTGTGAAAATGGGTAACGTCGGAATGAGAAATAGCTTCACCGCAATGAAAACCCGTAAAAACCGAGTTGTTTGCACATGCTGCCAGAAGCATGAAAAATACCTTCATCGCTTATTCAAAGAATAGATGAACGGCCCTTTCAACACACACAATTTCATCTGCACGTTGTCTTCGCCTCAGATCTCACAATATTAGTACACACGACTGCGGGCTTGCAAGTCAGCGACTTGTAAAGAAGTGAGTAGGTTACCGTGGTTGTATTCGCGACAAATTTATCCGGAGCGACTATTCCCTCATCTTCACTCCCGCTACTAGTTGTAAAAGTGACGATTAGACCTCAAAAATACTACTTTCGCTCTTAAACTTCTGGTCGTTATACGGTTTCGCAGTCTAGCTCGGGTAATCCGGTTCATTGAATAACTGGCGTGGTTGGCTAGTATTTAGAAATCGTTTTCTTTTTTACACATATAAAGTTAACTTCACACTTAATAAATGATATCTTTTCATATTGCCTTACCTTAGCCCCACTGCACTAGGAAGAAAGAGCACTCCAATTACTATGTGCCAAAAGTAGTACGTAGCTTAGGTGTGCAAAACTTGGTCCCTCAAATTTCCGAACATGTGTGGTATAATCCACCTCGCCTGTGGAAGTTGGGTGTTGCCCACTTGAAAATACGGCACTGCACTACACGTTTCAATATTGCTTGATCTCATCTGGTAGAGATAGCAGGCCTGGAACTCCGGTTCAGTAGGATGTTAGTTGGAATTTCTACCTCTTTATCCACCAGGTCCGACGGGCAACGCTTGGCACAACGGTTAATGACTGATCGGGTGGTCACCTTGAGGTACTCATTGTGTGATTGGATTTCAACGTGACACACGCTTCAGCTACGGTCTTAGTGATCGAAATGGTTAGGGTTTGCTTCAATACAAATCAAGATCCACATTGAGATTGTGCGTCGCAATCCAATCCCATATCAAGTACCTCAAGATAACCTTCCAATCACTCTTACCACATAGCTCAGTGGATGCATGGAGATAATGAAAGCCAGACACACTTTTAGTCATTAACAACACAAGGTAACGAAGTAACCTCCGAGAGTGCTCAAAGATTCATCTACTTAACCAGTTCCCGACAGTGGCTCCGTATCCAAATATCCACTCAAAGGTGAAAGAATTGTAACTCATTCTCCATTTCCCCTCGCAAAATTCCTCGGATGTAAATCGTTATCACAACCATGACGAGGATGACGATACCCCACGGTGAACAAGCTTATCCTTTAAAGTTGTTGAGAGTAAGGCAGCTTCCGGAGTGTCGTGATGGATTTCGATCCTCATCGCTGAACCTTCTCTATTAGAACACCTTCGGCTTTAATGCTGGATGTTTGTGAGTAGTGTAAAGTTCCAAGAAAGTAGAAGCCACGATTAAAATTCACGCACAATAATATGCCTCGACGGGGAGTCGAACCCCGGTCCACGAATTTCCGGTCCGTTGCTCTACCACCTGAGCCCTCGGTAGCTCAGGTGGTAGAGCAACGGACCGGAAATTCGTGGACCGGGGTTCGACTCCCCGTCGAGGCATATTATTATGCGTGAATTTTAATCGTGGCTTCTACTTTCTTCGAACCTTCGGCTTTGTTGAGAGGATAGGATGCTGGCAATCCGTACCCAAAAATTAGTCCCACATGATAGTTGGAGTGAAGTCGGAAAATCTGGAGTCAGTTTGGTCAACGATCTCCGTATAGCAAAGGACATCCTGTTGGCAGAGGTAACTTTCTTAAGGTCTCCTGCTTTGGGAGTAAATTTCATGACAACAGAACTCCAAGGTCATACCTGAAGGTTGGCTTCCTTATCAGGAAGACTGCAATGTGGGGATTACACCTTAGGGTTCCGAGGCACTAATTGAGAGGACAGAACAATTATCATGGTTGACTGGTAGCCGCTACCCTGTTGGTCAGCAGTGCAACCGGTCTAGCGTAGCTTGTAGCCTGTCAGTATCTTCAAGCTTCAGCACGTCCAACCCCAGCTTTAAATCATCAGTGTACGTAAGGCAATCAGTTTGTAGCTCTGGTGGAAGATCATTGATGACGATAATAAAGTGCTGAGCACCAAGAACAGAGCCTTGTGGGACGAAGCCAAGCATAAAATTAACTGTACAGCTGGTACCGTTATTCTTCACCTGCATGCTCAGCCATTCAAATAGTCAAGGATTCAGGAGGGGACCTTCCTAGAAATGCCAATTACACCGAGTTTGAAAGGGGAACAACCATGAGGGACTTTTCAAATGCCTTGCTGAAATCGACAAAAACCACATCTAGTGATCTCGTTCGTTTTTGTCTGACAACATGTAGGCTGAAGATGTAGGAACGTGGGGTTTGCACCGCTCTCCGAGCTGAATGATTAGTTTGCAGACGTTTCGCTGTCAGACTAGGCAACGTCGTCAGTGCGGTTTTAAGTTCCTGTTCCGCAGAACCCCGTAAATGAATTCGAGATCCTGCGAGGATGACCTTACGCAGTGTATCACTGAATTTAATACCTGTGTGGGTTGCGTAACGAAATCGGTATCCAAATGAAAACAACCAAATGCAATGCGAGCTACCAGTTGCTTAGTAAATGTAACTACACCTGGAAATGAGAAACAGCTCAAGCAGAAGTCATTTAGGCTGTAGTGTGGTAAACTTAGTAGAACACAAATCCATTAGAACATTAACGAATCTGAACTATCTTTTACCACAACCCGCCCTATGACTTTGCAATGAATGTTGTAATAATTATAGTGCTCCTATGTACAACGGATTACTTATTATGTTAGAAGCCATTGTAACGAAAATTCATGATAGCAAGATTTTTAAGGTCCTTTTGCTTCCCCTGTGTGCTAAACGTATTAGAAACAGCCATGAATTTTTATACGAAAATTAAAGCCCAGAACATTGTACACGGAAAAATATACATTTAACATGCCATCAGATTGCAGAAGACCTCGTAATTCTTACTGTATATCATTACTGCGCGTATTCACTTATTTCTGCTTAAGGAAATTTCTCTAAGATGAACTAGCTACTGAAGTCCCCACAGTTTCTTAAAAGTGGTATTTCACTGTGCCTGCGAATCATTCACAAACGCCTTTATTTCACCCGAAATTTCGTCTGATGTCGCACAGTAGCTTTCTGATAGATAAATTAAGTAGCAATAATTGATGTTTTTAGTACACACCAGCATACCGGTGGTTATACACATACCTGCGGGAAGTTACCTGACAACCTGACAAGTTTGGTAATAGACACCATAGATTTACATGTGGTTCATGCGTAAGCTCGGTCACTGCGTTGAACTAGGCATAAACTAAAGTCAAGGAACCAAATTATTAATAATCGGCTAACTCGTCCGCATGTATGTAGCACAGCGAGATGTTTTACATCTTAGTGGAGGAACTCTGAACTCTGGGGTCATACCCACTCTTCTACACTGCGAGGACGCAACCATTAGCGTGGATTTACGCTACGTCGCAGTTAGTGGCTTATTCACACCGGCACCTTGAGTCACCCATTAGTCAAGATGCATAAAACACAACCTAGTGAAAATGAGAATGATGTGCTTGAGTGTTGCAAGAAGTGAGAGAGCCGCATCCAATTTTCAGTCGGACAGATCTACCACCCAGCGCCGTTGCTAAGTTCCAATGCGTACTTTCTTATGTAGATTAACGACGAATACGCTGTAAACACCATGTAGCTTTTCAACTACACGTAATGTCATGTCATATAGCCGTTTTCTTTAAATGTTACGAAGCACAAATATCAATCTGATGCAAGGTGGACTCATATCATATCGCAAATGAGATTGTAAGTTTCACGCAAAATTAATTTGAGACATGGGTTTTCCTAGTCTGTCGACTAGACAAGTAATCTGACCTTTAGTGAACTCTTATATCAATGATAAAACGGTTTGAATTATTACTTCTAAAGCCTGTTAGCAATGGTACTAGGTGCCAAATACCACACGCTAAGTTTAACGTCCTAGTTCCGCAGCCGAAACCTGTTGTTGCAGGTAAAGTTTGAATGACTGGTATATAAGTTTTAGATTTTCAGATAGAAAGTGGTGGCTAACTTTGCTTTGACCAAGTCGTGGCCATCAAAACAAGGCACTTGATGTTGTCCAGGAGTAACTTCTCTCTTTCGGTCCAGACACTACTGAAATTAAGCACATGAAGCATTCAAAGTCACAGGGAGCCACACACGGCTTTGGATGTAAGTTAGCAATTATGGAAAAGTCACAGTTAAACGGGGATGAACATGTTTCACCTAAGTTGTCCAAAAACGAAGCATTTGCGACTAAGATGCTAGTTGAGTTTAACTTAGGTTGTGTTTGCGATCAGCGCATCAGTCTGAATGTGTAATTCGGCTTTAAACGTGGAGATGACCATCAATCAGGTATAGAACAATTGAGATGAATGTCTAGGAGGTTTATAGCCTTGTGGAATGTATTTGAGCAGCATGGTATACGATCACCCTTCAACTCAAAGGGAGAATACACTAATCCGCGATTTCATCAATGGAATTAGGAATAATTTAGTTTAGCTTGTATCCCCATAGCCGTTGTACATTCACTTGTTCCAAGCAGCAACTATGATGAGAAAAAGAAAGGCTGATTGAGTTAGCGAGTGAGAGTACACGGTGACAATAAGAGCTGAATAAGGGGCAGAGATAAAAGACTCCTGCTTGAAGCTTATGCAGCAGAATTCAGGGGAGCAGAAAACTTACCGAACACCAGCCAACGGATCATCGATCTGTGACGGCTAATTGGGTTGGAGTAACAAGCACGAATGAATAAACAAAAATTATGTGACTAGGGGCTTGTGTTTGATCGAGGCATCACTTCTCCTAACTTGACTTTCACATTGTTACTAAGTTCTCTTTTGACAGTGGTCTGATAGCAGACATACGATGAAACGAATCAACCTATGTAATCACATCTCTGCCAACGCCACTTCCTTTTAAGCGTGCGGGCTGTGGAAACTGCAAATTATTTGATAGCCTATGTTCCCTTAGTGCAACCTACTCACCCCTCATGTCGAATAGTGGCAGTAAACTTAGAATCGTCCGACTAAATGCAAACTGTCGTTCTTGCTCGCGCTGTTTTTGGGGTTAATGTTAGACAAACCATCTAGTCGAATCATCGTGATATTGCGGAACTTGTTCGTACTGCCTATGTAACCGAACGGGCAACCCTGTGATTTGAGCTACTTTAGTGATATAAAACCTGGCTTTGGTTGCGCTAACAATGTTCAGAGGTTGTCAGTTTATGAGCACCGTTGCCTCCGGAACATGGCTGATATGTACATGCAGCGTTGCATTAGTAGCGAGGAGGTTGGACGTCAGACGTTCGAATCAGACTCTGCCCATCGTTGAGTTGTATTGCTTCCCTTCACTGGCATGGGCAACTCGGTCGTCTGCTACGTATACCTGCTCATCTGCTGCATACAACGATGTTGTTTGGAGGAGAAGTTGCGTTATGCAACACACACGTTGATCCAAAAATCCGCGGCGTCCGTGGGTACAGCTGAAGTTTAATGAACTAGCTGGTCGACGGAATAATTTGTACAACCTGATTCTACGGCAAGATTAATTCGCTTTGGTGTCCGTGACTAGTCATATGTGTGATAACGATGCCAGCCGGAGCAAGGAATTAGTAATATTTATGAAACCGTCTTAAACACAGTAAGACATACTATCAGCCGACCATCTAACTGATGAACATTGAACTGTTCGTTACTCATAAACCGACCAGTTTGACCTTACTAACTTGATGTGACTGTTCAACCTCTATCACTGATCTCAGTGGTTTAGTTATCAAGGCGTCATCGGCTAACCATTAGGCTCCGAGGTCCACTCGCACCTCAGGCTATCGCTATCTGTTGAGGCACAAGCAGGATGAAACCGGTCATGGGGTGTCAGTGTTTGGCGAAGCAACAGCGAAACATCATTTAGGATATGGTCCTTGTAATCAGAATAACTGATGCTTAGTTACAAGGAAAATGACGTCTCATAAGAGATTGCATGTTAGAATCCCACCACATGGCGGATATTCCAAACCGGTAAATCTGCTCATCAGTTGCTCTTGACATTTTTATGTGAGTTTCCTACACTCTCTTGTTTATCATAGTTAAGTACCCACCCGTGATAAATAACCTACCGTTGCATGGTCTACATGTGCTCAGCTGACTGATAGCAGGTTCTCGGAGTAGTCACATGATTAGGTCTACGCTAAACCCATTGAGTAGCCGTGGACTCTCTATATAGACAGCGAGTGGCATAAAAAGAGAGGGAGGAGAGAGAAACGCAACAGCTAGATGTAAACATTATATTCTTAAGGATTCGACTCTAGAAGTTAATACGGAATGAAATAAACTCACGAGTTATAAGCTGATGAGGGGGATTTTCACGCATAGGAAGGAATCATTTCTGAACACCTGAGAAACTGCGTCGTATACTCGCAAGGCAGATCCATATTTTGCACATGACAGGCAATGCACTGAAACTGAATATCCGCATTAACTGCATATACATGAAACAGCCCTTGCGCAATCATTCTTCTCAGCCCAAAACACAAATGAAATTTGAAGGAACAAGAGTCAATCGTGTATACCAACCAAACTTTTCGCAACGGTTTAAATTTCTTGAATCTGAAAAGGAACTTTTGAATACCAAGTGGACTTATCACAAAAGTATTGAATCCATTGGTTTTGCGCCTAGGTTTGATAAATTGTGCTAAACTTGATGAAGCATCTTTGGTCTGAAACTGAAGTAGACTAGTTGCACGATGGCTTCTTGCCTCAAGTTAAGAAAATTAGACTCTAAGTATCAAACTTTCAATTCAACACTTCCACACTCCTCTTTTAATCCCACAGATTTTGTAAGCCGATGTTCAGTTACTCATTCTTTGGTCAATAACTTTTGATACAACAAATTAGCAAACAGGTGCATCTAATTCCTTTCTCTAAAACACAAGAGAAGTGCAGAAATCTATAAAGCTAGATTAAGGGTGGCTGACCAGTTTCGCCTCCTTACTGCAACACCATCGACATTTAAAAACCTAAACATTTCCACTGCTTTCTTTAGTAGACGGTAACTTATTCAACCGGGATACCAGAACAGGGGCATCAAACCAGCAAGCAGCACGCCCGGATCTTGAGATGAAGCTATTGCACTACGAGGCGGCGAATGCATCTACAGTTTCATCTCTATGGAAAATAAATGTAGTCTATCAAATTTCAACGGAAATTTTGCATCTGCTAACTCTCTAGTTTGAGCGACTCTGCTAACCAGTGTTTCATTAAATGTCTCTCAGAAAGATTCTTCCCACTTATTACAGTTAAGAACTGGATGGCGAATGAAACTTGGGTGGCTTGCTCACAAAGGCCATTGGTATAAGTAAAAACAAGTCTAATTGATATCGGCTACACTTACCCCGTAATTTTTTTCAGAATAGCAACAGCATTGACAAAATTAATGCTATGAAAACCGAGGAAACTCAATGCTCTGCTAGGGTTCATTGTGTCACATATATTTTGTAATCTGTGAATAAAGTTATTATGTATGCCTAAAATGGCTCCTGGTGGCTTGCGTATTATTGTCACTAGTCAGCTATTCTGACCTCTGTCCATCTGACCCTTTTATGTTACTCACGGAAGGCTTTGAAAACTATGGGTTAAGTCAGGTTGAACCTCTGCCGTGTGAACAATTTTGATTGCAGAGGATAGCATTTGTACGGTCATTTGAGTCGCCTGATGCAGGCGGTTTTCTGCTTCAGTGTTCCGCTGCTAAGCAATTCAATTATCTATGCCAGAAAGCCTTGCATACTGCTCGGATGTCTCAGTAATTCTTTACCCAATCTATTGATTCAGATGCTACAGCGGCTTTTAACTAATTGATTATGATCAGGGGAGGATGGTAAGGCAAACCTGCTGGACGCTATCGTTCATGCATCATTTGGGAGCACCGATTTGGTTTATTGCTTGTTTATGGCACTCTTTTTATCTCTTTAGTTTCCGCCCAATAAACGAAGCGTTTTGCGGTCACGCAAAGCGGAACCTAAAAGTTCATGCGAGTCAGCTGTGTGAAGGCAATTAACAACTGTACCGGATGGCATCGGAATCAACTAATACAACTTGGTCAGAGTAACATTTCACTACGGAATACTTTCTATATACATTGAATGCAAATTCCGAATACTCCTCCATGATGGTCAGTGTTCGCAGATTATAAGTTAATAATACTGGCATTCGCTTTCAATTGGCTCAAACGGAACACTACACAAGTGTTGTAGAGATGAGAACAATTAGCCTGAGAATGAAAGGCAACAATAAATTGCAATTTATATTAATCGCCTCTACATGGAAGATTTCTTCTGGGCGTCTGACTATTATATATGCGTGTAAACCACAAGAAGATAGAGGGAGTTAGCTCAAACTAAGGGTAATATAAATAAAATCACACATGTCACGAAGTGTGTATCCGCGAACCACTTTACTTCAAGCTACCTGTGCTTCACCGGAGTCCTAATCGCTTCTCAGTAACACAATGGTCACAGGCTAACAAAGTGAAATCTCAAGGAATATTTGTGATAATACCCGCCTCCATGAGTGAGCAAGTTGTTATACCTGCATTGTAGCTTACGGCTATGCGTATAAAAATCAAACTACAGTGTCCAGTACAATGACACTTTTGTTCCATGTGCCTAGCAATGGGTGAAAAATGAACTTATGCTAAAGGAAAATAGGGAATTTAATGATTACCTCTGATAGTGCCAAAAAGAAAAAACTAGTGCATGACTTAGAGAGAAAGAAAGCAAACGCATTCATGTTGTAGCTGTCTGCGTTGAAAGCTGAATCATTATATAAACCGTTGTTTCCTCAACAAAGTACTAACATGTTAATAGTGTAAAATATATTTGTAAGGAAACCTCTGGGATTCTAGCGCATTGCTCTACTGTAAGATGCATGTCGACTGATACGATTCAAAGGAAAGCTAATAGCCAGTCTATGAATGGAAACTGCGCTACAATTTGACCCGGTCTTTATGTTATGCAAGTTATCGTGCACTGTACTTTGATTCATTTGGCCTACCAGAGCAGAACTACTGTTGTGAATCTCAACAAGACGAAAATGACCAACAATAGCAGTATTTGGTGATGATACCTGGGATTCTTGCTCCCAATCCTTTCCTCTGTATCATCGCCGTTTTTCTATCAAACAGTAGTTAATGTTGCTAGGCAGATGATTCACTAGCGAACTCTGTACTGGTACGCTAGATGGGCAGGTATATTGCCAGAAAAATTAATGGAGATGACAAGCAGGACAATGTACACTCTCGATTCATTTGCTGGTTGTGATTCTTATTTTCTAACCTCATCAAAAAACGCCTAATTTAGTGGTTGACTGTCATCAGTCATTGTGTGGTCAGTCCACAATAACTGACACTTGGCTCCAGGTCATTGTTAATATTATCAAGTATTACAACATCCTAAGGCTTGATATGAACAGGCGCAACCTCCTTCAAATCATTGTTATCCATTGATCACTTCGCGGTGGATTACACCGCAATTACTGCGAGGCTGCGAAGCGTGAATCGCCTGTCAGATATTTTCAGGATAGACACTCATACAGATTATAGCTTACCATTGATGTACAGCAGGTAGTAAGTTGCCTGCTGTTTATCAAGCCTAAAGCTGAGAGAATTTCGCACGCCCACTGTTAGAGATAACGTGAAGAATAGCTAGTGACCCTAGCTAATGGATTAAAAGCAACAAATTTCTGGTGCATTTTTTAGCATCATTTGATGAACAGCTGTAGTAGGATATCAAACAAACTGTGAATTATAACGGCTATTAACGCAGGTGCTTGACAAGTCCCGTAGGATGGTTGCAGCGACAAGTAAAAGCATCAAAAGACAAGTGATTCGTCAAATTAACTCTCTACCTAACTAACTGCACTGCTGCACTAAAAGAGAGAATTGAATATTCATACAGAGTAATTTGGAGAGCACTTATTTTTTAACTAATCCGTAAGGTAAAAAATAAAAATGGAACTGAGGATGATTATTCGTGTGTCGCTTCATTAAACCGATTTGATACGGAAATCCAGTTTGGATGCATCCAAGCTATGAACGATGATGCACGTTTCTTAACCGCCACTTTGCGCAGAGGGCTGTTAAGCACAGAGTTTGGTTCATGTTAGTTCGTCCGCCGAGATAAACGGATTATCTCAAATAATGCAAGTGGGAAGGCGTATCATCAAGACCTTCGTAAAATAGCGTCAATATAGGGGAATGGATTAATTAAATTGGTAGAGCTTTCCTTGTTCAGGACAAGCGAAGGAGGAAAACATTTTGTTGGCAATAAAGTCGATTGTAGTGGGTATCAAGTTTGAGCTGGTGGTCTCTCAGTTTGGTATCTTGGCTCCATTGCAACAGGTCGCGAGATGCGTACTTTTTGTTCGTCAGTATTAAGTAGAGCAAATGATGTCTCCTCGCTGAAGTCGACATTTACCCCTATACCGTCTCAGTGCGTGTAGTTTGCGTTGTTAGTGGAGGTAAACAACCACCTAACGAGTTTGGCCGCTGTACACTGGGGAGCTTCAAGTGCATCAACATCACGCTTGCTTCAGGTACACCACTGTGGTAAACGCATTAACAACTGTAAACCTCTAAATCTATAGGTACTGACCACAATTGGGAAGTCCGTTAGGTCCGTGTCACTTCTCCTTGAACACATGTAAATGGTGAAAAACGTGGAGCATAATGTGGGAGTTGACGGCCACTATAATTTCTAACAGACACTCTTGTTTAACCATGGTAGGGAGTCATGTAGCATAGTGCATCGAAATCAGTGCACGATCAACTCAGGCTTGGAACACTACCAGCGTTTGAGCACAGGTGAGAGATTCCGGAAGGGCATTCCACCTTCTGCAAACGCGGACGGAAAAAAATTGTAACGTCATTCCAAATGACTGTACTGCTCTACCGGCTTGAGATACTGGCCTCTCAGATTACTACTGTGACTGAGCTCCAAGTATTGGTGGCACGTGTGGTTGGGATCTCTCAGATCCTGGTAAGTCAAAAGAAGGTCCCCACACAATCACCGGTATCGTCTGCTGAGGACCCCGAGCATCGTAGACTTTGTTCATAAGGCAAATGATGCGAAGCTGTGACATTCTTAATAGTCGGATTTTGCAGTACCCGCCGTGTATCTCGGATTGAAACACGCCATCTCCATTGTGGCCTCGGTTGCCTTTGAAGTTAGCCTGTGTCATTCCGATCACTCGGACTGTATCCAACCGAAGTGGAGGGTTTCGGTGTTGCTCGACGTTTGGAGCATCTTCAAGGCGGTGAGGTCTCTCAGCGTTGGCTGCCAGACCTGTGTTGCGTGTTCCACACGTGGACATATAAATGAGCCGAGCGACTGTTGAAAAATCGACGAGTCGAATTGTCCGAGGACACATCACAGGAGACCCACGTTCTGGATGCACATTAATGACGCACTTTCAGCCTGATAAGGTCCGTTTGAATAAAAACACTCAGACCTTATACATCGGAAGATAATTGAAGCTCCTCGTTTCCCAGTCAGTAGCAGCACGCCAGCTAATGACGTACGTGTAACAATCGACATTTCCCACGTTCAACCGATGTAGATTCCCAACTGACCACGCTTAAACACTAACCAGCTCGGCTTGTTTCATGAAATGTCATCTAGCATATTGATTGCCTTCCACACAGTTATGTCATGGGTTTAGAGCAGGCAATTCGGGCTTTTGAGGACTTTATGCCTCTGATTTACATCAAAACTAACCGTGGTCACACTACCGATCCAAGTGGTACTCGGCGTACAAGTTGAATGGGATCTCATGGGGATCCAGGCACTCGAACTTTCAAGTGCCGGTGTAGGAGAAAGCTAATGTTCCACCCCAGGAGATGGGCAACAATACCAAATGCCTGGAGTTCGGAGAGCAGAATGCAATCGTCTAACCCAGCCATTCTAAACGGGTGAGAACAAATCCTAGAGGGCCATGAAGGGGTCATGGGGACCATGGGGAAAGTGTTTTGAAAGTGGGTTGTTATAATACAAATAACAAAATTCCTTTACCAATAATTTTATAATTGTTTCTCCCCGAGCACTAATCCCCACTGGTAACTATATGTCAGTGAAAAAAATTACGCGCGAGCACTTACTTGTTTACGACGATGTGCAAGCCAGGCTGACCCGACTTTCTGTTACGGAGCTGGCACAGCCCCGCCAAACTTCCGCATATTTCACCGGACTCACCTTAAACATACAATCAACACACGGCGATACAGACTGCGCAACTAACACACGATTTGTCCTAAGCACTTTGAAGCCTTTCCTTAGTGAACCAAGTGAGTTTTACTCAGAAAACTGATGCATCTGTTGTGCAAGCTACAGTGAGCTTAGCGAACTCTCATCAGTACACTGCGGCAGTTACGACACAAAACCACATTGACACTAACTGAGTTTTCCTCAGGCAGTCAGTCTTTCTCGTTCGGGTCTTACTGCGGTAGCGCAAAGATACGCGATTTTCGTCTCCAGCCTCAGCTGGCAGTGTTCCACCAGTCTCTATTTCAAATGATGATAAGGAAGGGATTTTCTAAAATTATTGGTGTGAAAACACATTTAAAATGCTTACTATGGTAGAACACTTGCGTCTCAGCTCGCGTGTGCATCTGGCAGCTAAGTTACGTTTACCCGCAAGGTTCCGAATACGAGTGGCTACTTGGCGGGTGGGAGGTACTATCATACGGGAGGATACCCGGTTGCTTTGGTGAATATATATATATAACATAATGTCTACATAAGGATGCTTCTCCTGATAATTATAATTTTCAGATGCCTTGCAAGCACGCAGTTGGCGCCAGGTTTGGCAATAGCTGATGTACGTTATTTGTCTCGTTGTTGATACTCCCATGCCGGTGCTCTGAACTATGCACATTTTCTTCCATGTTTTCTCTTCTGTCCTTCATTTTATGTCTTACCACCGTTTGCAACAACTTTCCTCTAATATAGGTATGTCAAGCGCGTATTATCATTACCAGAGTTCCATTGGTTTTCTTCATCGGATTTTGTCAATAATTTTTCATTTTTCATTTTAGCCGTCCACGGTATTTTTAAACCCATCTTCAGAAAGCACTTTTGGATGGCCTCTAAAAATGTTTCTACAGTCATAGATTTTACCATTGTAGTCGCCAACAAAAGTTTAAAGTATGCTTGCCAGACCTCTTTTCTTATAATCTCACGGCCAAGCAAGAATAAACATAGCGTCACCAATTATTAATAATAACTGCATATTTCGCCTTGTCCAATGATGTTCTTTTTGCACACTGTATAAGTGTGTAAGAATATTAAAACAAGTAGCATACCTATATTACATATTAACCATTTACAATGACATATTTCAGAAATGATCTTCTCGGAAACAAATAAGTTTCGGCAGTACTCCGTAGAATACCTGCCATTTGGATTCCTTGCATCACTTCTAAACCCCAAACTACCTATGTGTTTAATATGCCAAAACACTCTTTCAAATGAAAGTATGCGACCACGCAAACTGGAAATTCATTTGGATAGTACTGATAAAAAGCGAGAGCAGAAAGTATGTGGACTTTTTTAGAAAGCTGCAGGATAACTTTGAAAACCTACCAACTTTAAAGACAATAGTTTCTCAGCCAGTTCCAAATCAGATAGTTTCCACATGCCCGGAAAAGCACTAGACTGCAGTTTCAGTCTGTTGAGCATCATCAGTAGTACACATCCATCGGATCCATCAGGATTCGAACCCATCACCACCAGCGGCTTGCACGGCCAGCCAGCAGCCTATGCCACTGGGTCACAGAGGACAGCTATGGATCGTCATATTTCGTCAAAACAGCGTCAGAAGAACCTAGCCAATAGCTCAGCTAAGCTGTCGCCTACCGTCGTAAGTGACTTCAGCTGAATGTTATCAATTCCAGAAGATCTGTGTTTACACCCACACACCCCAGCTTCTTTAGTAGTTTCTGCCATGAAGGATACAATAGTGAGCTTTGGGGATGAAACAAAACGCCATCGCGTTAGATGGCTTATGAACGCAACGAAAGGTTGGAGCAAATTGCAGACGCATGATATTTGCCGCATCCTTCTGGATCCGTGTCAGTCCGTAGACTGTTTCAAGAGGAGGAAATTCCCGTCTCATGCTGTGCTGACTGTTTCCATGTTGATACAGTAGCCTGTGATTTGGTACCATATTTATTGCCAACTTCTGCCAGTATGCTATTTTATCCTCGCGGATATGTTGAGTACAAAGACTACGCTGGATCAAATAGACGATCCAGATTCCGGTGTTCGGAGAAAGCTTATCCATATTCCAGTCCTATTTTCACAACGGTATAAAAAATGTATGTCTTGCTTGTACAAAATATACCAACTTTCTCTGGTGAACAACCTTACTTTTGATACTACAGCAACCAGGGGGTTAAGCTGAGTGACGAACTGTTGCCATGCGTTAGCCGGTGCCTCGTCTGCCAGAAAGAACCCATTGGCTGTCTCACCTAGTCGAGCTAATATGTCGAAGCGTATAATCCTTCTGGTTGCGTAGGCAGTTTCCACAGAATATACTACAGAATAAATCGCATATTGCCTAAAATAAGCCAAAACGTTTTGGACCAATTTTCAATGCTGTAGAGAGGAGTCGGCTTAGAAAACTGTTGCGCGCGATTTGATAAAAGTCACATTCAAAATTTACCCAGAAATTTAATGCACACCACTGCCCCTGTCTCCCCTTGGCACCACAGTCTAGTGACGGACGGTATCATGGATCATGTGACGTCGCGTTGGCGCTATTTTGGGTAGCGAAACAAAAGCGCTAAAACATTATGGTTGCCACGACGGACCAAGAGTAGAGTAGGTTTCGCTTGAACATACTCCAGTGAGAGCAGATATTGATTATGTCAAAATCGTAGAGAACCGATTTCGTTTCCCTTTTTGTTGATTTCTGGAGGTCGGCTAATAGTGAGATCTACAAATTTGGAGAAATTTGATGCAGCAAGTTTATATTGTCGTCCTATACATGCACGGGCTTATATTCGGCTGGCTAGCCGAACAATCGCACCGTGGTGCCAGCTGGGTGATTCGGGTAAATCCCGTTCCAGCATATGGTTCGGCCGCAGTGTTCCAGGACGTGGTTGGATTTCGCCTGGCAAGCGTTTTCCCGATAAAATCCACAGATATCCTTTTAACAACGCTGTGACGTGGCGGATGTGAATCGCCGCTAAATAAAGTCACTGCCTCTCCCCGTTTCCGAAGATCATTCACACATCACGAACGTCATCCGATTAGAAGTGATCCATTGATTTCCCCCCTTGATGGCCAACCAAACGAACAAAAACACACATAGTCACATCTACCTAATCACACAACGTGTCTACTTCCAAATACTGACATAAATATACTTTTACATGTCAACAGACACCTACATTCCTATGTTTTTTGTCCAAATTAACTAATTTGTCCCATTGCCGATCATACATGTCTGTATTACCATGATCACGCCTTTGATGGTGTGCCTCGCAATGACCGGAATAAACTATACATTTATTTAGTTAATAGTAGGGATAGGTACTCGCTGCGACATAAAGTGGACGTCGACGATGCTCTTGATCAGCATTTCTTCGTTGGTGAGTATTCAACCCAGTACAGACATCATATCAGTTTCCATGAATCTGGTGGGTGTATTGATATGGCCATACAGCGGGAACTCGAGACAAGTATTGTAAATGCACTATGAACTGTTCTCCAGAAGCGCTTGGGATTCCAAAGCGTGGATATCTAAATCGCAATAATAAACCAGCAGCAGTGCTTCTTGTTTATCAACAGCAGCAATGCAATTGCTAGATAGAAGTCCATTCCGGGTGTGGCCGTAAATAACCGCTAAAAACAGGCATCTTCACCTCCTAAACTTAGATGGGACTAAAGGGAATCCTATACCGTATTAACGGGATCCTCTATGGGCTCACACTGGAGGTCACTGCGGAATTACATAGTCACTCCTCCCCTTTTACTGGGTCGATTTTGCTGAACAACAGACATGCCTGGTAGCAGGATCTCGATCTCACTTATGTCGGGGCGTACCCGTGTCTCGGTTTTGGCTCTCAGATCACAGGCCAATGATTCTTGGAAAAATCACAGTTCAGATTATTTGATAAATAGGCCTTGGGCATTAGTGTACAAATAGGGAAGCTTCTTGGATGCAAGGAGCGCCTGACAAGAAGTATATAAAGAAGGTGAATTTGTGCCGACCGATGGGGGCCGGCAACCAATCGTTTTTTGGTTGACTTTCCAAACCTCGGTAAAGATGTACTCTGTTTTCGGCCTCACCTGCACATGGGGTATGTAGTCCATATTTAGCTTTCTCGATAGCTACTGGTCTGAACACACAATTCTCTGAATCGGTGTTGTGGTTATGCATAGTTTCGAGTTGTGTCAGTTCTTTGAGGAAAGCGAGTGGCTGCGGTTTTCCAACTGCTGCCTTCAGTCATAGTTCTGAATGAAGTTTGTTGAGCTATATCCGCCAGCTGCGGATTAAGTTCACCGTCATCCGTTGCAACTAAAACATTAGATTCATTATCCTCGGGCCACTGCATATGTAGTGAGGCGACACGAGTAACCGTGTATCTGACTGAAGTATGACATCACAAGCACATAGAGCGCTATACTTCTAGGTCATGAGCAGAGGATTTTTCTTCGCTCGCTGCCGGTAACTCGGGCACGCCGTGAACGAAAATGATGCTATTGCTACCCTTCGTGCGGTAGTCGTCCGATTTATTTTCATCCGGCCGGGGTCCGCCCCGTTGGACATTCGGAAATATGTGTACCCCCTGTCCTTAGTCCGTAGGCAGTATACCCACATCCTCACTATTTCGACCTGATCTGTGGATCTCAAATTGACCCATTTTAGCCGGTATTCACCGTAGTGCTTCGAAGTTGAAAGTAGCGATGCTCAATAAAATAATCGATCTGGCGCAAATACAGATTCGATCGCAAAGAAAGTACCACTGTTGCAAATCATCCTACTGTTTACCATGAAGGAGTTTGTCTTAGATGCATGAATATTGGCGCGTTTGAGTGTAAGGGCACCGCCGTTCCGCTTGATCTTCGCTGATGTGGCAAACAAGACTTTCTTTGGTTTTGAGGTTTTCTCTACAGGTTACACCCAGTCTTTTTTTCCGCTTTGTGGCTGCAGTAGGTGACGCTACTGAAGTCGCACACTGAATATGTCGATCAGCAGTGGATGCATAAGTGAATAGGTCTTTAGAGTGGTACGGATTTTGGTGGGCAGTCGAAAGTGTAGGTGTTACGATGTTCCATCTGTCGAGATATTGGATAAGCGGATGTGGGTGATGGATCCGGGCATACTTCGGTCGTGCGCTTTGACTAGCTTGTTCTTGCTTCCTACGTTTTCTGGTACTGCGAGGACGTGGAAACACCTAGTCTAACCTATGAATCATTTCTCAAACAATTTCTTGATTCGCTGGCCACCGTAAAGGATAAGCAACGGTGCCCTATCTGCTGCATCGAGCAGGGTGCATAGGGGTTTGGATGTTACTGCTCAAGCCTTTCCGTCCTCTTATTCCCCTCCTTACGCTTTTTCACCCTTATCGTCCCGTTCCAGCTTCACGCTTATCCCCCCGGTTTTCAACACCCCAATTCTTGACCTTCCCCCACCTTACTTCATTAATTGCTTGTCTTTTAGTTTCAACTCACATGCGAACGCGGAGCGTCATTCCTACCATGTTAACAGGACCATGTCCAAGCAAGCATTCAAGCCCAGTTCATCGGCTTTCATTTGGTGCCCTCGATCTTCTTTCAGATTGGCATGCCTCAATGTACGCACATTTCTACAGATCGGTCAACAGGCAGCACTTGCCCAAACATTATAGTCCCTCTCGATTTATATCTGCTGCTTATCGGAGACCCGCTTGCAAGTCTCAAGCTCTGTACTCACTTTACGATCCCCTTCAGGTGACACTAGCAGCACTTTTACATTGCGCCTATCCGGTGACGATGCAGCTTCGAGTACCGGCCAAGCCGGTGTTGGTATTGCCCTGAGTCCCCGGGCTGAAGCTACTCTGCCTCACAACCGCGGGACCTCGTCATGATTACAGAGACATGGTTAAACCCTGAGATAACCGACTGTGAGATCAAGTTACCCGGTATGTCGCTGCTTCGGACCGATAGAACCGGAATGGGTGGCGGTGTGATTCTTTACTATAATACAAGCCTCCGATGTGAAGTTATCGATCACCCAGAAATCAGAGCTCCCGATTCGCTTTGGTGCCGCCTTTGGTTGCGAAACAAGGACACATGTCTACTAGCCGTGGTTTATCGCCCGCCAAACTCAACGTCGGAAATGGACTCCAAACTGTACCACGTTTATCAGTTAGCTTTGAACAAGTCCTACACCCACATTCTTATCGCGGGAGACTTTAACGTGCACGACATAGAAACGCCGGCAACCGACGGTACGCAGTTTAAAGCCTGTTTGCAAGAACTTATTGCTAGCCACCCTCTTTACAACCACGTAACCTCTCCCACCAGATTTCGAACTTCTAACAAGCCGTCGATACTGGATCTTGTGCTAACTAACGAAGAACTCATGGTTGGTAGGATAGTTACAAGCACACCACTGGGTCGTAGTGATCATGTCACTCTACTCTTTGATTATATATGCTATGCCGAATACCCGGAAAACGAGGAGGATAAAGTGCACACTGTCCCGCACTACAATGTGTTGTCCAAGCTTGGTAAGGATACATCTTGGACTTTCTTAATGGAATGCCCCCCAGATCTGGCCTGGGATATGTTTACAAGGACTTTGAGCACACTGGTAGCGCAAGCATCGGAACAGAAGTCCTTCCAACCCAAAAACCAGAGTAAGTCATTTCTGAGGAGCAGAACACCTAAATGTATGTCCCGGAGGGATTTGGCATGGCGAAATCACCAGGGTTGCCCGAATGCCGAAACCTGGACTACATACGTGACACATCGTAACTTCTGTGTGAAACTGATCCGCGAAGATAAGGTCACGCATCAGCAGAAGTTAATGAAGCGATTCTGCACTAACCACAAACTCCTGTACAGGCACATTAACGGCCTTCGAAAGGTAAAGCGAGGGGTTCCGGCGCTAGTCACGGCTGATGGATACTCGCGGTCAGCAATGGAAGCAGCTGATCTCCTACGGCTTCATTACTCCCAAACGTTCCAACAAGTGTCCAGCCCAAACATTCACCTCATTTCTACTACTCCACCATCTGGTTTAGAAAACATCACCTTCACTACGAAGGCTGTGTTGAAGAAGTTGTTATCCTTGCGTATCCACAGTTCTCCCGGAGCTGATAACATCCGACCAAAGGCTCTACAGGCAGTAGCTAGTGATCTAGCAGAACCACTGGCTGTTTTTTATCAGCGATGTCTAGAGGAAAACCTTATTCCACCAGTATGGAAGGAAGGGGTCATCACTCCTATCCATAAAGAAGGTAGCCGCACTGATCATGCCAACTACCGTCCAATAACACTACTTCCCGTACTATCCAAAGTGATGGAATCAATCGTCGCAGACGAGCTGATGCAATATTTGGAAAGCCACAATTTAATAGTCCCAGAGCAACATGGCTTTCGTCAAAAGCATTAGTGTAATACTAACCTATTAATTGCCCGTAATAGCTGGACTGAAGCTGTTGATGATGGAGTAAGGGTCGATGTCATCTACCTTGACTTTTCAAAAGCGTTTGATCGTTTAGACCATCGAGTTCTCCTTCAGAAGCTTCGGAACTACGGCATTGGCGATCCAATCCTGAGTTGGATTAGCAATTTTCTACAAGAACGACGGCTAGTGGTGAGAGTCCGAGAATCATTTTCTCATGCAATCGACTTGACGTGTGGAGTACCGCACGGCTCGGTTCTTGGACCTCGTCTATTCTTGGTGTTCATTAACGATTTGGCGCGATCAATTACTTCAGATTTCTTATTTTTCGCTGATGATATCAAGATATGGCGAAGGATCAGAGGACCGGATGATCATGAACGGCTCCAGCACGATCTTAACACAGTGTCGAACTGGTCACTTCAAAACGCTCTACCGTTCAATGTAGACAAATGTCGCGTAGTACAATTGCGCCATAGACATAACTACACCTACATACTTGGGACAAACGAATTGCAGAATAGCTCCCAGGAACGTGATCTTGGTGTGATCGTACAGAGCGACCTCAACTGTTCACAACAGGCCGAGGTAGCTGCCAAAAGAGGCAACCAGCACGTCGGCATGCTGCGAAGGGCATTCGGGAGATTTGACCCATCAATCTTCCCAATGATGCTCAATTCCTACGTGCGCCCTCATGTTGAGTACGCAATCCAAGCTTGGCAACCATGGTTGAAACGCGACCTAGAAGCGATAGAGGCACCACAACGGAGAGCAACAAAGAACGTGAATGGCCTGCGGTATCACTCTTATCACCGAAGGCTGAAGTTGCTGGGAATTTTCAGCGGACGTTATCGAAGGCTGCGCGGCGATCTCATATTAGCGTATCAGATGTTGAGTGACCCCAACCACGTATGCCGCCATTTGCTGAAACTTAGCCACAACACGCAGCTCAGGGGTAACTGCTTAAAGTTGCAGGAACAATATAGCCGTCTAGAGTGTCGACGGAATTACTTTTCCCTTCGGGTTTGCAAACCATGGAACGCACTCCCAGACTCCGTAGTATCCTCTCCTAGCCTGGATGTTTTCAAAAAACGATTAGATGTTGCTCTTAGCTCCCAACATTTCGTTACCAAAGCTCCTCTGTTGTGGATTACGCCAAGCATGTTTTCAACAGGACTAATGTATCAAATGGACCTAAGTGAGCGACCATATTTTATTTTCTCACTGCTTACCTCAACTATCACTGCGCCCCAGTGTCTTTCTGAATGTTTACGCGCGATATTTCGTTTTCATTTTACACTGATGTTAATTATCAAAGTATTCATCTCGGCAGACGTTCGATAGATGACCCAGACATATTTTAATTGCATCATATTCACCGCTACCATCCTACGGGACGTGTCAAGCACTTGCTTTTATCCCGTGAAAAATCATTGTTCATTGTTCATTGGATTCCAATCAGTAACCGGATGTGTGCGGTCCGATTGGCTGGCTGGCTCAAAGTTTCCAAGTCGCGTGGGAGCAACAGGTGTCTATTCGTTATCGTCGCCTATGAACCCATAAACTGTAGCGATCACTCGGTAAAAGACGACTATCGTCAACTGAAAGAACTCCTTCGACATAGAAGAAGCCCAGACACTGTTGTGCTGGCTCGGGATCTGAACACTCAAGTTGGAAACTTGTCCGCTGATGAACTGCAGCTGGGCGGCTAACATGGTGTAGGCTCCCGTAATGATAACGGTGAGCGGCTACTTCATTTGTGTAAAGACGCTCGTTTATTTCTTGCGAGCACTAATTTCCGACACAGCTCCCGCTGGAGGGTGACTTGGCGCCCACCAGCCTCGAATCAGTCTTGGATGCAAATCGATCACATTGCAATCAGTTACCGGTGAAGAGACTGAATCCAGAACTGTCGCTCGATTTGGAGCACATGTGTAGACACCAACCATGCACTTGTTTGTGCTGACCTGAGGAGACGCTTTGGCGGACACCCACGATGACGTTGCGACCGCATTGACACCAGACAACTGGCGAAGGCAGCTGTTCTGAATGTCTATCAAACTGCGCTGTCATGCGAGTTGAATAAGCGCTCACTGGATGCAGTTGAAGCTGACTGGTCTCATATTCACCAGACCTTACTAGCAGCAAGCAAATCCTCATGTGGTAAGTCTAATAGCCAACTTGGACATTGGGTCTCTTCACAGTCTCTGGAACTTATAGATGCTCGCCGGCATATTCCGACTAGAAGCGAACACAATGAAACTCGCAAAGAGCTCCGGAAAAGCTCCGTGCTAGCCTGAAGACAGACCGCGAATCCTGGTGGTCTCATCGTGCATCTGAGATGGAAATGACCGCTGCCCTTGGTAACCATCATAAGTTATTCCGGCTGATACGGGAAACGGGCAGGAGGAGATTCAGGGTTAGGGAAAATATACATGACGAGAGTGGGCAGCCTAATTACAAGTTGTCGAAACTGTTGAAGCGTTGGGCTGAGCACTTTGAAAGGCAATTTAATCGGTCGGAATTGTTAGATTTCTCGCTGGCCACTGATCGCCCCGCTTCCTGGGCTGTCCATTTGGATTCACCCTTTCGCTCAAAAGGCGAAGGTGTGACTGGACTGTTGAAGTCAAATAAAGCCGTGGAGCCAGATGATCTTTCCAAGCCATCTTCAAATTCGGGGGATCTGCTCTTATGGATAATTTATATGAATTACTAGTGGAACTGCGGGAGCAGGAAATTGTCCATCCGACTGGAGCCGCTCAGTCGTAGTCCCAATTTTCAAGAGAGGCTCACGATCGGAATGCGGCAATCATAGAGGAATCAGTTTGATCTCCATTGCCTCCAAATTGCTTGCCTCTGTCATCCTTCACAAAATGACTCGCATTCGTGAAAGCCAAATTCGTGAAGAGCAAACCGGGTTTCTTCAAGGTCGTGGCTGCATTGAACAACTCTTTATTTTGCGTCAGTTGTTGGAGCACTATCACATACATTGGCGGCCCATCGTTGTCGTATTCCTAGACATCTAAGGAGCCTTCGATTCGGTGGATAGACGTGCACTTTGGAACTGTCTGCTCAGGAAAGGTGTACCGAAGAAATATGTAAATATAATCCGAGCATTATACGCGCGTAGCTCCGGCAGAGTAAGGGCTTACGTCAAACTGTCGTCGCTTTGTAATATCTCCAGCGGTGGGAGCGAAGGATGCCCGATGTCACCTTTCCCATTCAATTTCGCTATTGATGAAATCATGGAAATCGCTTTTACAGGACACGACTAAGAAGGTGTGGATCTGCTCCCAGGAGAACGACTTTTTGACTTGGTTTATGCTGACGATATTGCTCTAATCTGTGACAGCTCACAAACGTGCCAAGCTGCACTGGACAGATTAACACTGGCTGTCCGTCACTTCAGGCTTTGCTTCGCACCCTCGAAGTGCAAAGCGTTCCTCCAAGATTGGCAGGGATCGCCTCCTTCGCTGACCCTTGGTGGGGATCAGCTAGAAGTCGTTCAGAAATTCAAATACCTGGGGAGTTTTATCAGCGCCCGTGGGATTGAAGATGGGATCATGAACAGTATAGCAAAAGCTCGGGGCACTTTTGCTAACCTCGCCACTTATGGCGCCGGCGCGACATCACTCTTGCCCTGAAGGGTAGTGTACAATGCAGCGGTGCATTCGACCCTACTGTACGGTTGTGAAATTTGGCCTCTTAGATTAACAGACCTAAAGAGACTAGTTACGTTCAACCACCGGTGCCTTCGCAATTTGGCAAACTTCTGGTGGGAACACTGAGTTATCAACGAGCGCGTTCGACGCCTCGTTTAGGCATAGGAAAGGGAAAGGAACCACTCAGCACCGTTATTTCACGCGCCAGGCTATGATGGCTCGGCCACGTCTTACACATGCCAGCCCACCGACTTCCGCGAGGTGCTTTGTTTGGGCGCCAGGGATGTTGATGGAAAAATAGGAGGAATGGTCAAGCGATGACTTGGTCGAGAGAAATGAAGGCCCTCACTTTGGATCTGGCCTCGGTTGGAGCGTATCGGCTCCCTGGTTGGGGTCTGAAAGATGATGAACATGTTTGGGTGCATACACCTGCTGGAATGGCTAGCAGCCGACCTCAGTGCGGTCGCGCTGTGGGTTTCTTTGTCTCATCCCATCCTTGTTAACCTCCTCTCCAACCACGAGCTCACTATTTAGCCTTATATAATTTTGCATAACCATTTTTTTTGCTGCATAGTAGCCGGCTGGTAGCTTACCGGAACGATGACCATCCGTTACCAGTAGCTCAGCTGGCCTGCACCTGTTGCATTTTATTCCATTTTTTCTTTTACATATTGCAACAGTAGCTGAGGTGCTTCCGACCTTTAGCTAACTTGTATAACGATGATGATGAGTCCTTTTTCTTGATTTTGAATTAACAATTTGGACAGACGGATTAAGTGCAAGATTTACTTTTGTCGCCTCGAGCGAAGCACTTTCGAATCTAAACGAAGTTCGGCCACTAGCCTGTCATACTTTTGTGCAAATGCTAGTACACATATTATTAGTGGAACAGCTGTACACTTAGGTCAGAAACAAAGTAACCCCAAGGTACTGTTACATTTCTGTAGCACTGTTCGACAGGCCTTGTCGCACTTCGGATGGTAATGGCTACCACAGTGGGCATCTGGCATTCCTATTTATTCTGCCACAGCAAATCAATGATTAGTACAAAAGCCTTCGTTTTGAGTTACCGGTGTTGTATTCATGGTGGCTGAATGGGCTTTGTCTGATTTAAGGCTTAACATCATCTCGCCGTCTGTTGGTGTTCGATCGTCGATCCTCGAAACATCGGTCCAAATCTTCTATCAATATTTTTACAAACCTTTCGGACGCCGGGCTCACCTGACCCTGCCCCAAAACAGTAAATCTGCGGAACTGGTTACTATATCCTTGGATTACCCGCAAGTTTCTTCAGCTGTGCTTTACCGGTTCGGAGCTTAGTTTAGGCGAACACGACGTTCCACAAGGATCAGTTTTTGTGTCGCACTTACTCTTGGTTAGCATTAACAACCTAGCTTATGTCAAGGAGACGACTTTATCACTTCTGCATGAGCATAGTGTTATATGGAGGTTGATTGGTACTTAGGAAGATTATGACCATCTAAAAGGTGATTTACAGCATGCATCGGGGATGGCGCCACGTTGGCAAGTGTTGTGCTCGCCACATAATCGATGTAGCTGGATTTGCGTTCCTGTCAATTTGAATTTCATGGTGGGTCTATAGTTGCTCCGTCTACCTAGCGGACAGTTTATTTCTTTAACTCATCCTGTTTTACTAAAAACCCCTACGGAACATATAAAGGTATAGCTTTTTAGCCGATTACACCACAGTTCAATTGTTCCAGTGAAGTGAATTGCTGGTTATTATAATGCTGTGGAACACAAGATCCTACCTTGGAGTTTTCTTCCCAAAGCCGATCTTGATAGCCCCATTACAAGTTTGTGATTACTTTCTTGTGCTAGCATTGGCGATGGACATGGTTCATCTTAAACCAGCAGTGAAAATGATAAACAGGACTAAAGTGACGGTTGCACAAATTGGCGATCGACACTCAACAGATCATGAATATATGAACGTAAGGATAATTGACTGTTGCCGAGTTAATTTTGACACCGGAGATAGCAACGACCTGAGTGTTGCTCATTAACTCGTTTGCTGCGCTCAACTTTCGCTGATTGTGGTTTAACACCGAATGCACTTTTAAGTTATGGGGAATACGCCAACCAAAGCATCATGACAAACTGAGCGTCCACCATATGTCATTATCTATGGATAACGACGTGATCAATAAAATTAGAAAGCGTTTATAATAGTTTGTAGGATTTGCTTCTTGTTCGTAACGCATCGTCAACCAAGCACAAACGCAAGACTTTTATGACTGCATTTCAGGCTCCATATAGTTTAGATGTGGCAGTTGAATAACTCGTCGCCAGCTCAAAGGGTAATGCATGACAGGAGAGTATTCGTAGCCGTCGAGATGAGCAACACAATTTCGCCATCACCGAATCTTTTTAGGAGATATGGTGGCGGAATCTAAATAATATGATACAATTTATCCACCAGGTCCCAACTTCAAATATAAAATACGAGCATTGTCTCTATAAACTTGTTACTCAAGCTAGACGAACTACTTGGATGGATTTCTGGAATGAAGTACTGCATTGTGGCAGGGCTCACGGTAACAATCGTTAGACGCCCTAAGGATAAACGTAGTATTGTAGCAGTATTTGAATCTACTAGTGTTGGGTCAGCCAATATGGCAAATAATCACAAATAGGGCAGCATCAGGAAACTGTCTGAAGTGTCAGCCCGTGGCATGAAGCTTTAACATTCGTTTATTCTGTATTTGTGAACACAGGTATAAAGATGCTCGCCTTCGCAATTCTTTTGCTTCGGTTTGCCAACATCTGACTTTGCGATCAGCCTTCATCTTTTAATCAACCTTCGTGAATTATATGTAATGAAATATTTTAACATATTCCCTGACAAACGTGCGAAGGGAAATCTGGAGTATTTCAGCGTAATATGAAACGTTGTTCAGATACACCCATTGCACTACAGTTGAAACTTAGTTCAAGGCCAGGATTTGCTTTCTTCTGTATGTTACTGCGGAAGAAATACTGGTTCTTTGAGCCCATCTATCACCTGAACAAGAGATAAAGAACAAAATGTTGAACTTTGTTGGGAGTGCTCTCACACAAAGCAATGCGGCTTAATACATAGTTTACCACTGGGCACAATTTATCGAAGACCGCACATCATTTAGATAGCTTCCAGGTTGGGGGTTGACAAGCATTTATTTACGACGTTGCACTTTCGGCTGACCTTTCTTTTCCTGTGACGTTAAACATCAAATGTGTGGGCGGATTTCTCGATATCTCCCTTGATATCCGGCACCTCTATTACTAACATTTTGGCACTAAGATTGAATCAAATCGCCTTCACACATGCCGACTTGGGTGTGTCTAAAGGAACATGTGCCCAGCAAGGTGTGTTTCACCCCACCTACGACCACCCGCTATCCCCCCTGCTTGGCAATAAGCCTAACATTGTAATTACTAGAAAAGGCATTTATTTGTACCTGTCCTCCCGTAGACGGTTCTCTGTCACTGCCCTACTCTCCGTTTTCCAAGGTTTTAACCGACAGTCCTCATGTTACTCATGTCCACTTGAGATAATCTGCGCTAATACACATAGTGTAGAGACAATGTCTTTTCTGCCGATGGACCTAGCTGTTGGATGCACGCGCTTGGCCATTACCCTTTGAAATGCCCAAATGACAGTGCGAAAAGACTCCCTTACCTTTGACTGCTTTGCCGGAGAAGTGGGTCGGAAATAATTGTACTCATTTGTTGACAAGCGAGTTGCTTCTTGCAAACATTTTCTTCCCATCTTTGGAAACTTGCTGTGGGATCATGATTGCCTTTTGGATTGCAGGCACTTATGTTTGAGTACTCATTCCGCACAAAATTGCTCTCATCCCTTGTGAGCCCTTTTAATTGGTGCTGAAGAGTTCCAACCAGTAGGATACACAAGTCATTCTCAAATCCTTTTGCAATTAATCTGCAGAAGTTGACAGTTGCTCATATTCCGGTGGTAGAGAAAAGGGGAAAATGCTTGAGTCTTTGCTTAACTAACTCCCTCATGCGGAAAAGCGATATCTTACATGTATTGAACAAAGCATGTGAATAAGTCGACGTCGGATTTTAAGCGGAACACTAAAAACCCGTTCAATCAATTAGTTAGTTTGAAACTTTTGACAAATATACACAGTACAGAAGAGTGGTAAGGGGAGTTGAATGGTATAGGTAGCATTTCGTCACATCTAGACTCACTCAGACAGCCGCCACACGCCCGGAAAAGCACTGTACGCGCGTTTCATCCTTTCGGGAATCATCAGCAGTGCGCATTCCATCGGAACCCTGGTAGGGGTTGAACCCGCAACCCGACTGTTGCCAGTCCGTGGTTGCGACCACTGAGCTACGGGGGACGGCAACGACCATCGTGAATAAGTTACTAGCCCCCTCACTACCCTGTCCTCTGCACGGCAGTAACGTGTAAGTCTGTGGATAGTGCGCGGCGCTATATCACATCTAGTAACTTATTCACGATGGTCGTTTCCGTCCCCCGTAGCTCAGTGGTCTCAACCACGGATTGGCAACAGTCGATTTGCGGGTTCGAGCCCTACCAGAGGTCCGATGGAATGCTCGCTGCTGATGATTCCCGAAATATACACATGTTTTGCATCCGTTCATGCCGAAACACAGAGAAACGTACCAGACCGGAGAGAGGAAATCTTAGTCCGCCTACCATAAACGATGGTGGATACATCTTGCGTTCTCCAGAACGACTGTTTAGCATTTAATCATCATGGACTGTAAAGCTCCAGTGAGCCCCAGACCAAAAAAGCAAGCTTGCGTATTCCATAAACCAGCCAAATAAGTTTCAGAAATAGTCAAGCATCTCGATAAGCTTCGCAGCCAAGTCACGTGTGTCGGAAAACGTTCAATTCACGGGAGCTATGTGACACTCTAAACGGTATAAAACACAAATGACCGACCACTCTGCAACAGCCGAGGATCGCATATATGAGCGATTATAGACCCAACCTTGTATCGTGGCTCACACACAGCAGCCCTAATCACAAAGCTAACCCGTGCGTACTCAGATCGAGTTGGACAAAAGCAACGGCGTTGCATCCGGTTGGTGACAGCTACTCCCATTCTATTCATCTACGGCATATGTAGTCACCTGTGTAACGTGAAAAGCTGGCTAGCGCGATAAACACCCGATGTGACCTCGGATAACCAAAGTCGGATGTCATACCAGGTGATGCACAAATCACACTCCTCTTCAAATACATTTGTAAACGAGGGAGAATGCCAACTTGACAACTGGAACCTCAGCTAAAGGTGCAAAGAATAATGTACGTTACATTTCCCGACTGTGCGAGGGACTTTTCCGCATAGGGACAGATCAACAGCCACATCGTTGTGTTTCACAGCTGATGTCATCCAGAAGAGGATTGGGCAGATTTCACTGCAGCATGCGGAATTAGATTGTACGCAATTAGTTATGTTTGTTACATTATGGTTAAACTCTATGGCAAGCTCAAGGCAGTATCACAACTTCATTGTGTTGAGGGGTAGAAACAGTTGAGTATGCTTGGGAGAAGCCTGAGTGAGAGATTCCTCAAACTTGTGTAACCAGAGTGTCGTGTTCGTAAGAATACTGCATTACACTGCAACCGGTGGGATGGCAGCACCAGGAATTTACATTAAAAACAAAGAGAATTTGAACTGCTCTTTCTGTATCTTTCTTATCCCAGTCTTGCTGGTCAGGTAAGGGTTGTAGAATTGATGTGAAGAAGACGACAACCGTAAGTTGACACCAAGATATGGAAAAACGAGCTGGCACTTAAACAAATTCCAATCGTCGAATCATGGTAGATGGGTCACGGTTTGCATCAGCAGAAACAAAAACAAACTACGTCGTTGTAAATAGTGTCAGTAGAGTATGTGAAATGTTCTAGAAGGTGAAATAACTTTCCGATGTCCTGATTGTCCCAAAGCATGAGTAATTCGGGTTGGTTGTTGGGGTGCCTATTCGCTCGGATAGCTGGACACCACCAAAGCAGACGTTGAGTCAAGAATCTGAATGGCATCTTCCGTGAGTATCAACGGATATTTTAGCTTGTAGGTACCGATTTACAAATAAACTCGCATCTGGATTTGCCTGAAGCCCGGCATCTATCTAATAAAATATTCATTGTTATGCATAGAACATCGCACTGATAACAGTACCAACATGTATGTAAACGAAATGATACAACCGCATGTAAATAACAAAGGGTATATTTCTAGGCGTTTGATAGAAGCCGTTCCCGCAGTTTGTACAACCTTTCTGTTCTCTCACAAGGATTAGCTAATCCTTAATTCCGAAAGTTATACCAGTCATGGAGAGGGAGAAATTGTTTTACCGGAGCAGGATTTAACAAGAAAGTTTGTTAATTTTTGCTTCATAGCACGCTTGGGATTTAACTTGTAATAGTTTCCCAATCAGTTTCAGCCAGCTCATAATGACAATCATGTTGACTCCATCGGTCGATTTCCGTGTGGATCCGTGTCATTCGTTGGAATCCGTGGATACCCTTTCCTCGTGATAGGGAGGGCCAAAGCCATGAAGTCGACCTCTTGATTTTATTTATTCCATTTTCAACGGAATAGTCCTGTGTATTGAGAGGTCCCGATTCATGGTACGCATGCACTGCTATACCCAGTCAGAGAACCGTACAAGCTAGATTAGTGAATGGAAGCTGTGCAAACTCACAGCAGTAATTAATTGGGAGATTTCTTCATCGCACCTTCCATTTCTGATAGTCGTCCACATCCTCTCTAAAGCACGGATGGCGGTTTCGTCACATCGGATCTCGTCAGTAGTGCGTGTCCATCTGGCTCTTGCCCTATGGGTGAGACTGGCGGACTTTGAATTACAAGCTAACTGCGATATAGTTTTGTCACACACCCGCTATCTAGCGCTGCAAGCCGCTAGTGCTTATGGATTTGAATCCTGTTGGTGTAGATTAGGGGGTCCTAACTCGGGGGTAATTACACCAAATGGGTAAAATGACATTTTGCGGGGGTAAATGGTAGTACGAGGATTGGGTCATCACTCGGTCGCTAAACAAGTTTAATCACAAAATCATCCGTATCAAAACATGTCACTAACTACCTATGTACTTTGGATTAGCCATCAGTGACCAGTCATTAGTCACTGCAACCAGATGACGCCTCTATCGGCTCCCGTGGCTATCGTCAGGCAGTCGTTCGCCAGGTCAAATTATGGAGTCTATTGCAAACTATATAGTTGAGCCTCGGTCAGACGACCAGGTAAGGTGACGAGTGATTGTTTCCAGGTTATAAGTGTCAAAATGGGCGATCAGCGTTCACCACGTATCGATACAGAGTGGTGGTGTCATCATGCAGGAATGACTTGGAATGGAGGAATGCAACACGTGAGAAGGCACTGATATCTCCTCATGCTTGATCCTGAATCATATGACGCCTTGAATGGAGATAACAGCAGGCGTTTGAAAGTGCGCAGAACACCGCGTTTAGGATCACAAAAAGGCAGCATCAACGAATTGGACGCCAGTGACCATGGGGTGTTGGGTTGACCACACTACAATCTGGAAACAACTGGAAGAAGGCGGCTAGTAAATGGTTCTGGATGTTATGGTTCCTTCGTCGTTCTTTTGGGACCCCAACCGCTAATGTGTTTGTGAAGGTCTTCTCAGCGTTTGTGCGACCCCACCTAGAATATTGCGTCCAGGCCTGTCCACCGTGCCTTGTCCGGGACAAAATGGCACTAGAAAGGGTTGTGCGTGTCGGTACTTGGTTGGTCGAGGGGTTAAGAGGTAAAAGGGACCCCGAACGCCTACTTAGTTTTGGATGCATTCATTGCACTGTCGAAGGATTAGAGGAGACCTAATCCTAAACTACAGCATTTAGACTGCAAAGGTTGGCCCTGATTTGTCCATGCTATTTAGTCCTGCTAGGTAATCTGGTCTCCGCGGGCATTATATGAAGCTGGACAAAACGTGGTCCGATCGAGTTGGAGCGGAGACACGGTTATCGCTGGAACTTGCTTCCAGAAAATGTCAAGGAAGCTACCGTTAAGGAGTTTGATCGTCAACTAGATGCTCTTGCGTGGTAATACGAAACCTTTCCTTTTACCTGACTAATTCCCATTTTCATATCTCGATCCTATCTGCTGGTATTATACTCTTCTTTTAACTGAATTCCATTACTTTTACCTTCGATTTTTCTTCCTCTCTTATTTCACGTAACTGACATAGTACGGAGAGCTAATGTAAGGAACGTGGGCATTTAATTGGTGCACCCGGGTGTTTTTCGGGTGTTTCCGTTCTAGACCCATCAAGAAGTCGGAGAACCCCTATCAACTGGATCGATGACCCAATCAAGAAGGAACACTTACAAGATTCATCCTATCGTACCAGTCCCAGTTGAACTAGAACTTGAGTTTATCTGCAAACGTTTACGATAATGTCACCTAAATCAAATCACGAAAATATTCATATTTATATATATCATAGTTGCCTAATTTTTTGTAGGAACCATGTCTTCTGGAAAGAAGCTGTCCTACAAGGAAGCTTTTCTGCAAAGAGACTTCACCAATTTTATCAATAAAAATATGGAGGAGCCGCAATGTGTTTTGCGCAGCAAAGTGCTCACGGGGGAGAGCATGTAACCCAGCTAATTGAAAGACCACTTCGACCAAAGTCATTCTCGGTTTGTAGGAAATGATATTACATTCTTCGAACGGAAAGATGCTGCGCTCAAAGTTTTTCTCCTGGATACATCGGGCTACTTTTTTCAGTCAACTGAAGGTGGTCGTGAAGCGTCGTATCGCATCACTCTCCGAATCGTAAAAAACAAGAAACCGCATACTATGGGAGAGGATCTCATAAAACCTCACATAATCGATGCCGTGAAGCTCGCTCTTGGCCAGCAAAGTGCAGAAAAGCTAAGCATGATATCACTTTTTAACAACACAATCAAAAGTCGTATCGAGGATATGAGCAAGAATATTTTGAATATGGTGCTCAACGAAATAAAGTCAAGTCCTTTCTTCGCAATACAGTTAGATGAGTCGACCGATATTGCATCCTGTTCCCAGCTACTGGTCTATGTTCGGTACATAAAAGGCGACCGCTCCAAAGAAGAGTACTTTTTCTCAGAATCATTGAGCACAACTACACGTGGCGAAGATGTATTTAGAACAGTAAAGGATTTTGTCGAGGAAAATGATCTAGAGTGGTCCTGGTTCATCGTTGTCTGTACAGTCAGAGCACCATCCATGGTGGGCGTCCGTTCTGGAATTCAAATGTCAGTCAAAATACTTGCTCTGCACTGTACCTTCAGCCACTGCATAATACGTCGTTATGCTTTAGCAGTGAAACATTTTCCGCCTGGTTGGCTGGACACGTTAACCAACGTAGAGAAAATAATACATGTCATTCGCGGTAGTGCGACATATACAAGCGTTTCCAAAGAGTTGTGCAAGGAATTAGGAGGTAAATTCGACGTGTTCTTATTGCACACGAAGTGCTTCGGTTATCACGAGGCAGGGCGTTGCACCGAGTGCACGAGCTTCGAGAAGAAATTGCAATGTTTCTTGTAATGAAGGAGCTGCATGAGGGTAAATTGAACGGGTTACACGTCATAATAACAGACAATGTGTTTGTCCCCAAACTAGCATATCTGGCAGATTTCTTGGGAGAAATAAATGCACTGAACCTCAGCTTGCTAAGAAATATGGTTGATATTCTAACTGCTCAGGTTGCCAGTTTTCTTCGTAAAATGCAACTTCACGAACACAGAGCAACATTTGACGATGTGTCAATGTTTCCAGAACTAGCAATGGTGCTCGCTGAAAGATACGAAACATGCGCTTTGACAGATGATATAACTTTCCACTTGTCGTCAGTGGTCCATTCCATCAACAAAGATTTTCCCGATTTGGAAAATCGCCTAGTAAATGCCTGGGTGCTAAGACCTTTTTCAGTAGATGAAGAAATCTTTGCGCATACTGCCACCGAAGCCAAAGCACAATTCCTAGGAATGCGAGAAGATAACGAATTAAAAATAGATTTCCAAAGCACACCACTGGTAGCATTTTGGATAAAGATAGGTGGTGAGTATCCATTGCTACAGGACAGAGCATTGAGAATATTGACCCCATTTGCAACAACTTATAGATGTGTAAGTGGATTTTCGACAACTGTTTCAATGAAAAGTAAGGGGTCGGATGTACTTGGAGCACGACTTCCGATGTGCATTACAGAAACTAAAATAAATATACCAGAAATTGTTGGCACTAAGCAATATCAACCGTCCCATTGTTGTACATCGACTCTTGATTACATACAGTGCAGTACTAAACAACTGTTTTCTTTCTTTTATTGATAGAGTTATTCGAAATAGCTCTCAGTTCCCGTACTTAAAATCAAACATCGCGATAGTTATTAGTTACTTAGCGTTTAAAACGGAGATTATGAAGGGGCGGTTGATTATAGCGAACCCCATTTGTGAGAGTCTCGAAAATGTTAAGAATCGCCGGTGTTCAGCAACATACGTTAAGGATATGTGTGATGTCGTTTTCTAACAGGACTATCAAAGTCGCGTTCAGGACATCAGCAGGAATACTTTGAACGCGGTAGTTAATGAAAGAAACTCATGGATATTCTTCCAACTACAATGGGGTCTCGTTTCTTTGCATGATCGAAAGTAATTACGTATAATATTCTTTTCCGTATTTTAAAGAAAATATGCAGTAGTTGCTAGCTGATTGGTTTTAGAAAGTTTGGGGGTAACTGCTTACAGTGAACCCGCTTTGGGGGGTAACGGCCTCAAAATGTTTGGGAACCCCTAGCGTAGATGGATGCATACTACTGACCAGCCCCAATAGGTCAAAACTATCGTTTAGTGTTTTTAAGGTTAAGAATAAGACTACTTGCTTTGGAAGCTGCTACGAATAAATCTCCAAGTATACAGAGTAAAATTCCCCTACTATTGAACACAGCAGGGTCCGATTCATTCTCAACCAAAGCAACACCACTCGGATGGAATCAGACAAATTACCCCGCTACAAATTATACTCGTACAATTAGTCGCAGTTGATGTTATGCAGGCAATCCAGTTATAAGGTTGACTGCTGAATCGCCGTTAGCGCTTTTCCAAAGCGCTTATCTCGTATAGCCCGTCTATGACTGGGTACAGATTCAGAGGATTGTGGATAACAAATGAAACCAGTAACATCCGAATTTACAATTCCAGCCAGACACACTGCCTCCTTTTGTAGAATATGCACTTGTTTTCTCCAGGTGATACCAGTTGAACTCATTGCATTCAGAATCACTCAGACAGCTATCTAGCATCCAGAGAAGTATTGGATGGGAACTCCACCTTTCCGGTCGAGTAGAACAGTCAATTCACAGAGCAGGGAAACACGGACGTCCCAATAATTAGCATCGCAGGATTTTTATAACTCACTCCTCTCTTACATATGTGATCGAACGCTAAGTTCAAAATCCAAAGTAGCAATGGCCTCGATCTGTAGTGATAAATTGGTAGAAGTTTCGCACTTGCATAAGTCTCAATACTTCGGTACAGTGAAGCCATCCGTCCGAGGTATCCACCTCTGTCCTTTACGGAGTGTACGCTACCTATCTTGTTCTGGCTACCTACCATATGTATTATTTGTGCTACCTTATGACCCTAGATGGAAGCAAAAAATATAATCTTCAATGAAGTGGGCGAACATGCTTCACATTGAAAACGCGAGCCTCCCAAAGCACCTTGTTATTGTTATGACGTATGGTAATATCATTCATTAGGCATACCTTTTGTGTTCCGTAGTAATTAACGCTAAAACCGGATGGACTGATATGGGACAGTCTGACCTGTCTTAGTGAAAGTTAAATATAAGTAGTGGAACCATTTTTCTGATAACTAGGAACTGCCCAGTAGGGAGGGGAGCGATGCCCGATCACAACGCGTGCACTGACTTCGCCAGAATCGGACATGTACCACCAAACTACTGATAATGCCCACTTGCTGAACGGAGTGCCTAGATGCTGGTGTAAGAGTGGATGCCATCTAAACTGAATTCCACAAAAGCATTTGGACACCGTGTTCCGTAGTAATTAACGCTAAAACCGGATGGACTGATATGGGACAGTCTGACCTGTCTTAGTGAAAGTTAACTATAAGTAGTGGAACAATTTTTCTGATAACTAGGAACTGCCCAGTAGGGAGGGGAGCGATGCCCGATCACAACGCGTGCACTGACTTCGCCAGAATCGGACATGTACCACCAAACTACTGATAATGCCCACTTGCTGAACGGAGTGCCTAGATGCTGGTGTAAGAGTGGATGCCATCTAAGCTGAATTCCACAAAAGCATTTGGACGTCTGGACCATGACATACTACTTCACAAGCTTCAGAATTACGGAATCCGCCATCCAGTTCTGCGTTGGATAGGAGAGTTTCTCGTTTAACTTTACTGAATCTGGAACTTAACAGCAATCTACCCGACCCAATCGAGGTCCACTGTGTTATACCGCAATGCTTGCCATTCGGACCACGCCCATTCCTAGTCCTCACAAGTGACCACACCAGTGTGACCGCTTCAAAATTTCTATTATTCGCAATGACTTGCATCTGTGGCGTTCTAGTACTGTAGCTGCAGATCACACATTGTCTCAAGCTGATCTGGATAGAGTTCAAAAATGAGCCACCGAGAACACGCTCCGGTTGAGCGCGGGTACGCGTAAACGGTTGAGCAAACGACTTAAAAGCACTCACGACCATCCACCAGTGTTACAAATAATAAAGCCTGTTGCTCTTGAGAGCGATCTCGACGTGCTCGGGCAAGACGACATTGGCAGTTTGAGAAGTTGAAAAATCACCGAAGTACGAAAACCAACAGTTTGGCATCTCGCGAATGGAGTTCGGAAAGTTCGACGTCTCAGTCTTTCCGCAAAATTCTTGACACCGACATGAGGCTACAAGTAGAATTAAGGGGTACCTTTTGTCGCACTCGCTGTGGGAATGGACCGCGATGCGTAAACTAAGTGTGAACGGCGATCCGCATTAAAATAAGTCTTGAAAAATGCGATCACTGGAACCGTTACTGATGAAATGGATGAATATTGCAATACTCTATCAAAATATGCCAGCCCTGGCAAAAGCATCACATCACCGCGCTGCAGACTGCAAAATGCAGGACGATAGGGAACGTTAGAGGTTTGTCCCACCTCCATACCAACTTAGGCTTAAAAATCTCCCAGTTTAAAACGGATGTTATCGGTGTCTACCAGAAATCGCATATTGGTGTGTCAGATCCAGTAATACAACTACACTCGTTACTAGCTTCGGAACTCAGTCAGGATACCTCATTTAGGTGTCACCAGTTTAAACTGGTTACGAAGTACAACCGACTGGAATGTAGAAGAAAATGTTTCTCTCTCCGACCCTTATGGCAATGGAACTCCTTCCCAGCTCAGGTAACTAATGTCTCCGCCTTACCACTATTCAAAAGATTGCTTGACTATCATATTTACGCTACGTGACCAGCAAAGAACGACATAAAGTTAGAAAGACAGTGGACACTATGAAACTGTCCTTAAAATCCGTGTAGGAATACGCACATCTGGGCTACGGTAAACCTACTACTGAATTCTTGAACTTGTGCGTTCTTGGGTCAACACTGTGTTTTCATTTTGCAATTTTGACCCCAAACCACCTACGGGATTTGCCAATCATGCGCTTTTTTATCGGTAACAAAACAGTACTCTCTTGCTCTATATTGAGCAGTGGAGAAGAGGACTAAACTGGCTTGAGAGTAAATAATGCTGATATTCTTTTGTTCTGTCTGATATCCCCACGACTTTACTCACTGTGGGGAACAGTATTGACGAGCTCACATCAGTCGGTGTAACTCCAGATCGCCGTCACTAGTGCGGACACTTCGTCTCCTCTTGACATCCTTTTTCCTAACCGATTCCGAGGATCGCAGTAAGTTAGGCATCCCAATTCGTTACAAATTAAACGCAATGTTATCTGCGCTTGCAGCTGAAAAACAGACTGATGGGAAAGTACAAACATGGACATGTCTCAAGCCAAGCGCATGGGACAAGAGTGAGGTCATCGCCATGAAGTCAACATTGGAATCGTGCCACTCATCCGAACGAATAGATTATCATGACCACATGTGAACATACAAACTCATGTTTGCTTATCATTCAAATGTTCACCAATGCATTGAAACAAACAATGTGGTATCTCCAGAAATATGGTTAAATTATCAGTTGTGGTCCTTTGTCCTTTGACCTTCATCCTGCAGGTTAACAGGACAGCCACAATCATCTGCGTTACATGAACACAGCTTATGGCGTCCAGATTTGTCTTCCTGAAGCTTATCATCACCCACATGAATTGTGTTGGAGTTGTGAGTAGGCTCAAGCGTCCCACACCAATGTAGTGTGGTAAAACTCGTGAAATACAGAAACATAAGTCTACCCGTCCATTTTGTTGATGCTCTTACACTATATGTGTCAACCCACGGAGGAATTTAAACTAGCTGGTACTCTTGGTAAAGAACCTCTAAAATCCTCATCAGTAATGGACGATTGGCCTAGTAACGCTGCAAGTTGACATGAACCATTGATCATATACTAAACACCAACTTACAGTAGAGTAAAAGTGGATCTTCGAAAGTAATGAGCTGTTAACAGATGCTAATAGAAAGAGGTTTCAACATTGGATTGATATTTTCCTCAGTGGTTTGGTTGTACAATGTGAAGTAAGACATGTCAATCTCCAACATATCAAACCACAATTTCCTCCACTCATCATCGTCATCAACAGCAGTACATCAGCCATTTGAACTGATGCTTTGCTGCTACACAGCCATGAGGACCTATGAAATAAAGAACTAGAAGAGGGAGAGAAGGGGGACTTACCTGAAAACCTTAATGCCCTAAGCAAACATTCAGGCTCAAGGCGCCTACACCTTGTGCAAACAACATACCGTCACAAACAGCTGGCTATCGTGCAAAGATAAGGCAGCATCGGAGAGATAGCTTCCTTGCGGCTTTCACTGCAACGCGTCATAATCAGCCATTACCCCGCAGATAACTCAGCACCAAACACACTTTAAACAGGCAATCCAATTAGGAGGCGACAGCAGACGCGCCACTGGTGTCGGTTGCGAGCCATATCCTGTAAAGTCTCTAGCCAAGCACAAGGCGAGTCACGTGGACTCCAGTCTGAAAGGCGAGACGGACCAACGGCACCCAGTTTGGTTGTCAGTGACTTCATTTCCCGCTGCCAAGTCAACTTCTGTCCACATCGAGCCTTGCGCCACCCTACACCTGGCAGACTAAACAAGGCCCTCCCAGGTAAGCGGTGATCAGGCATATGTAGCATGTGCCCAAGCCAACGCAAGTTATTCAGTGCTATCTGTTGTTCTAAGGAACCAGCATGATTATCACTACTCAACACTCGCCTACGCACATCATCGTTGCGGACACGATGGTGCTGGTGCCACACCAGCAATGCTACGCAGACAACGGTGATCAAAGACTTGAAGGCGCCTCAGATCTTCAGACCGAAGGGGCCAAGTCTCGCTACCAAACAGCAGAACGGCTCTCACTGTGGCCTTGTATACACGGCCTTTCAGACGGAGAGAAACTCCCTTCTGTCGCCAAAGATGCCGCAGATTCAAGAAGGTATCTCTGGCTTTTGCCATGCGTGAGCTGACGTCAGTTTCTATGCGCCCATCATTGCTGGTGCAGCTGCCAAGATAAGTGAATTGATCAACCACCTCGAGTTCCTCGTTCGCAAACGTCAAGGGGTCATCAAGTGGCTGGTGGTCCTGCAGCAACACTTTGCACTTTGAAGGTGCGAAGTGCATACCAAATAATGGGACCACTTTGGACAGGCTATTCAGGGTTGACTGTGCCGCCCGAACATCGTCGAAAAGCAAGAGGATATCGTCCGCATAACCTAGATCGACTAACCTTTCACCAGCGCGCACTTCAGCGCCTATATAGTGAGATTCCGCAAGGGAACGCTCCATGATAAAATCCACGACGAAACTGAACAAAAATGGGGAAACCGGACAACCGTGACGAACGCCATTTGTGGTCGGAAAGCTAGCCGATAGGCCACCGTAGACCCTGACGCGGCCTGTAGTGTTCGAGTATAGAGCACGAAGGATGTTCACATATTTCTTGGGACACCTTTCCGCGCAAGTATTTCGAACAGAATCGATCGATCGACTGAATCGAATGCACTCTTGAAATCGAGGAACACAGCTATTGTCGGTCTGCGATATGCGTGGCGCTGCTCTAGCACCTGCCGCAAAGTGAATATATGGTCTATACAGCCACGCCCTGGGGGGAAACCGGCCTGCTCTTCCCTAATCCAAGATTCTCGTTCCTCCACTATCCTGTGTCGACTCAAAATACATTAAACTGGCATAGACAGGTTAACGGTGGTTGCTCCCACAATGCCAACTGAGGCTTAGTATGAAAGCCCTAAAATAATTTGTAGCTACTAGATATTCTATACATTGGAAGGTGTCCGATATGGTGTACTAAGAATTTACATAGCAAAAAGATACTATGGATTTCCAACATGAAACAGTACATATCACCAAACAAGAAAGTGCTATACCACTTTCACATGAGTATGCTGATGCCTTTTTTGCCACGCTACGATTCTCCTGGCTCGATTACAGTCCTTCACTCAAAACAGATGGTTGCTTTCGGCTTGCTCGGCAACGGATGATATCATCCCTTCTGGTCTACTCACTCAGGAGGTCGAGTGCTCTTCCCTCGTATCGCCACAATCTGCCCTTCAGGGTAAGTTTCGTGGTTCACAGGAAATAACATAGAACAGCAATTTTCTCTTTGTTCTGCGCATAAGTTTGAGATCTTGGACATCTGCTCCACTTCCCAAGGGCTGAATTCAACACGACTGAGTGAACTGTCTCAATCGAGTTAGACCACCACCAGTGATTGACGCGCCGCACATGGGGTGATGGTGGAGCTTATAGTCCAGACGGCGACGCCTTTCCATTCGGCAGATGTCCCACTGAACATCCAGACCGATTTAATCACCGCAACTCACGCACATCGAAGCTCTCCAGCCCTGAGCTGCCCTTTGATAACGCGCTCGGCTACGAGGGTGTGCGAATCGGAAGGAACGAAGCGTGTGAATCAAATTAACTTCCCGCTTCACTGGCGAACCTGCTGGCAACATTACTACTTTTTCCTAAAATTTTATGTGCAACAGCGAATGTAGAACAAATCCTAGGTTTAAAATGGTGTGTGCATAGGGAACGAAAGTAGCTCACTAAGGGGATAAACGCAGAAAACGACCGAATGGGAGGACTTCATGAATGGGAGTAACCCCATTATATCTACATTAGTTCTCAGCATGAAAAACGACCCTAACTTCTTCCGATATCAACTGAAATGACAAGCCATCCAACACGTGGAAGAACATCAGTATTATCCTTATAAGTGCCAAAGTATCTATACGTTAAAGGTTGAGGTTAAGTCGTGCTGTGAAATGCTACTGTTTCAACTCTGCTGCTGGTACAGTTGACGCGTATTTGCTACCCTGCTCAACCGCGTCAAGGTCAGAGGTATAGTGCACTCTTGTTAGCTGTAAGGCGTGGCGGTGATGACACTACGTCGCGTGGACCCGACATCTAAAGCCAAGGTCTGCTCGCAGCTATCGGTAGTCGGAAGTCAATTACTAAACCATAGAGACTAGATAGGAAATTTTGGACTCGTTTACAATTGCTTCACTACCCTCTCTGCATATTTCGGAGCGTTCTATTGAATCTGCCAGCATGTTAGGCTGTTCCATATCCGTTCCCTTAGTGAAGCTTGCTGTGACAAATTTCTTTGATAAAGGAAACGGTGTCGTTTCTTGGATAGATTTAGTCATTCGAAAAAGTTTCCACACACTACCGAACTATCAACAACAGTTTCAATAAAGGTCAACTAAAATTAGCATGATTATCATAATCCTATTCACCAAACCAAACAACTTCTCATCGAAATGTCACATGCATTTACCATGGTTTGATATAAGCAAGAAGCGATATTCGTTTTAAAATTAAGCTTGAATGATTCAATGGAATGGTAGTATATAATTTTTGAAGAGTAATAAGAAAAAGTTCTACACTCATAACAATCGCATTCTCCTATCATTGAATAGCTGGACATTTTTACACGTAACGGCGTCATACTGAAGGACTTGTCGAACTTACTTAGCCAGGGGAAGGATGTTAGTGGAGAGAGTGTTGTGGGTTGGAAACAAAGTGGTTTGTGGTCTACGGAACGTTTCAGGCTCAGGAAAGCTACCTAAGCTGGAAGTGTTTTCAATGCATTTCGTCGCCATAGAGGCGACTATCTTAACCGATCGCTTATTATCCGGAAAATCGGGCTTGATTTATTTTGGCTCTCCTGACCAGCTCAGCTACCATCTCTAATGAGCCACTCAGTAAAGTTACACTGACCTCGATCAGGCAGAGTCTGAAGGGACTTCGTTTATCACGCATCGTAGTAGATAACTAGAATGCGGTGCCAGAGGACGTGATTTTGTCACCAAAATAGACAGTTTGTACATCAACTTGACACCCTTGGCCTTCGGTTCCAAATTCGTCACACCTTAGCTTATTTGCCTTAGTACGTTATTAAATAGTTATTTCTTGTAGTCCATAACGCTTTTGATACTTTCGTATTCTGTTCCTTATTGAACATGACCGGTGCGGCGGGGACTGCCAGTGCAGGTCATGTGTGTATTGATTGCTTGACCGTAGTTTGATTCGCCCATGTTAATCTGCCTTTCCTAAATTGCAGTTATCATGGCTACATAATATCCTGTTTCGACGACGCGGCCCGAGAATTAAACCTGCTGTGCCAGTTCTAACCTGAAGTTGAATTTGTAGCTACGACACGAGACGGAAATAGGATCTGTAGACTGAAAAGTATAAACTTTACGCGCAGTTTGGACAGATAAATTAAAGCAAACTTTCCTCTTACCAATGGTCTTTGACTCGTATTAAAGGCAGTAAACAACGTACGAACAGGTTTGAAATCATAATGACAAGTACACGAGTAGGCAAATGTACGGCAGCGTGGAAAAACCTTATAACGTTGTAGATCGTTATCGGTAGTATGTCAAAGGTGCAATGCTCCGAACTTAAGGAGTCAGAAATATGTTAACAGTACGAAGTAAAAATGTTGTGTGTAATAATGCATATGTACATATGTGTAAATTTTCGTATGGGAATGGTGAAAAGGTTTTGATGATATGAATACTGTATCCTTAAGTAAACAATCCAGTTTGAAGAAAAAGTCAAAGCTTTATTTTGTTTTTGCCTTACCCATGTATCAATCATTTTACGGGGTATATATTTTGCTAGGAAGAAAGCAAAGTCAACTAGATTGTGTAAGTTGAAATTGTGCTGGTATGCGCTATGCTTTGTTCCATGCCTGATGATAAGAATATCTATGCCGTTTGGCCACCTACATATATTTCGTAAGTGGTATAAATAAATAAAGAAATGTTTTTTCACAGTACGAGACACGCCTGTGAAAGCATGGTCATAGTGATACAACAAGGATTGCTAAACGTAAAAGTGGCACAAGTTTATAAGAAACACAGGGATCCATGTGTTAAGTGTGTCTGAATGCATGTAGGTAAGAACGAATGGCCAGAGAGCCCATGGTGCGCTGAAGCTTTTGGTGGCGCGATCCTGACAAATTGTTGACCCGCTACTGCTAATGTTGTGCTGTGGGCTCATGTCCTGGACTCCTCCTCGTAGAGACCGCTGGGTTGGAGTTGAGTAACACCCTTCTTCGAGCTAACATCCAGGACACAATTACGCGTGAGTCGGTTCGTTGACTCAGGACGATCGGCCCACAGCCTTTCGCGTGCATACTTTATCGAAGGCTTTGGCTGAGCATTCGAGTCGTTCTCCTGTCAGGTATGGGTGCCCTGGCAGCATCCTAGTCTAACCCCCCCCCGAAGCATGAATTATGCCAATAATAATAAACCCAAGCTGCATGGGCTGTCGCGCAATGAACATATGAAAAGGGTCGCCTTTTATTATCTGCTGCATATATCAGGGTGGATAAGCGAAAATATGCTACTGCTGGTGCCTCGCTTCTTTCTTCTTCCTCTGCACAACTCTCCCCACTCTCGTCTCACATAACCCACTACTTCCTCCAATCCAGGACGTCAGCTCCCATACCCGTTGCTCGACAATGAAATAGTATGCTTGCGTGCAAAGCACTCAGCGTCGGGTAGTGGGGCGTGCGCACTTTGCTCGATCAGAATACGAGTAAGTGTTCCGAGAGAGGTATGGCACTGGTTTCAATGGAACTGGCGCGATACCACATCGATATTTCTGCGCTCAGCGAGACTCGGCTCGCTGAGCAAAGTAAGTTGCATGAAGCTGGAGCTGGTTATGCGTTCTAATGGGTGGGAAACGCCACTTCTGCACCACGTGAAGATGGGGTCGGATTTGCAACGTCCGATCGCCCCCATGGCCAGGTGGTGGGTGAACCAACAGGCACCAGTGCGCAACTCATGACTGATCGCCTATGACTCGGAGAGATAAGTTCGCCACTTTCGTAAGTACCTACGGTCCTACCAAGTGTTATCCTGATGACCTGTGTGATCCATTCTACACTCAGCTATCCTCCGTGATACAGTCTGCGCCGAGGCGCGACCACTATTTCTACTGGGTGATTTCATCGCGCGCGTTGAGCATGATGCATCGGTGTGGACAGATGTTATCGGTCCGCACGGCATTGGTTCAGCGAATGCGAACGGTGACAAGCTGCTCTCACTGTGTGCCACCCACGACTTGACGCTCACGAACACTCGGTTCGCACTGAGTGCGAGTGATATAGCAACCTGGACACACCCACGGAGTGGTCACGCTCACCTGCTTGACTACGTCATCGTACGTCAACGTGCTACGCGTGAAGTGCGCATGACACATGTACTGCGTGGAGGTGAGTGTGGCCCTGAGTACAAACTCGTGCGACCCCACTGTGCATATATTTGGGTAAGTCTATGTATTGCACTCTTGCCGTGAATCGGCGTAGATTCAACATTCTGTGCCTCGGAACTGTGGCGAAGCGTTTTGAGCTGGAAAAGGCGATGACTACACGCCTGTGTAATGTGGAATATCTTGCCATAGCCAGTGAACGGTGGCACCAAATTTGCGATCAGGTGCAAGTTGCTGCCGAGGAGACCATGGGGCGCGCAAACGGTAAGCTGCCCGATTGGTTTGATGAGACCAATGCGACGATTGGCGCATTGGTTTCGGAGAATAATGCGGCATTTGCTGCACATGTGACAGATCCCAGTGACTTGGGGAACAAGAATCAGTTTCGCAAAGTTCGACGGTGATTGACCTTAGAGCTCCGTCGCATTAAAAATGCATGGTGGACGGAGAAGGCGAAGCAGATGGAATGCTATGCCGAATGCCGCCAACAAAAGGATTTCTTTGACTCCATGAAGGTGGTGTATGGACAGAGATTGGAGTCGCTGAGGACGCGAACTGATGATAGTTTAGTGCTATGCGCACACAGACCGCAGACATAATGCAGCTTTGGTGAAATCACTTTGACTGTCTTGAACAACCGTTCAGAGATCGACTGGTCTACATTGAACTGCCTGAAGCAGCGTGATGTGAAGGTGAGTGGCGGAAACGCCGATAATGGATGAGATGTGGAGCGCACTTGCTCAGCTGCGGAACGGCAAGTGCGCTTGTGCAAACGGGAGCCCCTCTGAAGCTTTGAAACATGGCGGACTTGCTTTGGTGACTGCGCTACACCACTTGTTGTAACGCATGTGGGTTGAGGAGGAGACCTCGCTTGAGCTAAAGGATGTTTTTGTGCTACCATTGTACAAGGGCAAAGCAAGCAAACTATGTTGTACGAGTTATTGTGGCATCAAATTGCTGAGTTGTGTGGGCAAGGTGATTGCCAGAATCCTACTTAACCGCCTCGTAAGTCTGGTTGTGGAACCAAACGTGGCGAAAATGCAATATGTAATCCGTTCGGGTCGCATCACCAGATAAAAGATGTCTGCGGCCCGTCAGCTGCAGAAGTGGATAGGACGACACCAGCCGTTGTACTCGCTTCTCGTTGATTTCACCAAAACATTTGATACGGTGAACGTCGGTGCGTTGTGGCTGGGAATGGGTAAGTTTGGTTATCCCAGCAAGTTTGCAAGTGTTCTTTGAATGTCTGCAAAGTGGTGTGCGGGCGAGGGTGTAGCTGAGTGGGCAGACCTCGGATGACTTTACAGTTGTCTCTGGTACGAAACAAGGCTGTGTCCTGCCCTCCTGCCCTGTTTAATATTTATCTTCATGCCATGATATCTTGTGATTTTGAGGCCTCTTATGTTTACGCTGTTCGTGTGGAGCACCGCATTGATGGTGGGTTGCTAAGCATCCATCGTTTCGAAGCGAGAACTCTAGTCTGTGAGATAACTATCCGTATGTTGCTGTTTGCTGACGACTGTGCGTTGTTTTCACACAGCGCGGATGAGTTGCAGCGCATGACCAGTGATCTGGCTTCGACAGCTGCCAAATTCGGGCTCACCATCAACACAAACAAAACTCTCTGTCTCTTTCAGTCTTTCCCAGAGTGCAATCTGAAATTTCGCTGCAAAGCGACATTGGTGACGAAGTACTGGACACCGCCTCCCGCTTCTGCTGCCTTGTGATTGTGGTTTCAACTGACCAGCAGCTACACAGTGAGCTACGTATCCGAATATCGAAGGCAACGGCAGTATTGGGTAAGCTAGAGTTCCGAGTGTGGAATAAGCACCAGCTTACCGTCGGTACGATGTTGATGGTGTACAAACACATGGTGCTGTCCATACTTTTATACGGCTGCAGAACGTAGACGATGTACCGGCGAGATGTGAGATACCTCCAGCAGTTTCATCTACAGTGTCTGCGACGGATTCGGAGCGTCGGTTGTTGCGACCGAATTCCAGACACGGATGTGTTGCGCCGAAGTGGAATATGTGCAGTAGACTGCATACTTTTGCTGAGACACCTTAGGTGGCTGGGTCATGTGTGACGTATGGATTCGACGAGGATACCGAAGCAGCTATTAGGTGGTCAGTTGAGTATTGGGTAGCTGCATGCGGGGAAACCAAAGTTTCATTACCAGGACATGATCGAAGTGAGCCTATCAGGTTCTAATGTAAATTACAGTTGATGAGAAACGAAGGCGGTTGATCTGCGTGCATGACGCGATCTGATCACGAACGCAGTTGCCGAAATGCGGGAGCAAGACCTCATACATTCAGAGAAGAAGCGGCAAGTGCGGAAGCCGCAAGCACCGATTGGTTGTACTCCATCGACATCGAGCGCATGGTGCTGTAGCACATGCGGTCGCGAGTGCATGAGTCAGGCAGGTCTAGTGAATCACGAGCAGGGCCACTCAGGACCAGCATCGAAACGTTGACGGGTCCGAGAGCGAACGTAGACATAAGCGGCGCAGCGTTTGTATTCGATTTACTAACGGTGTACTTGAGTGCTTTCTCTTTATTTTAGTTGGTAGGTTTGCTCTCTTTTCTTAATGCCCGTTTTTTGCCTTCATTTTAATATCTTCATGAATAAACTACTAAATTGCATATGTCGCTTAAGCGAATGGTGCTTAACTACGTATTTTTTCGCCATTTTGATTATGTTGGTTGATCTGTTGATATGCCATCTTCAATTTATCGCGGATATATTGATAATCCATTTATATCATTTGTAATTTAGTGGCATATCCGTATGGCGTTTTTGACCTATTTTACTGGTTGCCTTAGTTCATGCGATTGCCGCTGCTTGACATCTCCGGTGTGGCTGCGCTTGATGTGTATGTTGACAAGGTGCCTATCTGTCTATTACCCACCAGCTCTTCTATACTGACTTTAGGAGACAGTTGGTCGTTGCTGGAGGAGACGAGTGCACGGTCCACGTGACCGTGCTAGGCTCGACCAGTGGTTCCATGCACACTGTTTGTTTGTGGAGCGGGCTACGGTCCAGCCACCGTCTTGTGTGCAATTGATTCCCAAATACAGCCTGCCTGTGTTTGCCTGTGAAGGAGTTTGGACCGGCTCTGTTAATGAGACCTGGCCCCCATCCGCATGCCTCTCAGTCTTATTCCTTCGGGTTTACATTGGATATGGGATGTGTGGATGGAGCTGTGGGTGGTGCAGCGCAAGCCACCCATGGTTCCTCCCGAGGCGCAAGCGTCCTGTAGAGACAACATTGACAGGCAAATCCGGATACGGATGCTGTCAGCCAAGTAAGAACGAGTGTGGTTGTGTTACTTGAATTTGTATTAGTGATTTATTTCGGTAACGCTTGAGAAGCAATGAAATGAAATCATTGTATTGGATGATTCGTGTCGCAGATTAGGTTATATCGTCCGGATACGTAAGACGCAGTGACTTTAGTTACACGCCACAGTGTTGATGTTTTTTATGGGGGTTTCTTAAGCAGAACGCTTGGCGGGCGGAAACCCACCACGTTCTTGACCGCTGCAGCCAAAATATTTCCTGAGACGGGGTAGACTCGGACCACCCAGCTAGCATCACGTGGAGGTTGTTCGACTAGCTAGCCGAATCCATTTAACAATACACAATAAAATATGACTCTATACTGGTTAAGAAGCAATACTTTACAACCCCAAGAGTGGGCTACTCTAGTTCAACTGCAACAAATATACCTAGGTGTCTCACTGTGCACGCCTGCGTTTCACGTATTCCAACACATGTAGGAGATCTACCGAGTACAGATAGAAGTTATACTAGCGTGCGGCAAAAATTGACGCACTTTGTGCTGAGATTGTTGTCCCACTTCGTGTGTCGTTTATGGTTGCCTTGAATTAGTTGTTCCTGTGGACAAATTCTCTCTTGTCCCACAGTACGCTATATTTAGGACTACTGCGCAGCGCATATACTTAATTTGTTACAGTTTTCTTAATTTATACGTGTAATATGTAAACACCACAGGTGCCACCCCGCCACCTAACACCACTAAGATTGTATGCATTACCAACACCCTATTATCCTCGTAAACAGGAATAAGGTACGCCAAATTCTAATGGAGTATATCCCAGTGTTGCTCCTATTAAAAGCTCCACCTTTTGATACTATTTCCTCCAGTACACTACAGTATATTCTACATTTGCCCTGAATGCTAAATTCCGGGCAGCCTTTCGCCGATATCCATGCGCCAAAAAGTGCCTAACTCCAACCATCGGTGACATTGTTTGTTCTCACGCGATAGAACATTTCAACGGCTTTCGAACGAACTAGCACTCGTTCAAATCCAACATTGCATGGTACAGCTAGAGGTCTCAAGGCAAATTCACCCGGCACGATCCATAGACCTAACCACGAAAATTCTCAATCACACCTTCGTGTATTCTGTCCCACGTTCTAGCTGACACATTCAACTGGTACGTCAGAGGGGACAGTGTGTGAACATCCAATTGCAACGTGAACATCGTGACATTACCGACGTCACGAACAGAACAACTTTTTACCACAGAGGGTGAGTCGTTTTAATGGTTCGTAACAGTTCCACAACAAGCGCAATGCCCAGTGTGCCACACGCTAAAGACCTATGTGGATCATGTTCCAAACTTGTTAAGCGTGCATGTTGTGCCGTAACTGTTGCAAGTTTTTCCATGCGAGATTCCTCCGAGTTAAACCTAGTCAGACCAAGTTATTAAACAAACCAGACTCTCTCTGGTTCTGCGTGGAATGCACATCTATCCCACCGATAAAACGCCTGCTCCTATCATCTCAGAAGTACGACCAGCTACTACTGAAGTTTGAGAAAATGTTGACCACCAAAATCACCACCGTTGGGCTAAGCGTAGCGGACTATGAAACCCAACCCTCCCTCGTAAATGCTGCTACTATCTCGCGAAGAACTGCTAGTAACACCGTAAGCAACATGACATCTAGTGTCCAGAACATCAACAGCTGTCACAATATCACACCTGGTTCAAATTTGGCTAATGCGGTTCCCAGTTCGATCGGCTACTTCCAAACTCCCGACGGAGTGTGTAGAAGAAGAGCAAGCCGGTAATAGCGAAAGTTGGATTACGGTTACTTCCAAGAACAGCCGTCATTTAAAAGAAACACTACCTCCAACTGGATCGGAAAATGAGAATCGTAGCAGAGTTTTCTTTGTGCAAGCACCACCGGTTTCCTGCGGTACATCTCCGAGTATTGAAATCACTAACCGCGACATGTCGAAAGGTGTAAAGAAACAGCTACTTGTATTGGGCGTAATATGCTCCAATATCCCAGAAGCAAAGTCGACATCAATAAGAGGCAGGCAGTTGGATGACTTCCACCAGTGGGACAATATTAGTAAACCAATCGTAGTTGTACTGAAGCCTGTACACATAGTGCATATAACGCAGCGCCCTAACTTCGAGCATTACGTAGAGCCAAGACGTCTGCGCTTTGTGCTGAACTCCATCACTGAAGTAGAATCAGTACTACTGTCGACAGGTAGACTCAAAAATGGTCACTGCTCCCTGTATATGTACCAAGACATCCCATGGGACGGGCGTTATGTAGTTAAGCGCACTTTAGTGGATTCACAGAAGGAAACTTCATACAGAAACAAATTTCTTCACGGGGTTCCTGAAACTGAAGCATGTGATGAGCATGAAACAACAACCAATGACAAAGAACAGTGGTGTTTTGTTCGCGAAATACACTGCTTGGATGATGTGTTGGAGAACTCCGTGTCACAGCTGCGTGGCTCACCGAACTACAAAGGAAGTGGCCCGCGAGTGTTGAAAGTGGTCCTTCAGTCAAAACATATGGTAGCACGGCTGTTAAAAAGCTGGTACATGTTCCGTTGCAAGCTACCAGCACAGCTTCTGCTGAAGACAGTCAGCGACATGCCTTATAGAGATGATATGTCAATCAAAGAACCAAACGCGATGGGATCTATAGAAGAACAATGCACCAGTAGGGTGTCGATTGAGCCCATATAACTTGTAGAAGATGATATTAACTAGACAAGTTATATTGTACGTAGTAGATTAGACAAGGGACTAACTACACAGGCGATGAATAAGACGTTAAACCCTTCACCAAGTACACATCGAAAAAACAATTATTCACCGGCCATTCGCTGGTCTGCGAAACTTCACTTATGAATTGCACAACCTCCAAAACCTGGCTTAAATCTGAGAAACTTTCATGTATGTACACTAACGGCCAAGGGCTCCACAGTAAAATTACCGAACTTCGGCTACATCAGATTGCGAATGCTTAGGAGCTGATTTCTCTTACCGAAACTTGGTTACACCAAGAGGTGACTGATGCTGAGTTTGAGGTAGCTTGAGTGTCACTCATCGGGAACGATCGCCCCAGCAGAGGAGGTGAGGTCCTTCTCTACTACCACGGCGATCTGCCATATACAATAGTTGATAATCTGGAAACACACGTTACCGACTCACTGGTGCCATCTCCGACTAAGATACAACAACGCATGTCTCGTAGCTGTCGTTTACGGCCCTCCTACTTTTACTCCGGAAGTGGATTCCCACTTGATACGTATCCTGAAAAGAGTAACACGCACTATTTACAACCCCATTCTCATTTCAGGGGACTTCAATCTACACGATATAGAGGTATCGGCATCATCAAGAGAACAGTTCAAAACAGTTACATGAACTGATCGCTTATATTCCCTTGTACAATCATGTCACCATGCCCACTAGATTCAGGACAGCAAACAAACCGTCCATATTGGACGTCTTGCTCACAAATGAAGAGCTCATGGTTGACAATTTGTTGATGGATAGTCCATTAGGTCTCAGCGACCATGTAGTTATAACGTTCAACTATGTGTGTTATGCAGAGTATCCATCTGAACACTCGGAACTAACTTACAATCACACGCTACCACGGATTGAAAAACTCGCCGACACATCTGCTTGGGAATTCTGAAACAATAGTCTCCCTGACAACCTTTGGACAGAGTTCGTTAATAGACTCAGCGACATCGTCAACAGAGCACCAGAGACCAAACCTTTACGTCCCGCAAAAATGCATTCAGTTCTAAGGAGCAGGACTCGCAAGTGCCTGGCGATAAGGGATGCATCATGGCGTGCCTACAAGATTAACCCCGACTCAGAGACTTGGGGTAATTTCCTGACCCATCGCAACCAGTGTACTGCACTTGTCCGTGAGAGCAAATTAGCTTATCAACAGTGACAAGCCAAAGAATTCTTGGCAAACAACAAACTGCTGTATAGGCCTGTCAACAATCTTCGTAAAGGGAAGCATGGAATCTCTCCACTTTTCAAGACAGGCGGTAGAGTACAAAGCGCCGAAATAAGCAGCTGATGACCTTCGGCTACAATACGCCCCAATTTTCGAAGTAGCAGCCTCTACCTGTCCCATAATGTCATGCACATTACTGACTCCACTGTTTACACATGTAATTTTCAACCCATCACTTGTGCTAAGGAAGTTACTCTCACTGCGCGATCATAGTTCTCCGGGAGCAGACAACATTCGCCCGAGGGAATTGAAGGCTGCGGCCATCAAGCTAGCTGTACCACTGTCACAGTTCTTCCACAGGTGTTTAGATTAACAGCAAGTTCTCGCAACGTGGAAGCGTGGCATTATCACCCCAATTTTTAAAGGCGATAGCCCTTCAGATGCTGCAAACTATCGCCCAGTGACTCTCCTTATTGTGCTCGGGAAGGAGATGGAAACGGTCGTCCTTGAGGCTCAAATGGACTACCTGGATAGAGACAAAATTTTGGCACCGGAACAGCATGGCTTCCGTCAAAACCGCTCACGCACCACCAACCTGCTAATGGCACGGGGTAGCTGGATTGAAGTGGCTGATCTGGAGTTCTCCAAAGCTTTCGAGCGCCTGGATCACCGCATAATACTTCACCGGCCACAGAGCTGTGAATTGGATATCCTGCACTTGGTTGGATTGGCAAATTTCTTCGCCAACGGAAGCTTCAAGTGCGTTTGAGAGAATCACTCTCTAACCTGATTGAGGTAGAATGTGGTGTTCCATAATGGCTCAGTGCTGGGACCGCGCTTATTTTTAGTGTTTATCAACGACCTGGCGAGAGTTATCTCCTCAAATTTCCTACTTTTGCCGATGATATCAAGATATGGCGGGCGATTAGTGACTATGAAGATCACGATCTATTGCAACAGGAACCAGATTGAATTTATGAATGGTCAACGAGGACCAAGCTTCAACTGAAAATAGCTAAATGCAATGTGATACATCAGCTTCACCAACGGGTAAACGCTTACAAGCTTGGAGACCACACCTTAGAGAAGGTCTCTCGGGAGCGTGACCTGGGTGTATTGGTGCAGAAAGATCTCGGGTGTTCAAAACAAGCAGACAAGGCGACGAGAATCGGCAATCAACACATCGGTCTTCTTCGCAGAGCCTTCGGTCCGTTTGAACCTACAATCTTTCCCCAAATGCTTAACGCCTAAGTGCGACCGCACGTGGAATACGCTATTCAGCCGTGGCAGAAACAGGATCTCGTTGCTCTCGAGACTCCTCAACAAAGGGCAACCAAGAACGTCAGAGTCTTCTTTCATCTGTCCTATCAGCACAGAGAGAAATCTCTAAGAATTTACAACAGTCGATATCAGCTTTTGCAGGAGATCGCATAAGGGTTTACCAGATTCTGAAGAATCCAAACCACATTTGTCGTCTACTGTTGGAATTAAACTACAATACTAACCTTAGAGGTCATCCTCTGAAACTGACAATTCAGTATAGCAGGTTTGAATGCTGTAGAAATTTCTTGTCCCTCGGAGTGTGCCAGCCTTGGAACCCCCTCCCTAATTAGGTCATCTCTGCTCCCATTCTGGCGATATTTATAAAACGAGTTGACGATGTGTTGTCTCATTTACATTTCATTTTAAGAATTGTTAGTCTTGGGCTGCAATATGCATTCAAACGATGTCTTACCAAACCCCCCAACCAATCGATTTTTGGATTTATACGTTTAATACGCTAGCACCGCTATTCTACATAAGTCTATGGTTAGTCCACCTAAAGGCTTTTCACTTTATCATGCAATTCACTTTTCGCAATAATTTCCATCTCACGGGACTTGTTAAACAACGCACTTTCAACTTAATAAGCCATTGTTGTTCCATTGTTTTTACGAAAACTCGCAGCGAACATGTCATTAAAAGTATAACTAATGTTTAATTTAATTGGAACATTATTATGTTCACATTACGTTGCCTTGGGAAATAGGCTTAAACAAAGTGGACACAAACTGCGGTATGGTACAGACAAGTCACACTTGTTAGCCTACCTTCAACTTTCATTAACAGATATTTGTCCTTTACATTTATCTACACTGCATTCCCCTCTAATACTGAGTTGTCCTCATCCGACATCTGAGTTTGTGACAGTTGTGAACCCAATCCTATTTGGGCACCCATATGAGCCTGAGTCAAGAACAAAACTAAGCTTATTACCCATCTACCTCCTAGTCACGCTACACAGGATATAGTTTAGACATGAGGTATATGGGGGAGTCCCTTAAGTCATCATCGGCCGGTGGTCGAGTGGTCTGTGCTCCTGGTTTGTAACCGTAAGATCATCGGATCGAATCCGCGTAATAGTGGGCATTCTTGCGGTTACTCAGCATACGCGCGACTGGTGTTGTTCGCGTGGCACCGAAGCCCCGTTACGGCGTACAGCTGGTGATTTTTTTCATTATCCATTAGGTCACTAGGGAAATCAAACTTAGCTCTGTGATTATACAACAACTATCATTTGGAATGGTATCATATATATTGCCTCAATAATATCATAACCCAAAGTGTCTACTATTCATGGCTCAAGTCGCATTCCAGTCTTTCTTTCCCATGTTCTGACTCATCCTACCATAACCGCTTTGGTCATCAGAAATGAAGGTATTGATATTAAACAGCGGTAATTAACACGCTAGTTTGAGAATACTGCAGCCATCAAAAGATAAATCGTAGCGTCCAGCATTTGTATGGATACTGTGCCGCTATATAAAGTGTAAAGGACCCCAAACTTTCTCTGGCTGACGAAAGAATAACGATATAAAGTTGTGTGTTGCGAAACTTCATTTTGTTTTCAAAGTATGTTTGAAAATCGGACGCTTTTGAGTGTCGTAACATGCAGTGCTATGCCAACCAATACTGTCTCGGCAAGCATCACCATGAAATGCAGAAAAATGGCACAAATTGTTAGAAGTGCTTAATTTGTCGTCAAGGAACACTGTCTGTGAGACAAACGAACTAGTGCATATTTGTCGGGAGACCACCAGTTAGGCACAGTGTGCAGACGAATTTCACCCAAATCTATTGGCCCTGCATCAGACGTACTAAAGGAACCGGAAGTTATTCGTTTCCTCTCAATCGCATTGCGCATGAGCTAGCAGCCGAGTTCACAACGATCCCCACGTTGCCATACGTGCTTCAGAAACAACTGTTTCTCCCAGGAACTTAGCAGACGCTCTAGGGAGATTGTGTGTAATATCATTGATTAAGGCACGTTACACGATGCGACAGAAACTAACTGACGACTAGAGGCAACTGCGTAACCTGAAAGGTTGAACAAATTCAGCGTGTACTATGATATGGCCATCACTAGTTGGGAAGCTGAGGTTCGATCAGTCCTTCCTTTTAATTTAGTCTGGAAATGCCCGAATAAGTATTTGGACTCCAGTTTGATTCACTTAGGTACAGTAGGGGAAATCGGTAGGAAGTTACTAAACAGTACAACAAGAGGGTGATTAACGATGGTACGCGCTTCTGAAAGAACAGCTCTAATTGATTCACTTATTGACCTAGTTGGCCCATTTGCAAACGGTTGGTCCAGTGTACACTCATGGTAGGCTTTTGTACTGCTACACTTAATTATTGTAATACATATAGTGTTAATGGCTACAATAATTTTGTTGATAAATTCTGTTACATCGATTACCGGTAGCGACATATCGCCGGTCGTTCCTGATTGTAATAGTGGTAACGACGGCCCCGTTACATCATCTCCATGTGCAAGTCTACGAGAGTGTTTGCGTTGTCAAGTAACTAACAGTCACCAACACGCATGAGTTCAGTGCCCACAATATTCGCCCACTAAGTCGCGTTGCCTTCATCTAACTTTTACCAGTGACTTCGGACCACCTCTAATCGGATTCATCCATCCACCAGGATTCATGTATCAGAGTAAGTTCTAGTTTAGTGTGAAAATGCGGAGTGTCTAGTGTATAGCGCGAACCACCTATATTTCTTATGCGAACTTAGGTGCGCTGTCACGATCCCTAGCTTCCTAAGTAAGAAAACAAGAAAACCGATGCCACGAGCCAATTGGAATGTTTGTTTCCTTAGATCCCATCGCTTACTTCTTCTAAGACCATTGACCGTATTTTCTAAATCTATAAACATAGTGAAACCGACACTGATTGTTGGCAAAGTTGCAGCTCAGTGGGCAGTTGTCAGTTACTGCCGGCAACCCAAATCGACATGTTTCAGTCAGTGTGATTGATCGTGTCCCATTAGTGCAATTTCTATTGCATAGACTATGTATGCACATGGGTTCATTTGACAAGGAAGAATTTGTTCGTCGACTTTAGCAACCCGGTTGAAAGAGATAAGCAAACAAGCATCCTCAGCTGATTCAATATAAACTGGCACAATTGGGTTGGTTTACAACGTAATCAGACTTGTCTTTTCACTAAATGTGTCTCGCATGTTGCAGAGATTCGCTGGTATTAATGTAGCAGCCATCATGTGGAATAACAACGCTTAAATTAGTCAGGAGACGGCCGATTACTTGGATCACAAGTGCGTGCAAAAGATAGCGAACCGGAAGAAACCGGGAGTGCACCGATGACATCTTGGATAACTTTAGGTCAGAATTTCGTGAAGAGACGCAACACAACTTTACAAACTTACGCGTTAGAAGCCAAGCAACCAGGTGCTAGCAGAGATCTCGGGTGTGTAATAAACTTGTGCCTACTTAGCTGGGTGCACTGTGCAAATTTGTTTCGACCTGATATAACTTACCGTATTGGTTGTTTATTTTTCCTGCTTTTCACCGTACAAACATTTCTCTAACTCTGCACTGGCACTGCTCATTGGAGCGATGGCTTATAACGGGATAAAGCACATGATTGATAAGTCCCCTAATACGGTTACGATGAACGTTACAGAATGAAAACACAGTATCCTTAGAATAACGCGCATACAGTAGAACTCACTAAAAGTCCTGCAGTAGCATAGAATTAATTATTCTTGCCTGTGATCTAAAGACAGTCTGGGACAGCTCACCGTTTATTCTCCGCTGATGTCGTCATTTGATGGCCGTGGGCTATTTCACATAGTGTACATGACTCGGAATATCGTCAAGTCATTCTTTGCAGTGTTAGGGTGGGTATTACATATCTATGCTGAACATAAATCAGAGAAAGCGAATGCTTGGTTTACATCTCAGTCAGGTGTTACGCGTGATCAGCTTAAGCGGACGGCCTCTCATTGTTGGGCATTGACTGTTTCAAAAGATAATAGCCTGTGCTTTTGGGGCTTTTTATGATCTGCTACATCATTATGGGATCGCCCCATAGATGCCATTAACGACCGCTGTACACTGACCATCAGTTGGTTCGGCGGAGCTGTACGCTCCTAGCGCATCTCCATGTTGCTAATTGGGGACTGTCTTCTTTCCGATGTTGCACTGAATAAGTTTTCGCTGTTCGTAGGCTAGGTGAAAAAGCAGTCGCAGGCAATCATTGGCGGCGTCTCGGGATGTAGAAGTTTTGGACCAATCCACTGGTTCCGCATTAAATATCACAAGAGCTCGGACGGCACTGTGTGAAATCCAATGCGATAGGCTATAGGATAACGTACCACTCACCTCTGTAACCAGAAGTACACAATTGAGGTTGGACGAAGTAGCTCGATGGCTACCTGCTTTTGCGTAGAGTGAACACTATATAGGGGCATTAATCACTTGGATGTCAACGGCTTATGTGCCTGACAGCAAGTACGGTTACCGAAGCAACTTTACCTGGCCTCTGTACGATACTACTACTACTACTACTATCACTACTAATATTACTATTAATACTAATAATAATATCACAACGGCTGCGATAGACAACGGAACCAGTGTTGTAATCCTGTTCCTGGATAAGTAAAATTCCTTTGATAGAGTGCCGCACATAAGGTTACTTAACAAACTGAAGGCTATAGGCATTGGAGAACCGATGTTTTCCTAGCTTTCTTCATATCTAATTGGTAGACAGCAGGTGGTGCGCATCAGCAACCATTTCTCTAAACCGAAAGCAATCACCAATGGTGTGATTCAAAGGAGTGTTATTGGACCTCTTCATTTTCCAATATATATTAACGATATATTCCAGAGAATTAGAAATGGTGTTACATTTATCTTTGCTGAGGACTTTAAAGTTGTCTACTCACAACCACGTGCAAATACCCGGGAAGCCGTACGTCTCATTCAGGATGACCTATCTGCCCCTGACTCCTGGTGCCAACTGTGGCAGATGTCATTTGCCGTGGACAAGTGTAGTATTTTGTTGTACAATGCTAAGCACCGCTAGACAGTTTATTACTACAAGATGCATATATATGGCAATGCAGGACAGTTCGTGACTTGGGCGTGCGATATGAAGTCATTTTTAGCTTATCTGAACATTGTGACTTCCAAGTTTCAAAAGTCATTAAGACCATCGGTTACATCTGCCATCATTTTTACCTCACGGAATCTCACATATCGCTTTACAAATGATATGTATTACCGTGTTTGCATTACTGTTCAGTGGTCTAGCCTAAGCTGCGGAAATCTGACTAGCATGCTCTTGAGAGGGTCCGGAGACGCTTCAAGAAAAAGCTAACTGGATATTCCTCAAAGTTGACATACAGAGAGCGATGTGATAAACTTGACCCGGTTTGGCTTCGGAGAATGAAACTGAACATATGTCTTCTTTACAGAACCAAAAACCGTCAAATTTGCAGTTTTGATAACGGTGTTCACATATATTCAAACAATAGTTATCCAATCCGTAACAAAGCTATAAAAGTCATAATTCCAAAATTTACTACGAGAACCGGAGAAGGTTTCTTTCTAACTCATTACTCTAAGATTTCGAACAAACTTCCAAGTGCCATCAGAACATGCTATAGACTTTGCAATTTTAAGCTTGCGATTAGTAAGCAGTTAACCGTCCAAAAAGTGATTAATAGGGTCGGGATATCGCAGTCCCTATATAACGCATTCGAAAACGGTATCCATGGTGTCTGAATAAATTTCCGAAACACATACACATAACATTTCGGACAACAGCCCCATACATTTCATTTCATATTTTCTTGTCTCAAACGTCTGTCATGTGGTTGTGAAGAATCCTGGTTCAACGACAGGAAAAATAGTAGAACGGTTCTGATTATTTGGGTTAGTGAATTCACAATTGCCCATGTTTATTTCTGAAAATGCGTTAATGTAATATCATGAAATAGTCCTACCATTATTTGATCTGTTCCATCTAGGATGGGGCTTCTAAAATCATATTGAGGCCGTTACCCTCCAAGCGGGTTCACTTTAAGCAGTTACCCCCAAACTTTCTAAAGCCAACTAGCTGGTGACTATTGCACTTTTCCTTTAAATTACGGCAAATGAATACCATATGTAATTACCTTCTATTATGCGAAGAAACTAGACCCCATTGCAGTTGGAAGAAAATCCATGAGTTTCTTTCATTAACTACCGCGTTCAAAGTATTCTTGCTGATGTCCTGAACGCGACTTTGATGGTGCTGTTTGAAAGCGATCTCACACATCCTTAACGCATGTTGACGCACACAGGCGATTCTTAACATTTTTGACACTCTCATGAATGGGGTTCGCTATAATCAACCGCCCCCGAATTTCCGTTTCAAACGCTAAGCCACGAATAACTATCGCGATGTTTGCTTCAAAGTACGGGAACGAATAGCTATCTGGAATAACTCTCTATCAATAAAAGAAAGAAAACAGTTGTTTAGTACTGCACTGTATGTAATCAAGAGTCGATATACAACAATGGGACGGTTGATATTGCTTAGTGCCAACAATTTCTGGTATACTTATTTCAATTTCTGCTAATGCACATCGGAAGTCGTGCTACAGGTTCATTCGACTCCTTGCTTTTGTCTTCATTGAAACCATTGTCGAAAATCCACTTTCACATCTATAAGTTGTTGCAAATGGGGTCAATATTCTCAATGCTCTGTCCTGTAGCAATGGATACTCACCACCTATCTTTATCCAAAATGCTACCAGTGATGTGCTTTGGAAATCTATTTTTAATTCGTTATCTTCTCGCATTCCGAGGAATTGTGCTTTGGCTTCGGTGGCAGTATCCGCAAAGATTTCTTCATCCACTGAAAAAGGTCTTAGCACCCAGGCATTTACTTGGCGATCTTCCAAATCGGGAAAATATTTGTTGATGGAATGGACCACTGACGACAAGTGGAAAGTTATATCATCTGTCAAAGCTCATGTTTCGTTTCTTCCAGCGAGCACCATTGCTAGTTCTGGAAACATCGACACATCGTCAACTGTTGCTATGCGTTGGTGAAGTTGCATTTTACGAAGAAAACTGGCAACCTGAGCAGTTAGAATATTAACCATATTTCCTAGCAAGCTGAGGTTCAGTGCATTTATTTCTCCGAAGAAATCTGCAAGATATGCTAGTTTGGGTATAAACACATTGTTTGTTATCATGACGTGTAACCCGTTCAATTTGCCCTTACGCAGTTCCTTCATTTCAAGAAATATAGCAATTTCTTCTCGAGGCTCGAGCACTCGGTGCAACACCCTGCCACGTGATAACCGAAGCACTTCGTGTGCAATAAGAACACGTCGAATTTACCTCCTAATTCATTGCACAATTCTTTGAAAACTCTTGTATATGTCGCCTACTGCGGATGACATGCATTATTTTCACTACGTTGGTTAACGTGTCCAGCCAACCAGGCGGAAGATGTTTCACTGCTAAAGCATAACGATGTATTATGCAGTGGCTGAAGGCACAGCGCAGAGCAAATTTTTTGACTAATATTTGAAATCCAAAACGGACGCCCAAAATGGATGGTGCTCCGTTGGTACAAACACCCAACAACCTTGACCACTCTAGATCATTTTCCTCGACAAATCCTTTACTTTTCGAACGACATCTTCGCCACATGTAGTTGTGCTCAATGATTCTGAGAACAAGTACTCTTCTTTGAAGCGGTTGCCTTTTATGTACCGAACATAGACTAGTAGCTTGGAACAGGATGCAATATCGGTCTACTCATCTAACTGTATTGCGAAGAAAGGACTTGACTTTATTTCGTTGGGCACCATATTCAAAATATTCTTGCTCATATCCTCGATACGACTTTTGATTGTGTTGTTAAAAAGTGATATCGTGCTTATCTCTTCTGCACTTTTCTCTCCAAGATGGGACTTCGCGGCATCGATTAGCGAAGTTTTATGAGATCCTCTCCTATAGTATGCGGTTTCTTGTTTGTGGCCAATCGAAGAGAGATGCGATACGACGCTTCACGACCAGCTTCAGTTGACTGAAATAAGGAACCCGTAGTATCCAGGCACGAAATTTTGAGCGCAGCTTCCTTCTGTTTGTAGAATGTCATATCTTTTCCTACAAACTGAGAATGACTTTGGTCGAAGTGATCTTACAATTAGCTGGGTTGCATGCTCTCTCCCGTGAGCACTTTGCTGCACAAAACACATTGCGGCTGCTCCATAATTTTATTGACAAAATTAGTGAAGCCCCATTGCAGAAAAGCTTTATTGTAGGACCGCATTTTTCCAGAAGACCTGGTTCCTGCAAAAAAATTAGGCAACTATATGATATATTTAAATATGAGTATTTTCTTGATTTAATGTAGGTGACATTATCGTAAACGTTAGTGGATATGCTGATTAATGTCGATATCAAAACCACTGAATTAAATCACTCACCTGCTGTGGTTTGTTGTCAAAACAACTAGATGAGCGTGATCACCCCAACACCCAATGCTCACTAGCGTGAAATCCGCTGATTCCGCTTTTGTGTGTCCAAAACGGGGTGTTCTGCACACTTTCAAATGCCTGCTATTATCTCCATTCAAGGCATCATATGACCTTTAGTGTGTGAGTCATGATCAAACATGAACAGATATCAGTGTCTTCTTACGTGTTGCATTCCTCCATTCCAAGTCCTTCCTGCATGATGACACCACCACTCTGTATCGACACGTGGTAAACACTAACCGCCCGTTTTGACCCTTCTAACCTGGAAACAATCACGCGTCCCCTTACCTGGTCGTCAGACCAAGGCTCAACTACTATAGTTTACTATCGACTCCATAATTCGACCCGGCGAACGACTGCCTGACGATAGCCACAGGAGCCGATAGATGTATCATCTGGTTGCAGTGACTAATGACTGGTCGCTGGTGGCTAATCCAAAGGGCACGGGGAGTTAGTGACTTGTTTTGATCCGGATGATTTTGTTACTAAACATTTTAACGACCGATTGATGACCCAATCCTCGTACCAATATTTGCCTCCCGCAGAATGCCATTTTACCCCTTTGGGGTTGGAACCCCTATTCTAGGGAACAAGTTCTCGCATTGTCGAGGATTATACAATTTATTTAATTATTAATTATTAATTTACTATTATTACTACTACTACGGCCACCAATATATGTGGACTCTTGCCGCACTGGGTAGCTTGTTTATACTCAACCGTCGCTTTGATGGCCGAATCCCAACGATTCACGATCTAGGTTAATAGTCCTGATGCTTTGCTGTTCAGGTCTTCATGCCTTAAATAACCGGTTGTGTTCCCTAAGACAACGCTGTGTTTTGGACTAATCGGAAGTACCATCTCCCTCAGTCTGTGGACTGAGCTTACAACCTTTCTGTAATCGCTTTCTTTGCTCTAGAACTGCTAACCTTGGCCAAGGTGCTGGCTGTAGTATCTGCTAAACTGCGCTCCATCGCATCACCGTCCAAGAATTTAAACCATATTTGAGTCACAAAGTCCCCTTTATAAACCCGAACCCGGAAATCAGAAAACGCAGATTGTGAGGTGACGTCACTATTTTGTGTATTATTATCAAACACAAAACACGCAACAATGAAGGGGTAAACGAACAAGAGGATGTCAAACAGATCAAAAGTAGTTAAAGATTGGCGCTTAAGTCAGAGTCAACTGCTTTCGAATGCACTGTGGCGGTCGTTTGCGACAGCTACCGTGGCCTTCAGGAGCCTAAGCATGCGCGGCCGACGAACGCACAATAGAATTTTGAACGACTT
>OX104063.1:34482102-34518318 GCA_944474145.2 Dicrocoelium dendriticum | reverse complement strand
TGGTGAACGATTAGACCGAATTTGAAGAAAAGGCCAACATACTCGATGGACTTTCTCATCCTGCGGCGCTGGGACTTTTATGGACCTAACTTTCTTTGTGGTCCAACTGTTTCTCCCAGTAGACGCACTGACGTATATTGCATACTACACTGGAGCAACTACACGATCACGCCTGTACGCAATTCATTTTATCAGCGGTGCTAGTGTTTCTGATCAGTGAAGACCAATGTGTTGTTTGGTTTCGGCACTGTCTAACCTTTCGCAAGTCAATAAAATACAGCATTGTACTAGACATTTTTAGAATTTCCGGTAATGAGATTTTGCTCGACTTCGTGTGCATAGCAAGGTCCACATTAGTAGCCTTAGTAACAGCTCCTCCTATGCCTAACCTCATTGCTTTTCTGATATGACCTCAAGATTTGTGGGACTTTCATAACTGCGGAGCAGCTTCTCCCGCTCTCTATACACAATCATTCTTGGGCTTCAAGCTGTTCAGCAGATGTTACTCACGGAGATGCGAGAATTGCATTTGCAACTTACCCATCTGCTTTGAGTTCACACGGAACCACCGAAGAATTCAGCAGAAGTCCAGAGTCACGTTTCAGTTATGCGTTCTGGCAGTCAAACAACTGTTGTCCGTATCCAGAAAAATCACGTTTTTGACATGCGGTTATGCGGGTCCTCTTCCTGACGTGAGGCCATGTGATGGTGGTCACATTTCAACCCCACAGGCTAAGCACGTTTTTGGCTGAGTGACTGAATTGTCGGTCGGCCGTAAAATTTTCCGCCAACCAGTCTTCGGATCTTCCGAACTGGAGGAGTCAATCAACCCGCAGCAATTTAATAGCGTTCGGTGATTATTGTTTAAATGCAGGAGCGATTTTCCTCAGGTTTTAGCGAGTAGTACCACAGTAACGAGTCCCTTTTAAGTTTCAGGATGCGGAAAAGTCCTTGTACATGACTGTGGATAACGAAATGAAACCATCACATATGCACAAGATTGGATATACCACGCAGTAAGACAGTCATGTCGCATCAGCCAGGGTGGTGTTTTTCCGAAAGGATGCTAATTGTTAGATTACCTTTAAGATCTACTCGTTCTTCTGCATGCTGTTCGTTCCTGACTGTCACATAAATCCAACAGTTATTCGCTCTTCTAGTAAATAATCTTAAAATATCATTTTCAGAATGCTTCCTCACTTGTTTCCTTTTATCTTCCCCAACCGCGCAGCTTTTTGCACAACATGTCCGGCGCAACGTACTGCGAGTGTTCAGTGATGCATCAAACTCTGTGATCAGCCAACAATTAGGGGATCTTTGGCGCACTGTCCCACACGAGTACCGTAACCAATACGATGAAGAGGCCAATCGGTTGGTAAAAATCCATCAATTAGAGTTCCCGAATTACAAATATCAACCGAAAAAACGTCAACCTGTACACAGCAGTGGTTGTGGTAGTTGTGGTAGTGGCCCTGCACATAGTAACGGTGGTATCGGGAAGAACAGTCAGCACAGCGTAACAGGCACCACTGCGGTTGATACCTGTAAAACAACGATCGGGATCCGGATGGCAGCAGACTATTCCAAATCGTGTAATCGTTCACCCAATGGTGTCAGCGCTGGGGATTACAGGTGCTCGAGTGATAGAATTTCTTCGCAAGTATCGGCTTCTTTTCGATCTAGATTGTCGTCCAATGGGTCGTCGTCCACATCCTACCCCTCATTTGGATACCGACAAGCAACTGTGGAAGACAGGGTTCAGATGGCGAGCGCTAAGGTTAGCGATTCTACGTTGCGTCTTATTAGTCCGGCTAAACAAACAGGGAAGACGGTGGCGCACAATCGAGCGGAAACGAAACCTTCGCTCGTCGCTTCTACCACCTCCTTCAGATCATCTGCAACCAGTCTTTCTTCAGTTTTACCTCCATTGCTAGCTCCCTCTTCAAGGGCTGTTACCGTGATCAACGCTGATATATTTCACCAAGCCCATCATAATCAAGGGTCGTGCGATTCTGCCTACGCATCTGGGATTAACAGTTCCTCTTCCTCTTCCGCGTCATCGCCAGCCGTTGGCGATCTTTTGTCACCCATGAAACCGAACTGTGGTGCCGTTAACGTTGCCAAGTCTTCTCCGGTTCGCCGAAAGATCCAGTTTGTTCCTATTCGTCCACAGTCACAACAACTTTATTCATCACGGACGCAGCCCACAAGACAGCGGTTTTTGTCCGCCACGAGTGGATCATGTAATCTCGCCCTAAATAGAAGTTCATTTTCGGATCAGCAGATTCTTGTCTTTGAGGCTCCCACACACTCCGGACAAGTGCTAGACCCAACACAAGTTTCCGAATTAGAAACACACCGTGTGCATCGTCTGGTGGCCCCGGTTTATGTTCGATTGGGTCCCGACACTAACGGTTCTTCTGAAGAAGTGCTGTTAGCTTTGCCACCGGGAACGACCATTATTCAAACTCTAGGTGACGTGACTCAGTTGACTACGTCTAACTCTTCAGGGTTGCAACAACAAATGACTCATCGACGAATTTTACATACCCATGCTACGAAGCCACCCACTATAGCGGACAGTCAAAAAATTCACACGTTACGACCCGCAAAGAGCATCCATGTCTCAAACAAACGTGAGGAGCCGTACACGCCTGCGACTAGTTCGGCCGACTATTCTCCTACACCGTATTCATCCGGTTCCTCACCCACTTCATCGTGGTCTCCATTGTCTGGCGACGTATTCCTACCGCTCTCGCATATGAACGTAACAGTCGCTGAACCCGAGGTCAAATGTAAAGTGGAAGATTTTCCTTCATTCTATTCCGCATACTCCAAGGTGGAAGACACGACTTTTCAGCCGGAGTCCTCCGATTCGACATCAGAATACTCTGGCCTGGACGCGGCCAACCAATTTGAAATAGATACTGGTCAGTCCACAATGGAATTTCGGCAGCAAGGTCTAGAGTACTTAGAATGCAACATACACCAAACAACCATGGGAAATGTTGGAAATTCCTGCGCTGCTTGGTCATCTCCACCGATGGGCAGAGAAAGCGAAGAGATGCGTGGAACAGTGGGACAAAATCGAGAGTTTGTCAAAGCTGCATGCAATCCATCAATGGCTCCACTGGCGGTAGACATTATCCAGTCGTTCCCAGGTGCGGCACAGTCAGAAATGAGGCAATCCGATATAGGACCGAACACAGCTACGGACGACACTGACTTCCCCATGGCCAATGAAGATAATTTTGACAGCAGTTTCGACGCCATGATGCGTTCTATTGACATTACAACTTTTCTTCCGGGAACCTTTGCCGAGAATGAGGATTCTATGGATGATTATGATACACAAAACAGCGAAAGTGAGCCACGGAATGGTTCTGTTGAGAGTGCTTCTCAGGAGCTAGTTGAAGCGGGTCATTCAGCGGCCATGCCCCACGATCGTTCGTACTCGACGGAGACGGCCCCTCTCATCGACATAGACGATATGTTGACGAGTTTGGATCATTGCCCCCAGCTCACTCATCGCAAGCAACGAACCACAGCTGTCACATACCTCACTGAACAAATTCCATCGTATTCCCGTTACGCGAATGAGCCGGTGCTGGATGGTCTTAAATCTGTTGATATGCGTCACTTGATCAACACCGGTGACGGTGCCACAGGATACAGTCAACATTCCCCATTATCCGATCTGGATTCACTGGACAAATCAAGTCTTTTTGTTATCAAACCAGATTGGTCCCTGCGCGTCTGTGAGTGAATTAGTCTGTGAAAGCGTAAATTTGCCTACACAAGTGCACTCACTATTTAACATTTACTCAGCTCTATGGCATCGTATAACATTACTGCGATCCTCCCTCATCTGATGAATACTGCACTTGTTCCGCTAATATCTCGATATCCACCATAGCCACCGCTGGTTCCAAGGCTACAACCTGACAAGTTTATTTTTTATTTTTTTCGAATTGTGTGATGCATCGTCCCTTCACTGTGCATCCCCCTGAGCGCTGTTCAGTTCTGTGCCTCTCAGGTAGATCGGCTTAGTGAGAAGTACGCTCCTCTGCTCTTCTCATCTTAGCCACTTGTACGTTTTCCAGTGATCATTCACAGAGTAGCATCCTCAGGTACATACATTGAGCCCCATATACATCAGGACGCGAAACTCAAGACCCAATTTCGACGTGATGGTATCGTCTACATTTGATATTCTCACCACCCTGTCTACTCACCAATTGGTCACCGTTTCAATGCAATGAACTATATTCATTGAGCGGCCCAGTTCCATTGTTCTGACAAATTTCCTAAGCTTTGAAAATGGGGCAGATCGTGAGGATTGTGTATATGTCTCTGTACAGTTGTGTTCCTCGTCATTGGCTGACCTTCGGACAGGTGACCTGCTTCACCGTCCACTTCTAGGAAGTTTGTGGATTATTGTTTAACAACACTTCCGTATACTGCTACTTTTCTGCATTTCATTCTCTCAAACACCTTCAGCTGGCTTTTCCTATCTATTCCCACTCTCAGGTTATTTTCTCCACAACAATCGTATTCGTGTTTTTTTCTACTCATGACCATTATTTTTCTGCAAGTCTGTAGTGTTTATCCACTATCTTTTACGCTTCACTATAATGATTCGCCGTACATCAGGGGGCCAACATAAACTGGCAGCTATGCTCTGGGATAACGAGTTTTCCCTTTTTGAAAAGTTTCACTGGTTATTGGAAAATGCAATCTTTTGTCTGAAAGATCCATTTTTACAGACGATTAGAAGTTCTGCTGTTATCGTCCCGTAGTTTCATGGGCGTTGAGCACATCGATAAGAAGGCCAACGACTGTTTGTTAGGCTTTAGTGGTATGCAACTGGAGATGTAGGTTGATTTGTTCACTTTTTTCCATAGCACGGGAACTTTTACAGATCCCTAATCACTTGGGCTGGCTTAGCTTCGTAGGTCTATTGGTAGCGACGTTTCCCTGTGCTAACATTGCTGCTTTCTTCATGCTTCGATTCGGTAAGTCCAAATTTCACGGAGGTACAGGAGGAGAGACCAGAGATGCTAAGACTAGCCGCTGCCTTTCCCTCGGATATCCGATCGGTTTGCCAATGTAAATATTTACCCAACGGGATTTGACCATCTATGACAGGGAACTGCTCGATTTAACGAATGTTTACACAAAACTATGAGCTAGGGCAATTGTTTCTGGTTAACAAGATGCAACTCATTAAAGTTTCAAAAGCGTCAACTTAGTTATATAATTAATGCCACCTATTTTCCATATACGATGGAATTAGGCTGTTTTATCGATCAGCCAAGCGCCCAATTAGTGGTTGAGTGAATCCCCTTCTGCAAACCGGTTATGGCTACTAGAAGCGCGACCAGGACCAGTGCGTTTGAGGATTAGTACGCATCTAGTCTGTAGGACTGGTCAATACCGTTACTGACGAAGACACGTAATCGAATATCATTATTGGAAGACGGGCAGAGTGAACTACAACGGAGTATATTCGAAAGGGCCACAAGGCGACGTAAACAGATGAAGCAAACAGGAGAGATCATTAGCACAGTAACTCACGGAGCAAACAAATTTTAACACGGATGCAGGCGGATATAGAGAAGGGGTACATAGTAGTGAAATCAGGATACATTACGTAAAACTGAGTTGTAAAGCTACGTGTATCGTTTGGGCCGCCACAGAACTCCCTTCTAGAATGCTGAACAAATGAAGCCGATTGCAATCTGGCGTGTGAATCGAAGTCCAAACAGCAACACCATGTCTCGTAAAAGTGAATGGGAATGATCAGGTAGGAACGGGATTTATCAGTTGTCGGGGTCCAGTGTGTGCTGTTTCATTGTGTGACTACTTGCTGCAGTACGGGGTCTATCACAACAAGCTGTCGGAATGGCTTGTTAGAGTGTAAAAAAATATCTCCAGTCCATAAGAATGGCTGACCTGACCTCAACCTCCGCTTCTTCCAAACGGTGCGCTTGGGAGCGGTCTCTCTAGCCTCATGTCAGACGACCCTTTTCCCACGATGTACTTCCAGCTTTCGCGTTTGAACCATCGTTCAATGTGGTAATCCGCAAACGAATTCATGAGGGCCAATCGATCCGGCTGGACGGTTGGGGCATGTAAGGGCAGAAAAACAGCACACGTAGAGATATCGCAAAAATGTCAACCGCATATAAACTGCATGTAATCTTTTTCTTTTTTTGGCTTCTGATTCTCTTGTTTCTCACATGTGTCAATTAAAACCGAGATGATTACATACATTATATACAGGTGTGAGCATATTCGCAAGCTGGACAGTCGGGAAAACGAATGGGTCTACTAACCTCTTGACTACTGTACTTGGTTTTGGGAGGCGGCAGGTTAGTGGCAGACGGTGATGTCAAGACGGCTGTAGACTGTGAATCGGAACCGGTGTCCGCTTCAGGACTGATATGCGGTTAAGCCGTGGCTCGGTTAGTTGGAATGCCGCACGAAACACTGCGAGATCATGAAAGCGATGCGGCCTAGTCCATGAAGGTTGTCTTCAAGTAGTCGACGGTGACAACTTCTTGTTGGCCACCGCAGTGGATTGTGAAACTTTCGCTCGTATATTGCACGATTGGGTGCTATGCGCCCACTGCGGTGTTGCGTTGGCTACTTCCGTCTGATGATATCAACGACAAGGGTCATATGTCAGTGAGAAAGATCTATGTAACATACCAATCTTAGAAGCATTAGTTTTTACAGTGGCCATAGCATTGCTGGTGTCAGTGGAGATAGCTTGGAACCGAGAAAGTGCGTTCTGCGACAGTACTGTGCACATCTGCGACAATTGTGTCGGTCGTAAAGTCCAGGTAGCATGAGCTGATAGAAGTGTAGCTGTCGGTTTTTGAGCCAATTACGTATATTAAGGGCTTGTAATCCTTACAGATGGCAAATCTGCGACCTTATAATACATGTCGAAAGTGTGATACGGTTAAGTAAGTGGTTAACCTTTCCCCACCGAATGTGCTGTAACGAGATTTGCCAGGCTTCAACTTTTGAGCGGAAAAGCTTAAAGGTTGTCGTATGACACCCACCGGTTGCTACAAAGTCGACCGGTGCCCGAAAGTATTGCACACCTAGCCTGAAATCCTTAGGCCACCGATAAGAATCCGTGTGTGGGCGGATGTTCTCGCGGTATACTCAGCCCACGCGCGATCGGCGGTGGTCGCGTGGCAACCAAGCGTCGGTACAGTGTGCCGGCGTACTGTGGGTGATTCTTTTTCGTTGCTACAAAACATCGTCCGTTTTTACAGCTAAGGTGTCGAAGCTGAACGACAGTGGGGCAATGGAGTCCTTGGGCAGTCGAAGCTATGTTAGCGATAGCTCCTTGACGATTTCCACGTAAGGCATGATGTTGCTGAAAATTCAAATTTTTAATGCCTCTTGTGGAGATTTGCGAGGGATTGCATAAGCAACGCACATTTATGTATGAAGCGGTGGTAAATGTTAATATGGCATTCAAAACGTCTGGGATTGAACAAATGAGGCGCAGGGTAATCTGTGATAGCTTTAAGCTTATCGTGTGGTGGCATGACGGCTGCAATGAAGATATGATGACTAAGTTAACCGAATCAACAGCGATTGGACCTTTTCCTGCGTTGGTCGCCAATCCATGTTGGGATAGACCGTCCGAAGGTATCGGAACTTGGAACAACTACTTTTCGCTGGAGGTGTTGGAACTCAAGCTGCCGTTGAGATGAGCATAGGTGAAAACAAGGCCGCGACGAGCTTGGTCGATTAAGCGCTGAAGACTTTGTGGGGCAATTTTAAGACCAAACGGTACACACGTAAACTCGAACAAACCAAACGAGTTCGTTACTGCCGTTTTAGGGATATCGACCTTGGTTTCCTGATCTGGTAGTCCGCGAGAACAGCGATTTTTGGGATCGGATACCGATCGGGTGTGGTAACTGTTCAAGACAGTGTGGTCGCCAAAAGTATGCTATTTCCCCTTGGCTTTCTTCTGGTTCACGTGGTGAGGTGACGCATATAGATTGACTGTACCCAGCTGAAACATGCAGTGCAATGCAGATCGTGTGGCCATTGGCTTGTTTGACGCCAGACGTATAGATCGGATACTCACCGGATGGCTATGCAAGGGTTTGTGATGAGCGACCTCTGTCGGGATTGGCGGAAGCTCGTCAGCTGATCGCAGTAGCCACTGGTACTTGGAGAGCAGGTTCACGTAGTCCGAAGGTGCTTCGGTGGCATTCATAATAAGTCTGATTATCGAAGCCGTTGAAAGGAAGCTCTAAACTCCTAGCTTGTTACGATCGGCTAACAGCGTGAACACCCGCATCAACAGAAATTGCAAAATCTCGAAGAAAATTGGTGCGAATATTTGGGAAGAGTACAGGCGCAACCTGGAGGATCCTTCGAGGGTCTCGGTGGTTAGTCACATCCGGGTTTATTATGCGTTGTCTGTAAAAGGTGATCGTCAAAATGTTGGCAGCACATAGGTTGCACGTGGTATCTGATAGCTTGTCGAGTCCACTGACGAGGACGGCAGTTACTTCCGCCTCAGTGTCGATGAGGGAGGTGATGAAAGAACGTCCCTCCTAAAGTAAAACAGCATTTTCTTTGTTCACTGTTGATGCGCTGGTCGTGATATCATATAGGTTGTCCGATTTAGCTGAGGCAGATGAGTCCTACCCAGTGCAGAGAGCCCGACAACCTCCAACTTTCCCTCCATATTGTCCTGATATAAACACAGTTCATAGGTGGATTTCGTGCTATAGAATCGAAGATGTGTAGGAGGAATAGTGCACTTGTGTGTCAAACCGACATACTTGGCTTAGCTGCAGACGAGGTGCAGGAAATATAAGCCATAATGCAGTCATCTTCTAACCGTGGCTTACCCTACTTAGCCTTCATTGTTGCTAGCCTACTTCAAGGTAGCGCAATTTCCGTATTTCCATACTCAGCTTGGTTCGAAGAATCGGAGTTAGTGCGACCCTTACTTCATCGTGACAATTACTTCGCCAAAATTACTCGGTTTTTCTCAGTGGACACCTGAACACAATTTGTGCTTTGGTAGTTGGTACTTTCAACAACTTATCTGGAAACGTGGACAGTGTTACCGACAACTACTCTGTGAGATGTGCAAGTCAGAGACCCTTTACCTCAAATTCGCTCAAGAAAAGGGGACCAGTCACGTAGTGCAGTGTCGAAGGCTTGGGATTTTTCAGTCTAAGCCCAGTTAGCTATTCCAATCGCATTAGTGTATTGGACTTTGACTTCTTTAAAACCGACTGATCCATCGTCTCCTGATTGCTTCCTTCGGAAGAGAAGGCGAAGCAGAATGACCTGATGCAGTGTCACAACCCATAAGGGAGTGCACGGAACGAGATGCTTTGCCTCTATCGGTCTGCTAGGATGCTCCTATTTTCGAACTCGAACACAACAATGGCAAACCATAAATCTATGTTGTATTCACAGAAACCAGGGACAACCAAGTCAGTAAGCTAGAAGCTGTGTACCAAACCCTTAGCAGCTTGTGACTTATGTATAGCAGAGATTAAAAATAGGGTTTTAGCGAAGTAACGAAATTGAAATATGTAAGCCGTACGTACACCAGAACACAGGAAAAATGGACCGAACCAGCCAAAAAGTATTACGAAGAATTTCAGGTTCGTACGCTACTCTAGTCACCAATTTGTAGAACCGGTAAATACAACCCCTGACCAGAGCATGTAAGCTAGTAGCAGTTTTAGGAAATGAATGGAGTCAAACATAGCGGACTATATTCGAGGAGACTCAAATGTGGTGTGATTAGATGAAGCGGATAGAGGCCGACGTTAACACTTTCACGGAGCAAATGAGGGCAAGTGAATATGGAAGAAGATGGAGAGCCATAAAATAACAATAAGTTGCGTACAATCGAGCCGTAGTAAAGCTGCACCTAAAAGATAGTAGTCATATTCCGGTCTATTACATGTCACTAGTTGCTGGAAGCTGAGAGCTATACGAACGTGCAAGGAGACAGCATTTTATCCCATTGGATTTCTAAATACAGAATACCGGTAGCTTCGGGTTATGTCAGCGAGACAGCAACTTGTTGCCAAGTCAAGTCACTATAGGCTTTATATACCCGAAAGGGTGCCTTTTCAACATTTTACAATATCTATCGCGGATGGATTAAATTGGCAAATTTAAACATTCACATTTATCGATGGAAACATTGCCATGGGTTGCAGTGGTGTCACCCGAATACGGTCCCGCATATACATGCAATGATTTCCGCAGAAAAAGTGAATCATTGGCATTACTTTCTGTTGAAGTTACAGCGACGGATCCTAGTTTGTCAATCGAGACGATAGTATTTTAAGTTACAAAAGCGCCTTTGAAAACTTTACACGTAGCACGCGCAGCATCTCAAAGCACATTTTAAAAAGCGGCGCAGAACAGCGGTAGTGACTTTGAAATTGTATAACCAAAGAAAATGTCAAAAGCATCCGGTGTAGGCTGTTGAATCCGCTCAGATAAAGTAAAAGCGGTGTTCACGTGAAATGACAGCGGCCGATTTAAAGGACCACCATTGTATCCGCATCCAGAGCTGGAGTCTATGTGCAGTTGTCACCCACTGTCCCGGTAACAATTATGTTTCGCAGGTACTTCCATCCAACCTTATGTAAAGCAAAATAAGTGGCGGGACAATTGTCGCCCTCACCTTTGGATTGTGGGTGTGTGGGTTTTTCTTGGGTAATGATTCAAGTGAATTGGTGTACTGTTCACGCCAGTTATTTATAGCTTTGATTTCGTCCCGCTTGGCTTTTGAGGTTCAGGTTTACAGAAAAAGATGCGGGTTCCGCACCCAACGGTGAACGCCTATGTGGGGTGTAGCAACCGTAGTCTTTTCTCCAGATGGTTTACTGAGCCAACTGCCTCCAAACCCCGACTAGCTGTCTTTGATTCGTGGTGAACCGACATCCAACCGTTCGTGCATCGAACGATACGTCGGCCACTTCAGAAAATTTTCCTGGTCTCCAAAAACGGCTATCAGCGCTTGGTAAAGCCTTATGGTTCTACGTATGTGGTTTGTCACTGTTGGCAGTTGCCTGAATACTGCGAAAAATGAAAATCTCAAGCTTTTGTAACTGTCCCTGAAGTGATATTTGGGGATCCTGATAACCGATACAGTGAGTTTTGCATTTAATCTCGATCTTCGCTACTTCCCATTCTGCAGGTGTATCCATCTCTCAGTCCGATCTTGGAATGAAAGTGTTTGCGTTCGATTTCGCGGTCGGATGCGCACGGTGTTATCAGTCGATGGTTGGATGCTAACAACGGAGCGCAACTGACTACTGTTATATCTCTCTAACCAAACTGACATGACCATTTAGATTCGAGAGTATTTTTGAAAAGATTCCTCGCAGCTAGACTCAGTCAGACAGTCAATACACATCCAGGAAAGTGCTAGACGGCCGGTTCGTCCTACTCGGGCTCGTCAGCAACACGCGCCTGTTGAAATTTGCTGGCCTTAGACTTACGAGCCAGCGACTTATACCACTGAGCCATGGGCGATGGCGACGGACTGCCATGATTGATATCTAACTGAGATACAGCATGGCATCCTCCACTGTCACACAGGTTCTGAAAGTGCAGAGAACAATCTGTCCCCCAGAGTTACGAGAGAGTGTAAGAAGTATATACGAAGCGTCTATCCAACCAAGAGAAACGGTCCTACAATGAACTCTTTGTTCCAGCCTAATCTTTAGCTAAACTTAAATTTGTCGACTAGGTTAACCATAATATTTATGTTTAAGTTGAATACCGCTTACTATCGCTTTTTTATTTGGAGTAGAAGGTTGCAGATTGGCTGCTGTTACAATCGCGTTGGACCTCCAAACTGAACTCTCTCTATGGTCGCAGTTGCAGAGCAGACTCGTGTGAAACTTCGCTGTCGTCACACTGAGAAATCCATTGTGACGGCCATGACTGCATGAAACCAAGATTACTCTTCGGTCTTGTTGAGTTAAGCATCATTTTGTCGCCTATGTAACAAGCGTCCGCTGGCTTCGGGAACACTAATATTTGTTTTTTAAAAGCAATATTTGTACAAGCTGTTTGTCAGCTTTAATTTCTTCGTATTTGTATAGTGTTGTCATCATAAGCAAGTACTTTGTAAATACTACAACACACGCATGCATCCGAGAAACGATTGGAACAATTTATAACATCGGTAACTACTTTGTTTCCGTAGATATTATTGCGTCTAGTTAAGTTGTCACGAAAGTTGTGCCCGAATTGAGACATCAGTCATGGTTAAATGTTTAATAATGATTCGTTAATACTGGATGTTCCATAATCACACTACTGGTATAAATGTAAGTCGTACTTCATGAATGTATGTTCCAGGGCTAATGCACTGACACCTTGGGGGTGCTTTTGCACCGTAACATGCAGCCGTTTGTGCAATGCTGATGAGAACACTTGAGGTTGAACTACCAGTGTAACACTTGTTTAAAATTCCTCTACCATTGATTTCAGCGGTACTGGTGTGGACACTATAGTTTTCCGCGTCTCTGTCTTATCCAGTAATGATTTATTTCTTCCTTATTCGTTGAAGACACGTTAGCTATGGATATGTTGGCCATCGCTGTTTTACCGAAGCAGATTTGGCCTGCGGGCGTTCACCAGTCTCAAAACCAAAGTAGACAGGATATGCATATCAGATACAACAACCGGCTAACTTCCTGACAGTCGAGAATATCTGCACTCTCGTATCCGTTTTCAGTCGAGTCGCAAAATTCGAAGTAAATTATCGCCACTTTGGCTGAGAATAAGAAGGATACGCAGCTGTTGGCTTCACTGCTAGTAATCGTGGAAAGAGCCAATGTTATCCAGAGGTAAGATTCGGCCCAAACACTATCAGAGTAGTCTAAGTTGACGAGGGAATGCTCTTGCTACTCACATCGAACACTTCCCCGCACACTCAAGCAAGTATGGAAAAGACCGAAACGCACTATTATATGACCAAGCTACTGATTTGGCAAACTGATTGACTGTAAAGCAAACGAGTTGACAGAATCAACCAATTACATCCATCCATTTAAGCGATTATTTGCTTAGGTCACCTGAACACACTTTTGTTGATCAAGTCCTTAAGTTCGAGGCAAACGTCAGTAAATAACGAAGACCGATTTATCATTGTAAAATGCAACTGCTTAACAAGTCTTTTAAATTGTCCACATAAAAAAGAAACCTCGCGGTTTCTACGGACTTACCAAGCTGTTCACATTAGCACAGATGTAGGTTTCATTCAGTAGTCACAAAGGGCGCCTGCGAGCATACTGTTTCATTCCCATTATTTCATTTTTCGACGGATGCAGCCTTTATCGCATATGAAATAGCTTTTCGTCAACTCGTCTCAGGAAAAGCGATGTTGCATGGGGAGCATTAACGTGCGATGGATGACCATTCAAGTTTCGATTACGCAACGGGAGAGAAGATTTTGCTGGTTATCTACTCAACTCTAATATATGGCAGGTTTGAGATGGTAGCTTTCAGTTTTGTACTGAGGCTTAGATGCTAAAGTTCATGACATGAAAACTAGGAATAGACCTGGGCCCGGTACTCAGGCTTGGCTTACACTATCCTGAGTCCCAACTGGTTCAGGGTGAGGTTGCGGGCTCTCACATTTAGATAACTTTGGAGGGGAAAGTTGCTTATCAATCCCAAGGCAGGATCCCATGTTTCATAGTGAAGAAGGTGTTTCAGGCGATCGGATGCATTTTTGGAGTCTGGTCAGGCAAAATGAACTCCTACACTGACATCGATAACTTTGTTTCAGCTTGGTCAAGCTAGAAATAAGATTTCAATGCATGCATCGGTTTATAGATCGAAGTATCTTGGATGAGAAGTGAAACGTGTTTGCAGTTCAAATTCACTCGCTGTTAATGTTCAACATACACTTTACACATTAGAATAGACTACCTCCAATCGGCATTCCTCCTATTCTGTGATGGTAGTGGAATAAAGACTCCACGATCCAAAAGGAAAAAGTTTCATCTCTTTGAATTCACACTATTGTCCACCCCGGCAAGATCTCTAGGCGCGTTGTGTGTCCTGCAGCAGTGTACTGGATTCATGATCTACGCAGCGTGTACTAGCCGATGCCCACCGGAAGGAAGAACGGTCTTGAATTCTCGTAGGGTTTGTGGGTGGGCCACTCTGACCAATCCCGTTATCCATGTTGTCCGGGTGCATGTACACTAAACAGCTTGTCAGTCAAACAACCGTGGCATTTTCTTCTGTATCGACACATGGACTAGTGTAACTCCAAGGTCCGGGTACTAATTATGGTGGCTTCTCAAAACCAGTGATGAGGTAGAAAAGTTTTAGTTTTGGGCAGCAGTGGGCCGCAATCACTTCGATGTATTTTTTGGGTCTGGGAATTTCTTTCTCAGCCAAAATGAGCACCTTAAACGAAATAGACAAAAATTGTGAGAAATAGCTTCAAAATAACACAATTACTACTGCCTATATGCACTGCATAAATTGTCGTGTTGGTGATCCATAAAATCCTGATGGGAACCACTAGGAGCCACTCTATGACTGATCAAGACCATTCGCCTAGGAAGGATTCCAGTCAAAGGAATAGATTTTCCAACTTTTGCCTATCACTGCAACTAAGCATGAATGATGGTTTGACGAACAATATCTTCTGTATGGAAAGAAATATCAGATAATTTTGCGACCTCAGGGCATAACACTGTTTAGTACACACCAAAATTTAACTCACTTATGTCGGGCCGGTGCAACTAATCGGCTAACGCCAATAGTTTGTATCTTATAAAGGTGCCCCAAATAAAATGACCGGCGGGCATTGTACGAGTAGATTGGTCGACGAATATGGATCTCTATTTGTGTTTAGTGTGATAGAAAGTATTCTGGTAGTATGAACTGTGTACGTTTCTGATGGGTTTGTAGTATTCAGGATAGAGCACCAGCACAGGACAATGCATCACCTGCGTAAAGACTGGAAGCTTCGAGGACTGCGAATGAAATCACAACACTGTTTCATTTTGAGCTTGTAACATTGTTGAATTCCAGTGGAACATTACATTTCACAATTTGTTTAAGTATGATACTTAACCTTGTATATTCTCTGCGGTTTAGAGAGAAAATCATACCGTGGAGGGTAATCGGAGAAGCGAATACTTTCAAGCTAAAGACGTCATTGGTAAGGGGTTCACTAAACAACACTCATATCTTCTAGCCCATGTCGAACCACATGCTCTTCAGCAATGGATCCGAAAGATTTGTCCAACAGGAAAAGGAATCACTAGTTATCAGTCGACGGCACGAAGCTAAGGCATCGAATTCGGTACTGCAGACTGATACTTGAATACACTTAGTGCCAGCATCCCTTTAACGGATCTTTGGATACGCGACAGTCCGAACAACATCTAGAATGACAGATACCACTGTGACTGCTATTCATTGTTCTAAGACAATAAAAATTGTACAGTTATGAACGAATCTCCCTGAAGAGTCAAGGGGTGAAATACAAAAACTAGAAATTCACGTGCCCAAGACAACATAGGTGAAAACTGCGGTTCTGATGTATCATGAGTAAAAAAAAGCATATGCTTAATCTGTCCCAACAGATGACAGAGCGGGTGTTTAATCGGTGTACACAGTAGACAGTATAGCCAAAATTATAGTATATGATTTATCGTAACCGGTTTTTCTCCCTCTTCCACCATCCGACGATTTGTGTGACTGATGCTAGCCACCAAAACCGCAATAACAGTTACACCGATAACCCAGACTCCTACTGTCCCGGAAAACGGATTGACCGCCTTAGGTATCGGTAAGTAATCGATTTCAACCTCAGGTATAGCGTGTTTGTTGATCTGTAGATGTTGTAGAGTATGAGCTGCGACTTTCCGGAAAATGTACCGCCACTGAGGGAAACAAAATTTCCATCGGCCAGGGTGAGTGACTGGCGACATTTCATCAACACATTATTCATTTCGGGATGAAAAGAGGCGCCAACTGGAACCGGGCCGGTGACTATCTCAACAGAACCATCTGAACTAAGGAAACCGCACCTATTATTTCGAGAAAGGTGCTTTCCTAACTTGTTATCGGTGTGTTCCCCAGGGTGCAACACCTGCATAGAAACCTCCAGGTTTAAATAAATAAAGTTATGCATTTTCCCATAACTGATATACGACCCCTAGGTGGAAACGAGCATTCGTATGCTAGCGCAGTTTTACATGCCGTGGTTAACACAGAAGGAGAACATTTCAGGTAATGAATTTGCTTAAACTTATCTGTTTAACGGAGTTAAAGTACCACTGGGCTTGCACATCGAACTCTCGATCGCCTGCACCTCAAAATGTAGTGGGTTTGTTTTGCCATTGTTTGCAAAGCTTTTGCATTTCGAAATTCGGGAGTAACCAGTGATAAAGGAAGGGGGAAAGATAGTAGATGGTACGAACTAGTTTCATTGTGTGGACAATGATAATGATGAAATAAGGTAATCGTATTCTTCTAGTGGTTCATGTGTTCCTGACGTCAAGTTCCGTTAATCTATCTGGAGATTGCTCTGGGCCAGATAAATACATTCGGTAGAGTGGGAAATGTTTCTAGAGTTGTTCCGAATGTGATGAGGTTTGCATGTGCGCTTAACTGTAGTGGTACTTTGCTCCACAGATACCGTATCTCCATAAGTTGGTTAGCTGAGTTTTATGACTGACAGGTTTTAAGGGTAGATCGGTGGCCCCATTACGCATGGTATGGACAACGGTTCTGTGCAATTTAACGACCTGCCATTTGTGAGTACCCGTTTATTTACGGTTGCCGAGCAGAAGTTGCTTATTCAGTCATCGCAGCTAAAGGGAATGTAATATGAGAGGACACCTATGATTATGGTAACTAAGGGTTAATGGGTTGATGGTTGAACAATTTTCGGGGTTTTTCTAGCTTTCCTACTCATTTGGCTCTGAATAGTAGTACAATGGTCAAGAGTAATGCTTACTATATTTTTTAATCTTTCAGGTGGGAATAAAGTTCTAGGGATGTAACCGGGTGCTTGTATAACTTTTGCTAGTTGATAAAGGACATTTTCAGATAATTTGAAGGAATAAGCTAACCTAATCTCCATGTCCTGAACCGGGTCAAATTTCGTGTTCCTAACGCCTAATTGAGACTCTGAGAAAATCGTATATCTACTCGCGTATCTAAGACTTATCTGCAGAGTTCATTGCTAAGCATTCACTTAATGCATTCAGTGTGGAGAGATATTCCGGTTTGTTTTTAAGCAGTTTTAATTGGTCTGATAGAAATGAACATAATAGTTTGGTGTCCTTTGCCAACAGTAATGAGCGTCCGTGTTTCATGAGTTCATACACCTGGTACATTTTCTAGAAGGACAAAGATGCGTACCTGTTTTGAATGAAGCATTGCCAGCCCATTCTGGCTGTCTGGGTCAGATTGTTTTAGTAAATCAAAACAGCTTAGTAAATGGTTTTCAAATATATACGATTACAGTACAGTCAACAGTGGCTTGTGTGAAACGTCGTCAGACGTTTTTTGTTACACCAAATACATTATGATGATTACCAGTCATCTGTTAACCATGCTCTTGATATGATCGATGAATGGTATCTGGCAGGTAACGTGAGAAGGACTTGAAACAACACTATGTTGTGACTGATTGATCATATCAGATTGCGGATAGAATTAGACAGTGATATCCTTGACCATTCCTCCTAGACGCTTAGAGAAAGCAAAGCTGTAATTTATTTGGTGTTACCTTGTCCCTTCATTTCTCGGTCCATCTTCGTGTGTTGGCAGTACGATAGAATTTTTTCACCTAGTTGCGAAGGACCCGGTAAGAATTGACGTTGGAATGTTTAGCAACAAAAGGGGATACTTCGAGACCGAGACTTGTGACGGCTGTGGAGATGACATCTGGGCCCGGATAGGTGATTGCTTTCTAGGTACTTTGACGTGCTACATCTTTTTCATCGTTGCAAAAATACTACAAGGCAACTCGTTTGTTTTTCCCGGGAGTGGCGGGGAGTAAAATTGCTACTAACTATGAAAGCGGGGGCAAATTTAAAGTTGCTTGTTTAACACTTAATTTGAGGTCTCTAAGAATATACAGCGGTCGATATCGGCGTTCGCGGGGATCTCAGAATGGGGTACCAGATTCTGAGAAACCCAAATTATTTGCCGCGAGCTGCTGGAACTAAAGCGCAACACTAAACTAAAAGGTCTTCTTCTGAAACTGACAATGCATTATAGCCAGCTTGAATGCCGTAGAAACTTTTTTCTCTCCTAGTGGATCAGCCTTGGAACGCTCTCCCAAATTATGTCGTCTCCGTCTCTAATCTAATGATATTTAAAAAACGACGACGAAGCGCAGTCTTATTTGAATTTCATTTTATAACTTGTTAGCCAGGGGGCTAGAAAACGCCATCAAACGGTGTGTTTTCAAACTCCAAACCAATTGATGTATGGATTTGTACTTTCCATGCGCGAACATCTCCGCTCTACTACATAAGTCTATGTTGAGACCACTAAAATGCCTTTCAGTTTATCATGAATTTTTATTTTTGCAATAAGTTTTATCCCACGGGACTTGTGATGCATTGCTTTTTTACCCGTAATACATCACTGTTCTCTTGTTCCCTTGTCTGAACCCAGTGCTCTGGTATTTCGGCGTTATTGTGGGTTCATCCTTCAAAGTAACTACACCACGATTTTTATGTGTCCAACTTTAATCAGCGATTTGAGCGTTGAGTTGCAATATTACAAGCCAGACTGTTGGAATGGTTTGAACTTCATCCGGTACACTTATGCTACAATGCATACAGCAAGTTTGAGTTAGCAGATAAAAACTGCCTTACTTGACTTAAATGATAAAATGACAGGCTAGAATTTGCAATTAAATCTATACCCAAAAGCCAGTTTTTTAGGCATAATATTATGTATCGGTGGTGGTTACACTCCTTGATGTCACTCAGTAATTTGAGTGATGAGCAACTTGCACTGCTTGCATGCTTACATTACGATTGGTTAGCTTGCGTATCCCAATCGGAACTAAAGGACTATGTTAAATCGGATGCGTACCAAGTGTATGTTAATAGTGAAGTAACGTCCACTATAGATGTGGCAAGCAATAGTCACGAGCGGTGCTATTGTCTTTCCTTAGCGCCAAATTGCCAGTGACCAAAACTCTGACAAAATCCACGAATTAATGCCGAAATTTCGACCTTGACCTTGTTCTCGTTAATGCATCATGATCAACAACAGTACGTCGGGTATTTGTATTGATGCTTCGCTGCCATACAACCACGACAACCTACGGAACGAAGAATACTAAGAAGGAGAGAAGGAGGACTTAGCGGAAAATCTTAATGCCCAAAACAGGCATTCAGGGTCAAGGCGTCTTGTCAACAACACACCATCACAAACAGCAGCTTATCGTGCAAATATAAGGCGGCATCGGCGAGACGGCTTCCCTGTGGCCTTCACTTTCCCGCAGCATAATCAACCATTACCCCGCAGATAGCTCAGCACCAAACGCTCTATAAACAGACAGTCCGACTAGGAGACGGCAACAGGCACGTCACTGGTGTCGAATGCGAACTATGTCATGTAAACTCTTGAGCGGGTTACAAGGCGAGTCACGTGCACTACAGTCTGGAAGGCCAGACGGAACGACGGCACCGAGTTTGCTCGTCAATGGCTGCATTTCCCGCTGCCAAGTCACATTTTGTCAACTTGGCGCCACCCTACATCTGGTAGACTAAATAAGGCTCTTCCAAGTATGTAGTGCCAAGTGGTGTGTCCACGGATCAAAATGGACAGTGTAGAAAACAAGGAACTACTCAGCGATGATAGGTGATGTCTAGCTGTCAAACGCATAAGCGGTTGTCGGGTTTTCGAACACTAGCCGAGTACTTTGGATTTCGACGCGCAGTCTCAGTTGTGGCTCCGATTGGCTTCGAAGTCAGCCTCTGCCGTTTCGATCACTGGGACCGTATCCGTGATGGAGGATTTTGGTGTTGCTCTGTTCCATCTCTGTACTTCACAACGCCTTTCGCTCTGGTTAGGCCTCATCAAGTAAAGATAGCCTGAGTTGCGATTGGAAATCGGTACCTAAGGTTTAGCGGCTAATACCGTGATTATTAAGACATTGATTTCTACGAACGGCTTTTGACACAACCGTTAGAAGTTGAATGTCGCCTGTTTGGAGTACGCCGTAAAGTGCAGTGATACGAAACAGCGTCGCCAACATGTCTCTTATGCTTCAGACTGATTAGCTGCCCATAAATCCTACTGACACGCAGTCATTTGGTAGAAGTTGACTTTTGAACCGAAGCCACCTACAATTTGCCGGATATTTCAGAGACCTAGAACCAGGAAATTGAAACACCATGCCCTAACCAAAGAAAAAGAAGCTTAAGCGAAAAATTTCGCGTTCTTGGGTGCGTGGTGTTGCAAAAGCAGGTGGCGTCCAATAAGTAGTGCAGACCATCTGCTGGATGCCAAGTGGGGACTTGTGTCTGTCACGTAACAGTTTGTCTCATTTTATATCGTGTAAGTCAGTGGTTTCCTACCATCAGGAGTTAGTACTGAAATCAAGGGAACTCCATAATATTTCAGGCCACTGAACGTAAAGCTCCCATATTACGTCGTGACCAGAGTCTGATATGCGCTCATTAGCACGCGTTCTGACCATGTAGACCTGACGCAAACCTTGATAGGGCGCCTCGGGCTTTTTTTACACACAATGTAAAAATGAAGTAGTATATGTGCTTGGAAAATTAATCAGCTGCAAGATACTATTCGCCGGGTACGGCTCTAGTGGGATCCTACTTGCACGGAGAACCCCGTAGCTTTGATTTAATCGTTTCGGTTTTACTGGGACTGCACAAACCGATCGAGCACCGAATAAGTAAATTCAGGCAACGGAATCATGTCACTAACGATGGTATGAGGTATAAAGCAGCTACCTCATATACCAAGTGCGACCACAATCGCGAAGTTACACAGGCACAATGCACGCATATATCATCAAGTGGCTGACTATGTTGATCCTCAGAAATGCAATGTAATCTGAACTGAAAAGGAATTCCTTGTTTTCACTGACGGCATACAACTCATATTCATTCTTATACAGTTCACCTTTACGATTCGCTGAGTACCAAAGGGATTCAAATGCCGAACAGTTAGTTTTAACATGTGGAGCACCGTAGATCTCAGATTCCCATGTGGGCTTCCGACAGGAAAACCGAAGTCCGCTGCATCCAAGTGGCTCTCCGCAGAGTAGAGTTTGAATCTCGTTGTAGCTGCTGTCCAAAAACAAGTGAGACTATGATAAGTACTGGGTGAAATTCAGCGCCTTCAAAGCATCACGTTAATCTTATTTTGCCTGGTATCTGTCCCAATTTTCTCTCTTCCATTTCATCCCGACCACATTAGCACATAAACCGTGCCTGCCTCAGCAGCGAATGCAATAGTTAGTGGAACACCGATTGTCGATCGGCAGCATCTGGAAGTATCTCTAGGAACCATCCATCCTCAGTGTCGCTGATAGACTTGTGGGTGTCCGAGCAAACAACCGCAATCAAGGAATTCTTCTGCATTCGCGGAAGGGAGTTCCGGACGACCCAGTTACCTCGAGCTATTGTTTTCACTGGAAGAAGCGGCAGCTTTAACCTCTCACGTTTTGGGCCAGTCCGACTGACAATGATGCCCATCAAAGGCTAATGAAAAGCTTTTGCGTCTTGAATCACCAAGCGTAGGTGACATAGATTGTTCATAGTTACAAATTGTTCCTTTCTACCACTGATGTTTGTAATGCGGGATGAAATGTTTATGGCTATCACCATTCCTCCAACCACTGTTTGTGTGTGGCATGAAATTCCGGCGAGCACCACAATATCTCCCGGACACGCTAAAACGCGACGTTTTGAGCCGACATAAAAATTCTGGACGAGGCTGTCAAGTAATGCGGTTTACCCCGGTTCTCCTAGTGAACACTAAGTGCAGACTTTTTCATAAGCTACCGAGCTCGTTGCAAAAGAACACTGGATTTATGCATGCTGTCACCTGCTATGTGTAATCGAAGCTACTTAAAAACTCCCAGTGCATACTTAAAAGACTAGTTCTAATAACCACCACAACACAGCTTTACTAATATTGAACTCACCGAAACAATGCTATTTCCACTCCCTTGGAATCAAGATTCGTACAAGCAGGTATTTTGAAATAGCGCTGAAGTTCTGTAACGTAGAATATATTCGAATTATCCACTTCAATTTGTGTGCCAAGTATCTTCGGTATTCCTTTCGAAGGACAAGGCAAAACTAACATAATTTCTTACTAAAACGCGCTACATGCAGCTATGTGGACGAAGGGTTCTTAAGTTTGTTAACTAAAAGGCCTACTAAGATATTGTTCAGTGGTACTGGAAATACCTGTCCTCGATAATGCGCAGAAAAATTTGTTAGTTGATGCAGACCTTTGAAGTACACTCTTCAATGCGTTATGTAGTTGTGCTGAAGCCATGATGACAGGTCTAAGTGCTTGGCATCAAAGACTTGAAAGCCATATTCATCAAAACCGCAATAACTGCGTTCCAGAAGTGATGCCTTCCGAAAACACGGATGTGATGTCCGGAGCTCAATTTTCACCCTGAACTGAATGAACTGCTATACAAGTGATGTGCGCCTTGGACCTTTGAGTAATCGCTTAACACGCCTTTCGATTTAGTCAGTTTGTATACGTTATCTATTATTTACCGATTATATAGCAAGTGCTTTCTTAACTTGTCATAAATACTACTTGGAAACCGATACCCTGAGGGATTTATAGCATGACATGTAAATGCAGAAAGCAGAGCGAAAGGACTGACTGACGTCGCTAAGAAAAAGATAGCTGGTATTCTGTCTTTTAAAGGGGACCCATTGACAGGCGATTCCGGCACCGTCTCCGTCAGATTATGAAATGCCATTACACAGCCAAACTTGTGTTATTGCACCAAGTTAGGAAACTGTTATGTTAACAGCCTGGAAATCCCAGACTCTGGTTATCGGCTCATGTGCTTACTTCTTTCATTGTACCTGTGGTAGTAAATATATTGCCCGAACTGAGAGAAAGTTGTCAACTAGGGCTTCAGAGCCCTTTATTGAGGACAGCTCGGAATAGAACTGTACCACCCAGGGGAAAAGAGCCGACTCAACTTGCACACTAAGATTGTATGCAGGGCCCTTTATCAAACACTACGCTAGTCGGTTCATAAGTTTACGCGACATCCCTAAGGCGCAACAACCTACGTGTGGGTAAACAGTTGGTCACTCATAATATGAACAGAAAACTTGCCTGTAGAACAGTCACACCTAAGTCATATTTCAGCTGAGACCAGAGTGTTCTTGGAAGTACGTATTTCGCATCCGGAATTTTCGCTTCGTATTGAATGCGATGTTCAGTGTTGTAGGGACGAGTAGTTTCGGTTTGCTGGCACCTAGGAACTGGGATACAGGATGGACTGATTTAAGCGCAGTGACAGACATTCAAGATAAAAATGTTCGCAAAGACATGACCAAAACCAGTGAATGTGAACATGTGACACCAATTACAACTATGCAACAGAGCCGAAGATCTTTTACTGTTCACCAGTTTCATTAATATTTGTCTGGTGACCAGAACATCAGTCACGAGTTGTTTCAACGGCGTTACGGAGACTTAGCTGGTACGGAAAATCTTGCCATTATGAATGCATACGTGTGGGTTTAACTTCGCTGCCAGAACTATTCCTAAAAACAAGAATCTCTGGAGCTCACATTGGACGACCTCGGATACGAGTACCAGAATGGTAGTTCATCAGAGGTGGATGGCTCACACGACCTTCCTTCCTTGATGACATTCGGAGTCTTGCCTGTACATCTTCCCTTGATGATTCTGTTTTAACTAAACCCTCGAGGCAATGACCCAGGTTCAATAGTCTTAGCAGAACTGTGACTGGAAGTAGCTGAGGCACATGCTATTCAAGCTAGGGTGGGGCAGTCCCCTGCAAAGTGCATGGTACCTACGTCCACGTAGTGACTCCCTAAAATCGTACCAGATGCTGTGTGATCCTGATTAGATATCCCACAACCTATTTCGGTCCGACCACTGCACCAAGCTGCAAGATAACAATGTAAAATTAGGCAAGCTATACTACTGACTACAGTGACGTTCGAAATGTGTAGAATTGACGAAGTTCCACTTGTACTATTCAAACGCCTCCTACTCCCTTGTAACAGATAACCAGGTCATACGGCTTATAATGTCATAAGTTAATTGGCGTCTCAACTTTGGCTAGTTCGTAATTTGATTAGTGGCTACCCTGTCTTGCGCACAGCAGTGACCTGCAAGTCAGTGGATAGCAAGCGGCGCTACATCACATCAAGTAACTTAGACACGACCGGCTTTGCCGTCCCCCGTAGCTCAACGGTTTCAACCACAGTCTGACAACAGTCGAGTTGCAGGTTCCAGTCCCACACTACTAACGGTTCCAATATGGATGAAACGGCAGCACAGTGCATCTTCGGACGTGTGATGAATAAGTCTATACGTGACGAAGTTCTGCTTGTTTCACTCACATCTCTTCTACTCCCTTGTATTCGTCATAGCTGAGTAGCTACCAGACATAGAAAGCCCTCCTGATTTTGGCTGTTTCTTCTTCGACATTGATAATTTTCAAAATGCACTTGCACGTCACTCTTAGTTCTATGTAATCTTTCAAATTGCTCTGACATCCTGGATTAGATATTTGCTAAGGAGCTAAACTGAATATAGTGAATCACTTGTATACAAGAAAATGGTAGGAAACGTAGCGTTTTCCCGGCAAAAGCAATCTTGGATAAAAGATCTCCATATTAAGGTTCGTAATGTTTAGCTCCTCTCTACTCCGTCACTGTTCGGAACATATAGGATGCTGGCTCCAGCGGCCTAATGCAACACTGCTTTATTGCTGTTTAAGCCACAGCTGTTACTCGGATGTGTGGTTTTCGTTTCGTATATCCTGTCAATCAGTGATGAATATCAAGTGTACAGTTCAATGGCTACTACTCTGCCTCAACAAGATTCGGAAGCAGGTTGACGCCATGAGCGTCTATGAAGAATGCACAAAACACAGTAAGCTTTTCACTTGTTACAACTTACAAGCTGCACCTGGGTGTGGTAATCCTTCGATGTCTACGACCGCAAACCAAACCCGAGAATTGGTCCTGCAGCCTAGCAATTTAGTTAATATTAAGTAAAATGAAATATCTTAATTCCGAAATGCGGCTGCAACCTCATCGTCATACCGGTGACATGGTTACGACCTGATATAAGTGACGTGGAGATTGTACTGCCAGACATGTCCATTGTTCGGCACTACCGACCCAGCAAAGGTGGAGTGGTGGCTCTCCAAATTCAACTTTGCAATCTTTTCTGCTGGACCAAGCGTTGCTCGTGGATCTCAGTGGCATAGTGCTTATGGCGTCGACCATGAGCCACTAGGCTCTGAGTTCCAGTCCAACTCAGGCTATCTCCAACTGATGAGTCCTAACAGGACGAAACCGCGGTCTTGGAGTGCCGGTGTTGGGATGAGCAACACTATAATTTTCATTTTACTTACGGTCTTTTTGATCGGAATGGCCGAGGTCCACCTCGAGTGAACCGAGGTCTAAATTGAGGTTGCTTGTAGCAACCCAGCCACCAGCGGATTCTCCAAATTCAACTTTGGTGGCTCTGTACTTCTGCAAAGGCCCATAGAGGATTCGGTCAGCACTGTACAAGCTTCCATTTGGTGCCGCTTACGTTTAACAGACGACGACACTTCCTTAGTGGCGGTCATCTACCGCCCTCCTTCGTCCTCGCCCGAGATGGACTCCCATCTGGCATCCGCAATAAGGAGGGTACTAAAAACAACGTACAGTCACAAGCACATTACTGGCGATTTCAACATCCACGCTCTGGAATCACAAACAGCTCCCGAGGAACAGTTTAAGCCGGATCTACAAGAGTTTGTCTCCAGTTACTTGCTGTATGGCCACATCAACTCTCCCACCCGATTCCGAGATAAAGACAAGCCTTCGATACTGGATTGGAGATTCACCAACGAAGAACTAATGGTCGAGAGGGTGATCGTCGACGTCCCCTTGGACCGCAGCGATCATGTTGTCATGCTCTTCGAATATATTTGCTATGCAAAATATCCCGTGGAAATGGCCGGCACAGAAAAAACGAGTATACGTTACGACATAGTAGCTCGACTAGGTAGGACAGCTAACTGGACCTTTCTGGCGTTCGAGGCATCAGCTAGTGCATGGGAACATTTCGGCAGCCAGTTTAACTCTCTGATTGCTGAAGCGTCAGGGACTAAGACCTTCCGCCCAAGAAACGTGGTTTCGTTACTGCGAAGCAAGACACGCAAGTTTATAGCGAAGCGAGACTCAGCCTTGCATATCTACAAACTTTTCCGAGCACCGAGAACTGGATGGCCTGTGCGACCCAAGGTAACCACTGCACTCAGCTTGTTCGCGTGGATAGAATGGCATACCAGCAGAAGTTGACAGTGCGAATGGTCTCAAAGCACAAGCTTCTGTATCAAGACGTTAACAGCCTACGTAAGGTGAAACCGGGGACTTCCTCCACTTCAAACAGCGGACGGACCCACACGGTCAACGAAGGAGGCAGCGAATACCCTGTGCCTGCAATTTGCTGCAACATTTGAGTGCGATCACTGGGAACCCAACCCTATGACGATGGTTGTTTTATCCCCAAAACTCAATCACATATATTTCATGGCAGAAGGCTGTTGAGTATGTGTAAACACAGCTCTCCTGGAGTTAATAGTATACACACGAAATCGTTAACGGCAGTAGGAGAGAGTTTAGCTGAGCCTGTGGCTCGATTCTTCTAACCGTGTTTTAACGAAATATACCTGTCCGACATGTGACAACACGGGATGATAACTCCTATTCACATGGGAGTTAATCGTTCCAATCCAGTCAACTACCTTCCTTTAATCTTACTACCGATTTTTCAAAGGTCATGGAAGCTATTATTTCTGATGCGCTAGCGTCCTACTTAGCAGAAATTAACTACCTCTCACCGGAACAGCATGGCTTCCGACGAAAAGTATCATGCACTAAAAATAAACTAATAGCACGATGCAGCTGGACTGAACAACGAACAATGAACAATGATTTATAACGGGTAAAAAGCAGGTGCTTGAAATGTCCCGTAAGGTGTTTAGAGTGAGAAAAGATGGATCAAGGGATAATGGAACCATCGGTTCTAGCGATTACAGATTTAACTGCATTGCCGTATAAAGGGTTTGAAATTAGAATGTACTCACACAAAGTCATAAGGGGGTGGTTATAGATCACGTAATAGGCGGGAGAAAAAAATAAAAAATGACAAGAACAACGCTTACTCATGTGTAACTCTCTTGGGTCGACGGGATATAGAAATCCAACTTCTATACTAGTAGCGTTTATCAAATTTGCTGCAAATGGTTTGGAGTAACTCATTCTCGAGTAGGGTTATAGCGCTGTCCAGCGTCGGCTGCCCATTAGTGCCAGCATCTGGTGGTCAAGGGCTATAGCACGTAGTGTAAATGTGATAGAGTACCATTAAAGCGTTTTTGAAAAGGGATAGGGTGAGTGCATTAATTACATGTTCCGGGAGGGTGTTCCAAGGCTGTAACACTCGAAGGGCGAAAAAGTTTCTCCGGCATTCCAGGAGGCTGTACTGCGTGATCAGCTTAAACTGATGACCTCTTACCGGGGTGTTTTAACTGAGTATCAAAAGGGAATGTCATGAGTGGTTGTGGTTTCTCAGGATCTGGTACACCATTATGAGATCGCCCCTTAGGCGCCGATAACGTCTACTGTATTTTTGGGAGTCTTCAGCTTGAATGGGTAGGGGAGGGTGGTCAAATCTCTGACGATCTTCCTTGCCCTACGTTGTGCAATATCGAGCGCGGCGAGATGGTGCTTGAGGCAGGGTTGCCACGCTTGAATAGCGTATTCCGCGTGCGGCCTCAAGTACGTACTAAGCATTTTTGGAAAGACTGAATGGTCAAACTTCCCGAAAGCTCTGCGAAGAAGGCCGAAGTACTGGTTTGCGTTCTTAGCTGTCTTTTCAGTCTGCCTCAAACAACTGAGGTCATCTTGAACTATCACGCCGAGATCGCATTCGTGAGAAGCTCGCTGTAGGATCTGTGATCCTAAGCGGTACTTGTGTATACTCTTGTGCCGGATGCTGAGGACTTTGTACTTGGTGACGTTGAAATGCAGCATATTCTCGACGGACCATGTGTACGCTTTGTCCAGGTCCTCCTGTAAGAATGTGTGATCCTCCACTGCAGCTATGGAACACCATACCTTTAGATCATCAGCAAATAACAAACAGTTAGAAGATAGCACGCTCGCTAGATGATTTCTGAAAACCAGGAACAGGCGGGGTCCAAGTAATGAGCCCTGAGGTATGCCGCATTGAACTTCGATGAATTCCGATAAGTGGCTTCGAACCCTCCAATTAAGGTGACGTTGCACTAGAAAGTCTCCTATCCAGCCCAGAACAGGATCGCCGATTCCATATTTCTGGAGATTTTGGAGGAGAATGCGAGGGTCCATGCGGTCGAACGCCATTGAGAAATGCAAGTAGGCCGCGTCGACTCCTACACCAGCGTCCACAGATTCCGTCCAGCTAGCATGAGCAATCAACGATTTTGGCGAAATCCGTTCTGCTCCGGAACGAGAATTTCTTGTTCTCCAGGTACCTCATCAAAGCCACAGCAACAACGGAATCCGTAACCTTGGAGAACACAGAAAGTAGTGTCATTGGGTGATAATTTGCTGGTTCAGCACGACTGCCACTTTTGTAGATTGGCATGATGATTCCGTGCTTCCACCTCTGGGGACGTGCATCTCGTTTAGACATCGTTGAAAGAAAATTGCTAATGGTCCTGCCAAACTCATAGCAGCAACTTTCAACGCCTTCGGTCGAATGCCGTCCGCACCCAGGGAGCTGAACTCGCGCAGAGATATCAGCCTCTTCAGTACAGCTGTGGAGGTGAGCGATAGGTGATTAAGCCCTGATGGCAGCGTTATCTGCTTAGGCAGGATGTATGATGATTGCAAGCTTTGGAATGTACGGCCAACTTTTTGTCCAAGAACGTTGGCCGCCTGTTGTGCGGTTTGGGCTAACCCGCATGCTGTGTGCAGAGCAGGAATACCGCGCTTAACAGGGAGTAAATTGTTTACGTGTCTGTATAGCAGTTCGGGATGGGAGCGAAACTTTGCCACCAGACCTTGTTGGTTCTTAAGTTTATCCTCCCGAACGAGTTTGACACAGTGGTTCCTTTGTATTGTGTAGACATCCCACATATGGTCGTTCTGGAAGGCCATGTCGGTGTGTCACGTCAAGTCCCTTGATGTCATGGATTTACGTGTCCTGCTACTTTTAGGCCGGTAGAGTTTGGTTTCAGCTGTGTTTGCCACGAGCTGGTTAAATATGTTGACGAATTCTCCGCAGGCCACCTCATGGGTCAGTTCTGCTAAGAACGACCAGATTGTTGCGTCAATGAGGTCGGGCATGTCGTCATAGTTGGTTACGACATGATATTCCTCGGCATGCTCTTGAGGATAATCCGCGTAGCACATGTAATGAAACACTAGCGTTGCATGATCGCTGCAACCAAAGGAGTATTGGTTATCACCCTCTAGACCATTAGTTCTACATTAGTTAATATTCGGTCCAATATGGTTGTCCTGTTAGTTCCCCTGCATCTGGTGGGCGTAGTGACGTGGCCATAAAGAGGGTAGTCTGAAACCAGATCTTGCAGGTCTGTTTTGAATTGCTCTCCTAGTGTGGTCTTGGATTCTAGAGCATGTAAGTTGCAGTCGCCGGTGACTAGAATGTGACTGTACTTCCTGTTTATCACTTGCCTCAAAGCAGCAATCAAATTGCAGTCCATTTCAGGAGTAGACGATGGTGGGCGGTAAACAACAACCAATAGGCCAAGATCGCTCCCTCTCAGCCGGAACTTACACCAAATGGAGTCAGGTAGGTCGGTTCCCGAATCGTTTCTGGGTTCGCATTGCAGGTTTTTACGAAAGTAGAGGCTACCCCACCACCTTTACTGGCTAAATCCTTCCGGACAATGGACGTGCCTATTAGCGCGATTTCAGCATCCGTTATTTCACAGCGCAACCACGTTTCGATGAGAGCGATGAGGTCCCAAGCTGCTGACGCGTGTCGAAGTCTTAATTCAGCTAATTTGCTGAGTAGACCTTGGACATTCCTGTACATGAATGAGAGCTTCTCAGAGACCAAGAGTGTGTTAGATTGGATGGATGAAGCAAGTGATTTTACGCCGACCAATAAAGGGTCGGCGACTAATCGTTTTTTGGATGGGTTGCAGACTCTCGAGACGAATTTGGCATATAGTCAAGTATCAGATGCCCCTGGTCCCGGTGTTTGCTCGTTCTCTGCTGTGCCCCTCCAGATATTATGGTTACTGTTAAAATCATCCCCGAGTCGGGTCCTGCAGATGGCGTTTCCATTAAAAATTGTGCCTCCACTGATTTGTCAGTAGAAGGTGTTGGTGTTCCCGCTGCTTTCAGACGAATTTCTATTGGCAATCTGCAACGGAATTTAGTCCAGTTATCTAGGAGGGTTTGTGCCGTTAGTCCTGATTGTAACACAAGTTTTAACACCCTGGGACCGCACCACTTATAGTTCGGTGATATGGGATCCATGTCAACGAGATGGCCACGACATTTTCGAAAGAAAGAGCCTACCGGATATAGTGTCATGTCTCGCGGTCGTGCATCTGAGCATCGTCGAAAGAGGAATCAGTAAGCTCAGGAACACCATGATCAATCACCGGTTTCTTGACTTTTTCTGAACCTCACTCTGTTTGCAGGATTCGCTGAAGGTTCTTTCCATGAGATTTCAAGTAGTATGCGCACTCCACTTGATTCGTTACGGAGACGATTCGCAGACAGCAGAACAGCCTCATTTTCGTCCGCCGAGTTTAGTGTTACCCTAAGTAACCTGGATTCACCGTAGTGCAGCGCGTTAGGGTGACGCGAGATTCTTTTTACTCTCGTGGGATTAGCGTGGACACGATCGACGTACAGATGGAACCCCGTTGATTTCGATCGTCCGTCAGCCTACCCTTAATTAGATAGGATTTAGACTCGGGGATATTTGTGCATACATGGTTTAAGGCACCATGATTGCACATGTTGGCTACTGGTTTTGGATTTGGAAGCTTAGTATCCGGTGTTTTTGGTGAATGTGTGAACGGCACTGATGGGTGCCATCCGTGCTGCGACATTTTTGTTTGCTCTAGTCCGGGCACAAAGGTTACCAGTGCTCTTTCTGGTGTTTGCTTGGCGGCAACCGATGCGTACGTTGTCGGGTTGTTTAATATTTTTGGTTGACTGTAGCTTACGGTCTCGTGTGTAGCGAACAGACTATTAGGTGCATCACACTGTACAGAAGTTGAGGCAGATATGCAGCAGGCAATGTTTTTACTTATATGAGGGAGAGAGCATGGAGTTGGTACTGCTAGATGCTGAGTCGTTGGGGTTAGGTTGGGACGCCTGGCTCTGTTCTTCGGCCTGACTAGGGAATTTGGGGTGTTATTTTCACTTACAAATGCAGGTCCGTTTCCTCCAATGGGTGTCCCTCGGGCGCTCAACAGTTACTCGACCGCTTCTGTTAGTCTTTCATACCTCTTCAGTAGCACAGTTAGACAGCTAACAAGTGACTGAATCCCTGTCAGATCCCAACCGACTTGAATACTGAGTACCAGGAATCTGTACAAGGACCGCGATTATTTTTGACGTAAAATAACGATATCATACGCCACATAAGCTCGAACTACCTGCTTTATGCCGATAACATCAAGGAGTGAGGGGTGATCAATACACCAGGTGATATCACAATGTCATTTACCTAGAATCGATGTCATTTGCCTGGACTTTTCAAAAGCGTTTGATCACTTCGACCACCGACTTCTCCTCTATAAACTTCAGCACTATGGCGTTGGTGACCCACTACTGCGTTGGATAGGCAAATTCCTGCAAGAACCTATGTTGGAAGTGAGAGTACCAGAATCGCTGTCCGACGCAATTGTGGTGGAGTGTTGCATACAAGACTCGGTGCTCGGGCCCCGTCTATATTTGGTTTTCATAAAAGACCTGGCGCGGGAAATCACTTCCGATTTTTATTCTTGGTGGAGGATATCAAGTTTCGGCGAGCGAAAAACTCCAGCGTGACCTCAACACGATTTCAAATTGATCCTTTCTGACTACACTACTCTTCAATGTGGAAAGATGTCGCGCTGTTCAGTTGCGCAATAGGCATGACTACATGTATAGGCTTGGGTCACATGTACTGCAAACAACTTCCCAAGAACGCGACCTTGGTATGCTTCTTCAAAGTGACCTTAACTGTTCAAAGCAGTCAGAGGCAGCTGCGAAGAGAGCCAACCAGTAAGTCGGCTTTTTGCAGAGAGCATTCAGAAGATCCAGCTCATCCATCTTCCTCATGACGCGCAATTCTTACATGTAACCTCAAGCTGAATACGCCATCCAAGTTCGTCAAACTTAGTTGAAGCGCGACTTAGAAGTGTTAGAGAAATCACAATGCAGGGCCACAAAGAACGTCAAAGGCCTGCGGATTCTGTCCTACCGTCAAAGGCTGAAGTCACTGGGAGCTTTCATTGGCGGTTAACGAAGGCTGCATGGCGAGCATATATTAGTCTGCCAAATATTGTGTGACCATAAACACGTATATCGTCACTTGCTGAAGCTCAGTCATAACACCCATCTCAGATGTAACCCTTTGGAATCGTATACACAGTATAGCCGCCTGGAATGCCAGCGGACTTATTTTTCTTTTCGGGTTTGCCAACCCTGGAACTCTCTCCCAAGCCTCCTTGTTTTTCCCCCACCATGGATATTTTCAAAAAACTATTGGATCTTGCGCTGGATCCCCAAGGATTCATTTCCTAAACTTTGCTACTGTGGAATATATTAATTATACCTTGAAACTGGATTCATGTCACATAAACCAGAGGAGGCGGTACAGAAGTGACTGTTCTCGTTTTTACCTTTCGCACGGAGCACAACAACTATAACTGTCCCCATGTTGCCACCCCGTTCGCCCTCGATTCCCACTTACACTACCATTATGCAGCAGCGTATTTGCTAGATAAACGTGCAAAGAAACAATTCCCCTATTTTTGGATAATAGTAATTGTACCCCCATCATCCTGCGGGATTTGTTGAGCAACTGATTTTTCACCCTGCATAAATCAATGTTTCTTGTTCAATACTTCAAACTTATCTGGATAGGGTATACACGTGGTCTATCCAGTACCAACTTCGTTTCAATGTAGAGAAATATAGAGTACTGCACTTACGGCACAAGTTAAGGTAACCCTACATACTCGGCAACTAGGAGCTTTAAATGTTTTCTGTTGAGAAGTATCCGGGGGTTTTGGTCCAGATCGACCTTGGATGTTCGAAGCAGGCTGAAAGGGCGTCGAGCAGGGGCATCCAACACGTGGACCTCCTGAAGCGTGCATTCGAACGATTCGGCCCTTCGATTTTCCTCAACTTCTCGGCTCATGCATAAAGCCACATGTGGAATACGCAATACAGTTCCGGCAGTCATGGCTGAGTTCTCCTCACCTCTCCAAAGCCGGGCAATCAAGAATGTCAAAGCTCTGTATAATTTGCCGAATGAAGGAAGGTTTCGAGCGCTCGGGATCTTCAGCGGACAGTATCGGCGATTGCGCGGGAACCGCATTTTGACTTACCAGTTTTTGTGAAATCCCAAGCATACGTGCCGCTACTTTCTAGTGCTCAGTCACAAGTGCAATTTGAGAGGCCACCATCTGAAGCTGGCAGAGCACACAGTCGTTCGGAATGCCGTCGGAATTTCTTCTCTGTACGCGTTTTCAGAATGTGAAATGTCCTACCGAAATCCATCATATTGTAGCGAGAACGACAAGACAGGGGGGTAGACGTTTATTGCACACCGAAATTGGGCACATCAGGGTCTCGCGCGCCCCATCGAATATCGATTAGATTTCCGTCCCACCACGCAACACAGGTACGGATGTTGGAGACGAGCCAGTCCTTTCGCCTCGGGAGCTCTGACTTGGAAGATCCGCCTTCCCGTTTTCGCCTCGATCTCCGCTTCTCTGCATCCGATTTGGATCGGCCAGGAGTCGTTCGAGAGCTCTCGACTTGCTTGTTCTGGGCTGTGTCAATCGGCTCGGCCTCGGTCCTGTGGGCTGCGCTAGCGGCGTATTTATCTGATTTATTGCGCTGTCCACAAATTCCCGCTCCGTACTTCCGGGCCCAGGCTCGTCGCTATCCGTCTTTCGCGATCCGCTCTCAGCTAGCTCCGAAGAGCTCCCCAGAGCCATTCTTGGAAGCGGCCCCTCTACACCCGCCCCTTCTCCAGGACCTTTCTTCCTCTCGTACCATGGTCGCAGGAGAGCAGCATTCACCCAACGTTTCATTCCTCCGCAGTCGATTAAGAAGTTGCCCGCTTTCTGGTCGATAATGGTGTAGGGGCCTTTCCAGCGTTCTCTGAACTTGCTTGCGCCCGGCCCGTCATGATCCGGCCGATCGTTGTTCCGTAACTTGACCCGTTCTCCAATCCTGAATGGCCTCCACTTGTGAGCCTCATGCCTGGCGTCGTAATTTCGCTTATTCCGCGCTTGTCGAGCTTTGGTTTCGCTTCTAGCTTTCCCTCGCCGTCGCTCTTGATGCACAGCTGGATGTTTCCACTCACGCTGGTTCGGTAGGCAAGTATCGAGTGCAATCCGTGGTTCTCTGCCGAACAGTAATTCGAATGGCGAGACCTTGGTGGTTGATTGCATGCTGGTCCGATGCGCGATCAGAACCTGAGGCAACGCATCTTCCCATGCCAACTTCGTGCAGTTTATCCACGTCTTCAATGTCCGGTTGAACCGCTCGGTCATGCCGTTGGTTTGTGGGTGGTACGGTGAAGTTCGCCGTCTCTGGATGCCCCACTTGTCCAACACTGACTTAAACGCTCTTGACTCGAAGCAGGGCCCTTGGTCCGTGATGATACACTGTGGGATCCCATACCTTGCAGGCACATTGAATTCGCATACTTGCGACACTCTCTCGCCTGTTTGGTCCTTGATTGGTATGGCTTCCACCCATCGAGTGAAGTGGTCAATCATCACTAGAATGTATCTGTTTCCTGTTCGACTCACTGGTAAGGGCCCAAAGACGTCCAGTCCTCAACACTGAAGTGGCTCAACAACCTCCATTGATCGCATCGGCAGTCTCGGGGACTCCATCTCCCGACTCGTTTGGCAGTTTGGGCACTCCCGAAGGTATGCCGCGACGTCTTTCCTCATGGTTGGCCAAAACACTCGCCTCCGCAGCAATTCAAAGACCCGCTCGAATCCCATATGGGCGCCATCATGAGTTATGCGCATCACACGTTCTCGCTGATTTGGTGGAACAAAAGGCACTTTCCGTCCGTCTATCGCCACCACCACGTTATCGTTTTCGACCTTCAACCTGTCCCAGATCTTGAGGAGTTCCTCCACCTCCTCCGATATAACCTCTGGTTTGGTGCCAGCCCGTAAGTGAGAGCACAACACATTCACGAATTCATCTGTCTTTTGATCTCCCAGCAGCTTCCTCTCCCCCATCGCGATCGCACGCACCGGTATGGCATTGTCTGGCATGATGTCGTCCAAACACGGGCGTGACAACATATCTGGCAATACATTTTGCGTTCCATCCACGTGCTCAATGGTGAAGTTGAATTCCTGCAATCGGTAGGCCCATCGCGCAAGCCGTCCCCGCGGGTCTTTCGCCGTCATCAACCACGAAAGCGGTTTGTGGTCAGTGACTACCCGGAATTCATTCGCCAGTAAGTAATTTCTCCACTTCTCTAACGCCCACACGATGGCCAAGCATTCTTTCTCCGTTGTTGAATACTTCTGTTCCGCCCCCGTCAGCACTCTGCTCGCGTACTCCACCACCCCAGCCGGTTGAGACAAAACCGCACCGATGGCCACGTTGCTTGCGTCGACAGCCACAGTGAACCTCTCACCAGGATTGGGTAGCCGTAGACATGTCGGGGCTTCTGCTACGG
>OX104063.1:34247606-34481615 GCA_944474145.2 Dicrocoelium dendriticum | reverse complement strand
AGGTTCTGGAGCCGAGTTTCACTGAGCGCCGCAATATCGATGTGGTAGCGCGCCAGCTCCATTGCGACCAGTGCAATGCGTCGCTCCGGGCGCTCGCTCGATGTTTCCCGGTCCAGTAGTTGTGCGCACGTTCCAGCACCCGATGCTGAGTGCTTTGGCGCTATTCATACGATTAGCATTGGGTGGGGCAAATCGCACGCGAGGTGGTCGGTTGTGCTTCGGAGGTTGCTTGAGGGCTCCACCCGGAGCCTTTGGCTCCATAGCCTGACCCACAATGCGTGGGTGGTTCGGAGGTTTGCTATTGAGGGACTCCACCCGGAGCCTTTGGCTCAATAGCCTGACCCACAAGGCAGTGGGTGGTTTGGAGGTTTGCTTGAGGGACTCCACCCGGAGCCCTTTGCTTTATAGCCTGACCCCACTAGGCAGTGGGTGGTTTGGGAGGTTTGGCTTGAGGGACTCCGCCCGGAGCCTTTGGCTCTAATAGGCCTGACCCACAAGGCAGTGGAGAGCAGATCCAGCTCGGGAATGTTGATTGCAGAGACAGATGTGGATCTGCTTGACGGCCGTCACACGCAGGCCTTTGAGGTGGTCTGGAACATTAGCATATGTTTTGCGACCGTAATTGGATACGCACCTACGACCACGGCCAGACGCAGGTGGGTTTTTGGCGGGTTTGCACCAATTTGACCAGGGGCTGCCTGGCTTGAGGCGGGCAGAAGCAAACCATTGAACACCCGGAGGTGTCCTCCCACCATGCGATACATAAATCCTGTAGAAAAGCATGCTTAGCGTAATCCACAATAGAGCAATTTAGGTAACAAAATGCCGCGAGCTAAGAGCAACATCTAATTGTTTTTGAAAACGTCCAAGGTAGGGGAGGATACAACTGAGTCTGGGAGTGCGTTCCAAGGTTAGCAAACCCGAAAGTAATTCCCTCGACACTCTAGACGGCTATATTGTTCCATCGATTTTAAGCGGTTACCGCGGAGCTGCGTGTGGTGGCTAAGTTTCAGCAAATGGCGGCATACGTGGTTGGGGTCACTCAATATCTGATACGCTAATATGAGATCGCTGCGCAGCATTCAATGGCGTCCGCTGAAAATTCCCAGCAACTTCAGCCTTCGGTCGTAAGAGTGATAGCGTAGTCCCTTTACATTTTTTGTTGCTCTTCGTTGTAGTGCCTCTAACGCCTCTAGGTCGCTCTTCAACCAAGGTTGCCCAACTTGGATGGTGTATTCAACGTGCGGGCGCACGTAGGAATTGTGAATCATTGTGAAGCTTGATGGGTCAGTTCTCCCCAATGACCTTCGCAGCATAGCGAGGTGCTGGTTGCCTCTTTTTGCAACTACCTCAGCCTGTTTTGAACAGTTGAGGTCGCTCTGTACAAGCACACAAAGGACACCTTCTTGGGAGCTGGTCTGTAATCCGTGTGTCCCAAGCAATTAGGTGTAGGCACGTCTACGACATAATTACACAACATGACATTTGTCTACGTTGAATGGTAGGGCGTTTTGAACTGACCAGTTTGACACTGTGTTAAGATCGCACTGGAGCCGTTCGTGGTCGTCCGGTCCACTGCTTTTTCGACATATCTCGATAGCATCAGGGAAAAATAAGAATGCTGAAGCAATGGATCTCACCAAATCGTTAATGAACACCAATAATAGACGAGGTCCAAGAACCGAGCCCTGTGTTACACCACACACCACATCGATTGCATCAGACAATGATTCTCGGACTCTCACCACTAGCCGTCGTTCTTGTAGAAAATTGCTAATCCAACTCAGGATTGAGTCGCCAGTGCCGTAGTTCCGAAGCTTCTGAAGGAGAATTCGATGGTCTAAGCGATCAAACCTTTTTGAGAAATCCAGGTAGATGACATCGACTCCTGCTCCATCATCAACAGCTTCAGTCCAGCTATTACGTGCAATTAATAGGTTAGTATTGCATGAACGCTTTTGACGAAAGCCATGTTGCTCTGGGGCTATTAAGTTGTGGCTTTCCAGATACTGCATCAGCGCATCTGCGATGATTGATTCCATCACTTTGGATAGTACAGGAAGTAGTGTTATTGGACGGTAGTTGGCAGGATCAGTGCGGCTACCTCCTTTATGGATAGGAGTGATGACCCTCGCTTCCATACTGGTGGAATATGGTTCTCTTCTAGACATCGCTGATAGAAAACAGCCAGTGGTTCTGCTAGATCACTAGCTACCGCCTGCAGAGCATTTGGTCGGATGTTGTCGACTCCAGGAGAACTGTGGATACGCAAGGATAACAACTTCTTCAACACAGCTTCCGCAGTGAAGGTGATGTTGTCTAAACCCGACGGTGGAGTAATAGAAACGAGAAGAATGTTTGGGCTCGTTACTTGCTGGAAAGTTTGGGAGTAATGAAGCCGTAGGAGATCAGCTGCTTCCATTGCTGATCGCGTGCACCCATCAGCCGTGACTAGTGCTGGAATCCCCCGCTTCACCTTTCGAAAGTCGTTAACGTGCCTGTACAGAAGTTTGCGGTTCGTGCAGAATCGCTTTATTAACTCCTGCTGGTGCATGATCTTGTCTTCGCGGATCAGTTTCACGAAGAAGTTATGATGTGTCACGTATGCAGCCGAGGTTTCTGCATTTGAGCAGTCCTGGTGATCTCGCCATGCCAAATCTCCCAGGGACATACATTTACTTGTTCTGCACCTTAAAAATGACTTTTGCTTGTTTTTGGTTTGGAAGGACTTCTCTTTCGATGCGTACGCAACCAGGATGCTAAACGTCTTTGTAAAGGTTTCCCAGCCAACATCTGGAGGGTATTTGGTTAAGAAAGTCCAAAATGTATCCTTAACAAATCTAGAGAACAAATTATAGTGCGTGATAGTATGCAGTTTATCATCCTCCTTTTCAGGTTACTCCACATAGCATATCTAGTCAAAGAATAGAGTAACATGGTCACTAGGACCCAGTGGTGTGCTTGTAACTATCCCGTTAACCATGAGTCCTTCGTTAGTGAGTACCAGATCCAGTATCGATGGATTTTCAGCAGTTCGAAATCTGGTGGGAGAGGTTACGTGGTTGTACAGAGGGTGGCTAGCAATTAGCTCTTGCAAGCAACGTTTAAACCTTGTACCATCAATTGCTGGCGTTTCTATGTCGTGCACCTTAATGTCTCCAACAATGAGAATGTGGATGCAGGACTTTTTCAAAGCAAACTGGAAAACGTAGTTCAGTCTGGAGTCCATTTCCGACGTTGAGATCGGGTGGGCGGTAACTCACGGCTAGTAGACGTGTGTCTTTGTTTCACAACCATAGGCGGCACCGAAGCGAATCAGGACCTCGGATTTCCAGTGGACCGATAACTTCACATCGAAGTTTTGTATTATAATACAGAATCACACCGCCACCTCTTTCGGTTCCATCAGTCCGAAGTAGCCACATACCGGGTAAATTGCTCTCAGAATCGGTTATTTTAGGGTTTAACCATGTCTCTGTTATCATGACGAGGTCCCGCGGTTGTGAGGCACGGAGTTCTCTAAGTTTGGCTAACTTACTTAGAAGGCCTGGGACGTTTGTGTACATGCAAAAGAGGGCTTTTGTTGTTAGGAGAAAGTTGATGGATGTCAACTTTGTGTCAGTTTTTGTGCCGACCGTTAGGTGGCCGGCTATTAATTGTATCTTGGTTTATGAATTTCTGTCCAATTGCGTGGTATTATTGAGCTTTCCTGAACAGACGTTTCACTCGTGCTGTGCTCTGTCCTGTTGTGTGCCGTGTGCGCTGTTGTGTCGGTCTCTTGCAGGGCTGTGTAGATAAAGAATTTGCAGAGTTTGCAAGTTCCATCGAATTGCTTACGATTTTTACCGTTTGCTTTCTGCCTTCGGTCGGTTTGAGAGCCTTTGGTCGGTTTGAACCCTCAATCTTTCCCCAAATGCTTAATGCCTACGTGCGACCTCACGTGGAATGTGCTATTCAGGTGTGGCAGCCGTGGCAGAAACAGGATCTCGTTGCTCTCCAGACTCCTCAACGAAGAGCGACCAAGATTGTGAGGGGCCTCTTTCATCTGCCTTATCAGCTTAGACTGAAATCTCTAAGAATCTACAGCAGTCGATATCGGCTTTTGCGGGGGATCTCATAATGACTTACCAGATTCTGAAGAACCCAAACCATATTTGCCGTCCGCTGCTGGAATTGAACCACAACACTAAACTAAGAGGTCACCCTCTGAAACTGACAATTCATTATAGCCGACTAGAATGCCGTAGAAATTTCTTTCTCTCTGCGTGTGCCAGCCTTGGAACGCCCTCCCTAATTATGTCGTCTCTGCTCTCAAACTGGTGATATTTAAAAAACGTGCTGATGATGCATTGTCTCACTTACGTTTCATTTTATGACTTGTTAGCCAGGGGCTACAAAACGCAATCAAACGGTGTCTTGCCAAACGCCTAACCAATGGATTTATGGATTTATATGTTTAATACGCGAACATCTCCGCTATTCTGCATAAGTCTATGGTGAGTCCACCACAACGATTTTCCCTTTATCATGTAATTGATTTTCACAATAATTTTCCATCCTACGGGACTTGTTAAGCAACGCTTTTTTACCCGTAATAAACCATTGTTCCATTGTTCCATTTAACGGGATCTCTGTTGGCAACCTAGCTCGAAACTTTAACCAGCTGTCCAACAGAAATTGCGCCATTCCCTCGGAGTTATAATACCATGATGCCTGCAGGCCTGTGCTACCCAGTGATACTCAAGGGAGTTCTTTGGAACAACGGATAGCACAGCATTAGTTGCATTAGCTTGGGCACGCACTACGTATGCCTGGTCACCGCTTACCGAGAAGGGTCTAGTTCAGTCTGCCATATGTAGAGTGACGCAAGGTTTGATGTGGACAGAGGTTGATTTGTCAGTGGGGAATGAAGTCAATGAAGACCAAATTTGTTGCCGTCGGTCCTCTCGCCTTCCAGAGTGGAGTCCACGTGACCCGCCTTGTGCTTGGCTCGAAACTTTATAGGGCATGGCTCGCAACAGACACCAGTGCCGCGTCTGCTGCAGTCTCCTAATCGGATTACCTGTTTAATGTGTGTTTGGTGCTGAGTTATCTGTGGGGTAGTGGCTGCTTATGACGCTGGGTAGTGAAAACCATAAGGAAGCTGTCTCGCAAATGCCGCCTTATCTCTGCACGATGTCAGCTGTCTGTAATGGTACGCCGTTGACAAGGGGTAGGCGCCTTGACTCTGAAAGTCTGTTTAAGGCATTAACGTTTTCCGATAAGTCCCCCTTCTCTCCGTCTTATTATTCTTCGTTCCGTAGGTCGTTATGGTTGTATGGCAGCGAAGCGTCAGTTCAAATGGCTGACGTACTGCTGTTGATGGTGAGGTTGACTTTCGATTCCAACAATAAACAATTTAGCGGCGATTTTTACATAGATATTGCAGATTAGTTACCTCTTAAGGGTTGTACGCTAATCGTAGCCAGGCTGCGCAAAAAACGTCGAACGACCGGTCCGTTTGGAAATGTCTGTTAGTCTCGCAAATCATTATCAACCACGCAGCGGTCACTGACGTAGAATGCCCGACAGCTTTTACCAGGAATAGTCAAACATTATTTGTTGATCATGGTAAAAATTTATCCGAGGTTGTTACTTATTATGAGTGGGATTACATAGCAAACATATCCGTCTGTTACGCCATTTTTAGGTCCCATACATTGTTGGTGGATTTTGTGAGTAGTGTAACTTTCGTAGAAAGTAGAAGCCACGATAAAACTTTGCTCAATAATCTGTCTCGACGGGGAATGGAACCCCGGACCCACTGATTACCGGTTCGCTGCACTACCACTGAGCTACCGAGGGCTGACGATCAAATGCACAATTTAATACGTGACTTCTGCTTGGTTCGCGACGTATTGCCAATAAGCTTACAAAAGCCACCATTAATTTACCATCGCCCTTTGAACATCAGAAGGACAGATAATTCGGTTCATTGGGAAGTGACGAGTGAGTGAGCCAAGCTGCAACTCGAAGACAGATACTGTGAGCTTATTGGCAATACGTCGCGAACCAAGCAGAAATCACGCATTAAATTGCGCACTTGACCGTCAGCCCTCGGTAGCTCAGTGGTAAAGCAGCGGACCGGTAATGAGTGGGTCCGGAGTTCGATTCCCCGTCGAGGCAGATTATTGTGCAAAGTTTAATCGTGGCTTCTACTTTCCCCTAAATAGTGTTTTTAGCTTGCTATCTCGTAGATGATTAGTAAACTTAGTGCCATGGCCTTCCTGGTGTAGCATCCAGGAACTATTCCGTGATCCGTTCATTCTGGTAATCATTGATAAATGACATTAGGTGACTGCGAAGAGTGCAAATTCACATGAAAAAGGTAGATATGATTCACGAAGTTAGCTACCCGGAGGCTGAGGAAAAGGGGAGAATAACCGGTTCTCTTAAATTTACAAGGAGGATATTTCCGTTGACGGAAAAAGAGTACTCCTCCTGATGACTGAACACTCAATCTGCGGTAATGAACGTGGTCAGTTTCGCAATTTCGTGCACATAAAATTGTATTTACTTGAATTCCCACAAACCGAGAGTGAACCACACGTTTCAGACACATTAAATGTGGACATTCGACAACATGTGAACAGAATGATGAAAAGTAATGGTGTTTCGAGGTTGTAAGCCACATGGGCGGATAACGTTCATTTGAAGTTCTCGCAATTCGACAGCAAACGGCAACTCGCTGCCCTGTTTTGCGAACAAGCACATTTCTTGAAATTGCGATGCTGATGCTAGTAGTTGAGGGTGATGTACTTTTCCTTGAAGGTTGCACCTGTTAGTGAGATCGGTGGGTTTTGTACACGTTTGCGTTGCTTCCTGATGCATTTTTCCTTAATGGAATTTTCATCCTCCATTCACACCACCATATAGATGTTTTCTGTGATTTTACAACGCAAGCAGACCTATGGTTTGTTCCTGATCACTTACCACAGCGCTCAATTTATTCCCAGATGCATATTAAGGCACACCGAGAATTAGATAAACGTTGCAAATACAACTGGCCCATGAGAAAACACCAAAACAGGCCGCTGACTTGATCTGAACGGAATACTGAATTCAGATTACTAGGCTGTTGTGTATGGACGTAAGAATCAGCAGTGTGTATAGGACCTACAGTCCGGATGGTATTCATTGGTAATGTAGATCCACCAGTGGAAAACCCATACTACCTACCCACTGCGAGTGTGCAGTAGCAATCAGGAGTGAAATCCAATCCAAAACTCATTGCTAATCTGAATGGAGTTACAAGGCTTTGCGGGTTTACTCGCAGAAGCGAGTGGTTATAAACAATCAACGAGGAGGGAAGGTGCATATATGTGTTCCTTGATACAATCAAACGATGATAATGGTGAGATTAGTAGGATGCGGAGAGGAAACGCGTCCGTGTATGCACGAAGGTGGAGGATATAACTTAATCTTAATACTCACGCAAAACCTCTTGAGGAAGGAGATCACAGCATTATAAAATAAAACGATTGACATTTGTGCTCCCGATAAAAATTCCTTTAAGTTGCGATACTACACACTGGGGTTAGGGTTGTCGCGAATTTACCAATTGATTGTACCATTGTGCGAACACTACCCAAAATTTACCGCAGAGTACATTCGGTGTTTCACCTCTGTGGTGCTGCATTCGATGCCGACAAGATTGCAGTTTGACGTATTAACGATTCCCCATTAGGCATGCATGAATCGAATTTGATTCCATAGGTAAAAAATCGAAAAGCACGCCGATATGAGAAAGCAGTGTAATTCATGGTTAGCAATGATAACCAGAATTTTCCAACTTCTTATTTGAATGTGGTCAGTTTAAAATTAATGGAAAATGTGCACAACGAAATTCAAGTATAGAAGCAAAGGAATACTGTAAAGGCGAAAAATTGAAAAAACTTCATAAGTCGAGAGTTATCGTTAGGGTCTGTTGCGGAAGAAAGGAGTGCGACCGCATTAACTAGGGAGTTATAGGTGCAAGTTACTGACATCAAATGAATGACACTTTTAACCGTTAACTCGGAACCGTCATGCGTATTCACACACCCGTATCTGATCGGGTTAGGCCGTTAGCTCCCACTCTCATTTGCAACAAAGGGCCGTGGGACATACATGAAAACAATATCATCGTTGCTTAATTGTCTAAATTGTCTCAGCTAACAGGATAAGCTTCAATGATCTCAGACTGATATTAACCAAATGTTTGGACTCCCCTATGATACGAATAACTTGTGATTACCTGTGGAACACTAGATATCCGCATTCGTAACTTTTGTAAGGAGCGAATATTCAGTAGGTGAAATCCCCTATTAATTGTGTGCGAGGTCGCTATCACATCGAAATGGAATATTCGGTAGATCTTAAATGTATGTTCTTGCGCGATCAACGAAGAAAGCTGGCTGAACTCTTAGTTAAACGTCTGATAGGTTATAGGTGACCTGAAGTATTTACATTTGAAACAGGAAATTCCCTTTAAAATACCAAACAGAGAAAGCAGATAACCGTATTAACGTGAAGCGCGACGATTGGCCAACGTATGGACTAACTCTTGATCCCATATGACCGCTTTGCGTATATCCATGATGTTTGCATGAATTGTGACTGACGAGTTGCACGAAATGACTAAGTCATCTCACTTTCCGTCTTCTGCTCTTTCTGTTTGGTACCTATATTTATCAGCTGATGCGAGGTAAGGTTAGAAGTGTGCGGTAGAAATATTTGGTGTACTCAACTCAAAGTGACCTAAAAGTCATAGCTGACTTTTTATCAGCCTCCTAGTATCCATATTTCGGCATCTTGACTAACCTGCTTTATCATATCGTTTGATAGTGAATCTTACTGGCCAAAATGTGGTCAATTTGTGCACGCTGTGACAGTGACTGTTGGGCTGCCAAATTCATAACAAAATAGTTCCGACTAGAAGACGTAGAACTTACTGCACCCCTTTATCTCGACAATGACGCTAGTTTGACGTTTCCAGTTTCTGTGTTTGCAGAGGGACTCAGGTATTGTGAATACAGGGCCCGGTCTGTGAAGGGTCGGACAATGATAACGAAAAGCTGAAATAACGCTGCGTCATTCTCACTTTCGAAGTTTGTCTATGGGAGGATCACAACATTTATGTTGCCAAATTTGCTCTACACAAGCTGAGTTGAGCTCCATCGCAGCGAATGCTGGTTCTACAGCTAACTACAATAGAGCCCTCCAGGTACGCATCCTGAATATACGATCGATTTACTTCTCTGGTTTAGAGTATGATACAAATCGACCAAAGGCGAGTTATTTTGAGGGTAGGCAGTAGAAAGTTGTCTCTTTGTTCAAGACAGTTTGTGATTAAGCTCTCGATTCTAAGTGATTAGATCCACATGTACGCGACTGGCCCTATCATAGTTGTCAAATCGGCATACGAACAGAATCAGTGCGTTAAATTTGTTGTGCCACTGACGATAAGCTTTGGATGGGCTGATGTATACGGTTTAGCGGTGTGAATTAAGTGGAAAACATGAGAAGGCAAACACCGTTTCAAAAAAGTTTGCTTGCCTACTTGCCCATTCCAAACATCCATACACCGAATACTACCCAGTTTATTGCAGAAAATGTACCATTGGGTGGATAAGCAATGTTATTACCATAGACTCCAGAAGCCATTTTTCATCACCCTCAGGTCTCAATTCTCACTTAGAAATTATGGTTATATTTGGCCGAATATGAAATGCAATTGGACAATTACTCCTGTGGCGTCTGTTGGACCGCAGTTACTCTCCACACTTACATCTCTCGGAATAAGTATATAGAGAGAAAAATGAAGTGAAAAGAAACCACATTGTCTTTTAAGCAACCAATTAATTCGATGTTCTTGAGTGATGTTTTTGGGCGGAGGGCTTTCGGTTCAAGGTGACGGCTAAATATGAAATTCGAGTTGTGGGTCACATTATATTTTCTCAGAAGATATCCAGTTTAATCACGCGCCAAAGAAAATAAAGGAGGAAAAATGCTTAAGATTAGTCCTATAATTATAAAATGCTCAAGTATATTGGGTAAAATAAAAAATGGAGTGAATCATAAGTACGAGTTGCAGTTAATAAGTAAATATTCCTCATAACGCATTAAGACCGGATACATTGAGCAAGGCAACTTAGGACTTTTAGATGTTGCTTGTGGCAGCCCCATGAGGATAAATAGAGAAGGCCAAACAGAGAGAAATGAAAAGGAAGCGTTGGAAGCATGAAACAAGGGGCAGAATTTGAATAAAGTATGCTTTACGGCATTTCTCATCAGAGTAAACATTGCATAATGACGACAAAGTGCTAAATGTGTCGGATTAGGCTGCGTATTGAGCAGAATGTTTAATTCCAATAGCAACAACTCAATAAATCACGGGGTCATTGAAGGTGACAAATTATTTACAGGGGAAAATCACAGCCGAATTTGTAGGCCACGGTAGAAGTAAAGAACGTACAAAATGTTTTCGTACGTACAATTCCGGCTTGAGGTGGCGGATGTAGATAGCTACCGCAATAGCTAGAAGCTACTTCTGGAATCCGCACGAGAAACCTTCAGGGATAGTATACCAGACACTGAAATGGTTTTCCGTCCCTGCGTGACCGCACTCTAGAAGGTGAGACAAGATGGAGCTGTTATTAGACCTTGCTTCGCTTTTGTAAAACCACCTCGGAATGTGTTCGCGATTCTTATGAGGTAGGTACCTCAAATTATGACCAACGTATGGTGCAAAGGATTTACAAAGGCCTTTCGAAGCATACGTAGAACAGGCTAAAACGCAAAGGGGTGCACAGAAAAGATAGAATTTGCTTAGCTCGCCAAATAGCCAACTGCCGCAGCTGAACTTTCTGAGTAACCAGGATCGTTACGTGTTTAACCTTTCCAACGCAACTATATGTTTCACCATTAGGCCCTAAGTTTTGCATTTCTCGCAAAAGTGTTGAGCAAGCAACATTAGAGTTGCAATTTGAGAGCTTAATAGTGCAGGCGCACGATCTGTCATCAAATTCGCCAGGGTACGTTGAGAACATGTTATCCAGTTTAGTACACATCTGTCCTGATTACCTTAAGTCTAGATCAACTAATAGTGATACTCTTACAAGTGAAACTATGCAGTCACTTAGAGAGTTATGGTCAAAAAAAGAGTTAAGTATAATCCGGATAAAAGTTTTGGTATATTTCTAATGGATAGAACTGTTTATGTCAGTAAGATGTAACAAATTCTTAGTGATGAGCGTAAGTTTCAAAAGCTAGCAATAGTAAAGGATGATGCCGAATAGTTAGCAAAACAATTGACCGATTTGCTCCGACGAATGATGAAAGCGCACGATGTCACAAGTGTGAATTCGTAAGCTGAGATCTTCAGGCAGACATCTACCACAGTTGTACGGCCTCCCTAAAGTTCACAAGGAGAGCACTCTAATGCGTCCCATACTGGATATGGTTACCTCTCTGCAACATTTGCTGACTCAATGGATGGCTGAGAAGCTGGAAGCGCTGCGTAAAACCATCAGCACTTACTGCGTATAAAACACTTTCGAGTTGATTGAGAAGATAAGGAGCATGAACCTTAGGAACAAATGGATGACATCATCTGATGCGCAATCGTTCTTTACGAATATTCTGTCGTTGGAAGCAGTGGATTATATTTGCGAACTCGTACTGCAACTGAATGTACCAACAAATATCCCGCAATACTTCCTGAAGGAATTGTTACTCAGATGCAACTTAAAGGTGCAGTTCACCTTCAACGGGGAGATGTATCGTCAAATGGATGGAGTTGCCATGAGATCACCGTTGGGATCATTTCTAGCAGAGGTATTTATGACGAAATTGGAACATAACGTATTAGGAACGCACATTAACGAAATCGATATGTATATACGTTTTGTGGACGACACATTTATAATCTACAACTCGAAAGCGCAGGCTACGAAACTGTTGGAAGCCTTTAATGATGCGTATCTACAATTCACATGTGAGCACGAGTCCAGAAAACGACTACCGTTTCCGGGCTTTGGTATCATTAGAAATGCCTATAGATCGTGCAGCAGTGCAATGTATAGAAAACCAACTTGGACTGGACAATACATCAATTTCTATAGTGCAGTTCCCCTACAGTACTAACGAAATCAAGTCCGCACTCTTGCCTTCCGGGTACACAGGATATGCACACCGGACACAATCACCGAAGAATTGCAGAGGATCGGTGAGGTGCTAAGAGCCAATGGGTATCAAGATAAATTCATCCTCAAACATTTGAAAGAAAGCATGATAAAACCACCAAGGAAGAACGTACGCAAGAAAGAACTAATTGCGCATTTTCTTGTCAAAGGCGACAGTGCGGCTGATGCCCTGTCCAAATGCCTGAAAGACATTGTTGATCAGACTTATTTCGCGGCTGGCGTACGTATAGTATTTAACAACAAGCCTTTCTTCGCAAAAGCTATGAAAGAGAGGCTGCCTCCGGTGACTGGATCAATGCTTGTTTATCTTTACTCGTACTCCTGAGGTGCATGATACGTGGGTCATACTTCGAGGCGCCTATCTCATAAGACTTCAGAACACATTCCGAGGTGGTTTTACAAAAGCGAAGCAAGGTCTAATAACAGCTCCATCTTGTCTCACCTTCTAGAGTGCGGTCACGCAGGGACGGAAAACCATTTCAGTGTCTGGTATACTATCCCTGAAGGTTTCTCGTGCGGATTCCGGAAGTAGCTCCTAGCTATTGCGGTAGCTATCTACATCCGCCACCTCAAGCCGGAATTGTACGTACGAAAACATTTTGTACGTTCTTTACTTCTACCGTGGCCTACAAATTCGGCTGTGATTTTCCCCTGTAAATAATTTGTCACCTTCAATGACCCCGTGATTTATTGAGTTGTTGCTATTGGAATTAAACATTCTGCTCAATACGCAGCCTAATCCGACACATTTAGCACTTTGTCGTCATCATGTAACATTTGAGTCTGATGAGAATTTCCCTAAAGAAATATTTACTCAGATTTTCCTCCCTAGGTTCACTCTTTTTAATGAGAATGTGCGGATTGCTGAAGACCAGCATTCTCGGTGATTCAGTCGGGAGTTAGAAGAGCAGAAATCAATCAGGCCCCCCCTCTCAGCATCAGCTTCAATGCCCAAACCTGTATGATGGCATGACCAAGTACTTTTTGACTGAGTGCTGAGAATGAGAATTTAACAGCGGACCAGTTTGTTCTGCAGATTCGCTGCAACCCATTTTATCTGTTTAATTGAAGTAGTCTGAATATCAATACGACAATGTAGCTACAAAGCGCAGAATCTAGATTACTTCGTGCATCATCCTACTTCTGAATGGTAACCTATAAGCCAATCTTGTCTTTAATTTCCTTGCCATGTTAGCAATCTTTGTGAGTTGGCTAAGAGGAAATTGTGCATTATGTTACTAAGTGAATAAGGTACAACTCCCGGTAGTTTCGCTTGTGTTCGATCGCAATGCGTAACGGACGATGCTCCGTTCTGCGTGATCCAGTGGCTACCACTACATCTCCTCTGCATTAGGTGCACAGACACTAGACAATTTAATCATCTAAACAGATGGAACAAAACGGGTGCATCAATTAATCCCAGGCGGTCGGGATACGCTGATCCAGACACATCTGGCCTTTGGCAATGTTTCTGATAGATCTCTTGGGCTTCTGGGGGTCACACTGCTGAAGTTCAAACGAAAACAAGAATGGGATTTTCTCTGGCACTCTGTGCACCTTGCCCACTTAGCACACACTGTGTACGACAGGTAATTGATTTCTACATTTGTGACCAATCAATAAGCCTGGTCTGACTGCACAGAGGCAGATACACTGGCGGTTGCAGACTGATGAGCTATGCCATCTTGAGGTAAATTCGCCTTATAGTCACAATGATCATTTATCATGCGTAATGAGATAAACATCGTTACTTGCGCATTAGGGCGCATTCGTCAACCGATACATAATTCAAAATAGGATATTTGCCAAGTACAGAGCTGCGCAAGAAATGTCATACCATTTATTTTGTTCAATACACATGTAATATGTTAGATGTAATGCTGAAAACTCGTATTCGTATACTTTGGTTAAAGGAAAACCCGTTAGATATCACGATACGCTAGCATGGAATATATCCTTGGCGCCAAACCCAATTACCAAGATGGCGCACAAGAGCAGATGAAGTGTTGAACAGAAGGTGAAAAGTGTTTTTTCATAAAAATGAGGAGTTTCATAGCGACACAAAAACGTACAGAATGAGCTCCATGTAAACAGACTATTCAGAGATTGCATTGTCAATTTGAAATAACTGGCTCTGTGGTGGAGAAGAATCGACGGTGTAGACCAATTGTCCGCACCCCTGCAAAGATGAAAGCAGGTAGTGTTGCTTTGACACGAAGTCCTAGCAAATCAACAAGGAGGATGGCTACTGAGTTAGGAATATCTCGTCGGCCTTACAAAGGATTCTGAAATTCGATCTTCAAATGATCCTTTACAAGATAACATTTATACCTAAATTAACAGCAGAAGACAAGCAGCGCTTCATGATTAATGCAAGAGGAACAAGTTCCGTACAACATGTGGTTAACGGACGAAGCGTATTTACATTTAAATGTTGTAGTGAGTAAGCAAAATGTGCCTTTTCGGGCAAATGAACCTCTTCACATTCTGCACGAAAGGGAACATCACGGAGAAAATGTTAGTGTATGGGCAACAATTTCATTTCATGAATCATCGGACACTTATTGTTGAGACGGTAAACAAAGATAGATATAAGAACATGTTGGAAACAGAATTATTCCAGAACTTTTGGCAACAGGTCTCCCATTACAAACTCAGTGGTTCATGCTAGATGGTGCCCGCTCACACACCGCAAATGTTGTTCTTGAGTACCTGTATGACATGTTTGATGGGCGGGTATTGTCACATCGGTTTCCTGAGCGTCAACAAGGTGGGAGCCAGTGACCCCGCACAGCCCTGACATCAATCCAGTTGATTACTTCTTATAGGGCTACTTGAAAGATAATGTCTTCGCAAGGAAGCCTGCAAGTCCAACCCAACTCAAGGCTCTCAACATGCAATTGTGCCATGTCATTTTGGAAGAGTTTTGCAGGAAAATTTTGGCGAATGTAAAAGTTCGCTTGCAAGAGGTCGTGAAACAAAATGGTGCTCACATTGAACACATATCATTTCAAACTAAGGTTCCAATTTCATACAATTAATCCTATACTAAATGTGTAATATTTTGATACTGAATACATTGTAATGAATAAAACTGCTGGTATGACATTTCGTGCGCCACCTTGTATATATTGGGTCGTAGGTGTTCCATTATGACCGGTTACTACTTGGTAAAAGTAAAGTAAAATCTTCGGCGTTCTATATTACCAGTTCAAGGGTTTTGGGGCAGTGGCAAAGAAACATGCACTGCTTGCTCTGTGAATGGCAATGTAATCCGCAGTAACCCAAACAAGGAAAATGAGATTGATAATACACGGTACAGTAATCACAAAACAATTAGGGTTGAAGATAAATTGTATCAGAGACTCATCATTGTAGCAGGGAATCTCGTTGAATTTTACGAACGGTGCCAGTGGGCTTCTCAAAGTTAGTTCTAGTCCCATATCTCATCCAGCTACGACGATTATTCGTAAGCGATTGCTGGTTATGTTTAGAATGGGAGCTTTGGCTACGCAATTCCGTCTGGCCCTTATACCTAACTTGTAGTGAGATGGTTGAAGGTGCTTAACTGAAGAAGTCTTTTAGATAAATATTAACTATTATTTGGAAGGATTTATTCAGTTTATCCAAACATCACACTCATTTTACTCCAAGCTCATCAGTTATGTAAATGTTATGTTTAATGCCGCAGGTGGGTTAGTAAGTTATCTGTAATGACACTTTTATGATCCAAGTAAGCAGAATGGTACCCACTTCCGGGCGTGGAACAAATGTTGAAACTGTAGCAGTGGGTGATCCAAACCTTCGCGTCTGATTATCGATGTAAATTGCCTGGGACGCTGTATAAAAACGTCGTAACGTTTTCTCTGTCATCAATCAACAGTAAAAAATGTTTTATGCTAGTTAACAGTCATTGATTTAAAGTTCTATTGGGCGGTCAGTTGCTATTATGGAAACCGTTAAAAAAAGCTACTGGTTTTGGTGACGAAATCAGAACTTTCCGTTTTATGTTTTTATGACACAGCAGTCCTTATCTCCTCGTAGTTTCACAGCATGATCAGACGATGGATAATAAATTAAGGATTTTTTCCATGATGGGAAAAGTGACAATTTTAAGTAACATAGGATACTTGGCTGAGTACGACACTTAATCATCTTTTTTATATGACTAACACAAGGTGAGGAGACAACCGATTCGGCGAAGGTGTTCCAAGAGTGGCATAAATGAATAGAACAGAAAATTTTTCATGTTCCAGACCACCGTATGGTTCTGCCAGTTTCAAAGATTGGCGTCTCAGTTTTCGGTTATTGCTGAGTTTCAATAGATAGTGGCGCACATGATATTGATCGTGCAAAAACGTATATACCATGAGCAATTCTATGCACAATCAGCGAGACATACGTTGAATAATCCCAAGCGTTTTAGTCAAGGCTCGTACGGGTTATCGCACATTCTGATGACGTACTTAGAAGAACAATGTTAAGGCTGATGCGCACCATTGGGATCATGCTACTGCCTTGGCGGTCAGTCTCGTATTGCTTACTTGACATGTGGATGAAAAGAAACGCTGAACAGTTGCCGGAAAATATAGATTTCGATGCGTCCGAACGCTTGTCCTGATAGTTCAACTCTTTGGTTTCTATCTTTCGATGCCTTACCAGATTACCTATAAAGATGAAAGTCACCATAAACCCGCACACCAAGGTCATATCCGACGGAAGATCGCTGTGGTGCATGCGTTCCAAGCATGAAGGAATAGGTGTTCTGGGATTCTATGGTGAGTTTATTGCACTAGCCACGTTGCACTATGGTATATTTTAACTTGCCCACTGACTGGATCAAAGGATGATGGACGTTTACCCGAATCAAAAAGTTAGAAAATTGGGAGGATACGCTGCGCGCGATCATTACTTGACACCAAGGGCACATGTCGTTTCAAAAGGTTTAAAATACCAAGCGTTTTCATCCCTGATACAAGAGTTTCTTCAGATCCAACTGCTACATCAAGATAGCAAAGTGACTACAATAAAAAGTTACCAAAACTGATTTGTACATTAACTCTTCCGAAAGCTTGGATTTCCGGTCGGTTCAAAGAATATTCCTGGAGATTGTAAGGCAAAAGTGGCCTTATAACTGAGCCTTGATGCACATGCTGCTCGACTTGGATGAGGTTGGACAAAGACCTCCGGACTCTAACCATTAATTACCTTTAGATTAGCAATTTGGCGATCCAGATCGAGAGGGGCTCACTAATGGTGTAATGCTGGAGAATGGGAAAGTGAATTCGACATCTGGACGATCGAAGGCTTTGGCAAAGTCCAGTTAATTAATGTCAATGCAGTCTCAAGTGTCATTTGACTTCGTACAACTACTTCGTACAACTAGTAAATTTGTGGTGCACTATTGCTGTTGACGGAAGCCATGCTTCTGGTGAGCAATAATGCCGCCGTTTGTCAGGTGGCACACCACAGCATCGACAGTGATGGATTCCATGACTTTGGACAGCAAAGGCGAAGAGCCACTGGATGGTACTTTGAAGATAAAGCCCTTCTCCCTCACTTTTGCATTACAATGATTATTCCATACTAGTATATAGTAGGAACATGGATCCCATATAAATAGTGCTCAAGAAATAGCGCATTAGATTCCAGCAGTCTTATTGTTGCTAATTCCAGTGTTCTTGAAAGAATGCTATCGGCTTCAGTGCAGCCGTGGTAACGCAGAGACGCCAACGTCTGCAAAACAGCTTCCAGATTAACAGAGATGTAGCTGAGCCCCGGGGACGTAGAATCAATGATGAATGATCGCCTGACGGTAATAACTGCTGACGTGTGGCCGGGCCTTTAATTTCAGCAGTTGGTCTTACCATTGGATTATTCTTTTGCAACACTAAATGTGGATTCATTGTGTTTATAAAACTACTTCACCCTTTGTTTAAGTGAAGCGGTTCTATACTTACCAATGTGGTCAAACGCGGTTGAAGATTTGACTTACCTCCTGTACAATGTGCGAAAATTGCTTCTATTTGACTACAGCCACAAGCTCAGAAACACTCAAAAGAAACAACAAGAAAGGTTGAGAAAAAAAGGAGATAGCGTCGCGTTAGCTTGCAAGCAGGAGCTATGCGCAGTTCGTTAACAAAGCCCAAATTCCGCTGATCATATCCAGCAAAATACGATCACATCTCGTGAAAATTGATGACCTCGGAAATATTTTGCAGCAAAGTGAATTTAAGAATGCTGGCATAGTGATGTTTCAAGTAAGTTGATATCATGGTAACATTGATGAGCAAGTCGTTAATCCCATTGATTACGACCACATTAGATCAGACCGCTCAGCAGACTGCCCACATCTTGTAGGTGTCATCCCTTACATTGGCAAAGATTGGTGTAAATACGTTTCGAAACTCGGATTATTCAACAAATTCCGTAAGCGGTCACCTGTCGGCATGTAAACCAAGGTTTCTGAACCGTTTTTGATGGAATTTTGATGGAATTCTCCAACTTGCTCGAGACGCATCCAGATATAGATATTACTAACAAACTAGAAATATTTTCTAAACAAAGCGTGCAACGCTTGTTACTTCTGACCAATGCATAGTAAAGCTATGTGCCATGTTGCTCTGAGAAAAAGACTATCCAGCACTATTAAAAGACGGAACTGCTCAGCAGAAAACATGGTAAACATAAACCAACACTTTGTCCCATTGCTTGCACAATTTTCACAAATGAGGACTGGTCAGAACAATGCCAGCCCATCACAGACTATATTAACTTCTGTTTTGATCTGGGTTGCTCCAATGAGAAAATCCATTTGTGAAATGACAGATTTTCTTCTCCACTGTTCAAGTAACAGCGGAGGAAAAAAGAGCAGACTAATAAGCATAAGATAACTGCCCATGTTAAATGATTGTCCTTGGCTATAAAGGATGTAACAAAAAGGTCAAACACTCTGTTCATTCCGACCTTTTTAAGAAACAACGGTTGCCGTAACCTGCGGAAGCTTTTGGGGCAACTCTGCTTAAAGAAGTCCCTCAGTACACTCATCATGCAGATGAACTCAAATCTGAGTCTGGCTTCTCATTAGTTAACACACTCCGCCTGTCTTCCCTCACCACTACTGAGCCTCCCATTTTATTTAATAACACAAGTATGTGCAAAAAGCCAACAAGTCTACACTCAAACATTGCTAGTGGACCGGATACTCTATCAGCAGTCGCTCTGAATTAATGTTCAGGTATTTTAGAATCAATTCTGACAGAGTTCTTGAGTTGGCGCTTCACGAGTGGTATCAAGCTTGACGCTTGGAAATCAGTCCGAAGAACACGTGTTTAAAAAGGGATGTCAGAATTGTTGGCCAATCGCGTGCATGTTCGTACTGCTAAACGCACTGGAAAACTAATGATCCCCCATATTTTCACAAGCAATCACACTGACATGTCATACATTTTGCCTATAAACCAGGGCGCTATACTTTGCATGCCGTTGCTTATTTGACGAATTCCATTGCGTTAACGTTGTTAAATACATGCAAGAGTATACCGCTCCTGTTTTTCTATTCTACCAATGCCTTTAGAAGGCTCAACAGATCATTATGGCTCAGTAATTTGCCGGAAAATGTTGCCCGTGCAGATGTGTGTAGATGGATGCGTGCTTACTTTACAAATCGCATCCACTTCAAGCAGCTATGCGGCAGAAAGTCTTTGTTATTCCAGCAAATTGTGGAGATTTACATGGAACCATCCTACCCCCTTTGATATTGTCTGTCTAGGTTGAACGTCTCCTGAATCCATCGAATTTCATAGGGTGTAAGTATACCGACAACGTCGTCCGGGGTTGAATAACCCCAACAACAATGGTTAAACAAACTGGTGACGTGGTTGAGCTCCCGGTCTCTTTCTCTCAACCCTTCCAACAGTTATGACGTACCGATCTGTTTTCTGCTACACAACAGAATGCAGTCCCTTTTAAATACCTCCCCTCCAATGAATGGGTAGAACCAAAGCATATCCCGTTTCTATAAAGAAAAATTACCTCGGACTTTTCCTAGCTTACAAGTTATCTTAGTATACACATCTTCTTGAAACTTTTAAAAAGATAGAATGTTCTCCTTTTATGTCCTCAGGCAGAAAAAGCTTTTCGTCCCCTGTGCTTCAGTTTTAAGGTTTTCTTCCAGGACTGCTTCATAAATATTATGTCCCACTTTTCCGTTCAAGTAAATGTATTTCTCACTGCTCTGCCTCAAGGCAAATACCGCTCATAGATTTCGTCGTTAACAAGCATTTTGTTGTATACATCAACTTGTCATCCAGAATGTTTTAACGACCACCTTCATCCTTTACACGCTATCCTAGCCAACAGTAGATCTACTTCTTTCGCACGATCAAAATTCAAAAGTTTTATATTCCTTTACCTCGTCGGAGAGAAACTCAATCCTGTCGTGACAATCGACCCAACAGGAGTGAAATGCCGTTTTCATGACCGTATGTCTGAGTGAAAATGCAACGTTTCGTTTACTGCTGTCAATACTTTTTTCTCATTGGTGCCTTGCTGTATTATATTCCGCAGTGTTGATATGAAAATTCAGAAAATGCGCCCAAGTTGGCAGATAAAGCTTAACTTAATTTGACTTGACTATATTGCGTCTGCTCTCTCTGTAGCTCTTATTGCTAGGCTCTCAGTTTCCCGGAACGGGGAATCCCTGCTTCAGCCTCCCTGAGGTGATTGATATGCTTATGAAGCAGTTCGTTGTTGACACTAATGATTTTGTCTCATACTGCTTATTCGTCACTGTTTATTCAATGGGTAATTAAGCAGATTGGTTAGGTTAGTTAACACAGGTGCCCAAGTGTTTGAAATTGGAGGCAATATGTAAACTCGCCATGCTGCATTGCGTACCAGCATCCACTCACCCATGCTACTCCTTGGGAAAAAGTGCTTCAGGTCGATTGAAAACTCTTATTTCTGATGTATCCTCAATCAGTACACTGGATCTATCAACGAATTTCTGTTAGGTGACCTGCTGGGATCTTCAATGAGGAACAGCCGATTTGTGACGCTAACAAGCTGGGCTAAGTCACACTGCGTATCGGTGCACATCATGGTTCACATCCAGATACTTCGCATAAGAGATGAAGCTGAAACACATAAGTGCATGCCTACTACGACACAAAGGCTAGTCTACTGTATATACCTTGATTACACCCTGCTCGCTGGTGGACACAAGATCCAGCACAGATGGCCTGCTAGCTGTTCTGAGTCGAGTGGGTGATATAGCCTGGTCGAAACGAGAAATATCGGCACTGACCTCATGAAGATCCGTGTTGAATTGTACTACGATTGTTGCATGGATTATTAAATATTGTACGTTGAAAACAGCTACGATGAGAATGAGAATGTGTTTCCTGTGTACGTCTTAGAAAAATCGCTAGGTGGCAGTTCACTTCATGCATAGAGTTGGGGGAGGAGGGACACCAAGAATAATGTCTTTAAGCCGTAAGTAGCACAAGAGTGAATCGAGATTTGGGGAACCTGCACCCTCCACGACCCGGAATACTGGTTTCTGGTTTCAAAACCATGGAACACCCTTCCAAGGTCAGCTGTTTGTGCCCACAGTATAGTCATTTAAGAAATCGTTCGGATGAAGCGGTTAGCTCCCTACATCTTGTTACATGGACGGGTACAATGTGATACATTTCGGGGAACTGGCTTCTTTGGAACTATCAAACTTGCTGATGCACGGAAATCAGTGAAGCTGGATAAACAATCCGCTTTTTCTTTGTATGAGGTGCTAGCTAGCTTAGCTTTTGTCACAGTGTATTTTTATGGTACTATAATCCTTCGACAGTCTTGCTCCTGATTTGCCAGTATCCATCTGTTTTGGATTTCGTATGTATGATCTTTGCTTTTGAGCTTCTCTCCTGACCACCAGACAGGGCTTGCCAGGAAATCGCATTTTTACCTCCCATAAGCAATAGTTCCACTGTTCCATTGTCCCGTTTTTGACGCAAAATCCTTTCCCTTCACGCGCGCACACTGTTTCTTATTGGCGACATACTTGATAGCGAGACTTTTGCAGCCACATCCCCGCGTGCAACCAAATCTCAATGAATACAAAACGTATCACATGACGGAAATTAGGAAATAGGGAGGTAAAGAATACGTAGTTTTACCCATTCAATTCATGCGAAAATTGATTCCCCTCTGTTTTGGTGTGTAAAATGCAAGAAGAGCCACACAAAGATTAAAAAAACTTTCTACGCAGCACACTTTTCAGGTCACAATTCTTAGGTACGCGTTTAGGTGGTTGCTGTTGTGATTTCTATTTTATAGCTTATTTCATTCTGCTTATACTGCTTGTATAATTTTTCGCAGTCTTTGAACTAAGAGGCCGATTAATAACTGGACTGGCACTTAGTCCAGTTTGTCTAACTAATTTCAAGGAGAGTGAAAGTCACTATGAAATCGGACCCATAAGACATTATTTACCAGGCTTGGATCATCGGCTAACCCCCAATAACAAATTTCATCCCTCATATGGGTCTACATTTATTGTCATCTCTTAAACGTGTTTGAGCATGTCACGCTCCATTACGATGGGAAGAGAAGTTGATGCCAGCTCCCACAATGCCCAGGATCGGCTACTGTGTACAACTTGGGTAAACAAAGTTAGCTGCAGAGCTACGTGCGCCAGTAGTGGACGTCGATCTGCTCTGATTCGACGATTTCACAAACAGGTCTAGACACTCTGATCGCTTAAACAGACGGAACAAATCGTTACATTAATTTTTCCTACAGGATCGTGATATGCTGATCCAGACACATTCAGCCTTTGGTAGTGTGTCTGTTGGATCAGTCGGGTTTCAGCACTTCAGAGGTCTAGAGGTCAAACAAAACCACACGGATGGGTTCGCCTCTCGCCACCTGTGCACCATGTCTACTTAGAGCACAAACTTAGTGGAGCACATAAAATTAATTGATTTGCACATTTAGGACCAAGGCTAAAAGCCACTTTTTTCTGTACAACGACGTATGGTGTATTCCTTTCTGGTTTATCTGGCTAGTTTCCTTCTACCCATTGGTTAGTATATGTGCAATGACTTGGAATATCCGATAGTGAGCCCAAGTTCTGTCAACACAGTTGTACCTAATCGTGTTGGACGTATTGCATTGGAACTAACATTACGAGGGACACAGCTAGATGTTCACCGGCCATGCGTCCATTGATCGCTCCTTGGCTCAAATTTAGTCATTATTAATTAGCAAATCTGCCCTGCTACTATTACATTCATCGGTACTAGCGGTAAGACCACTATTAACAAACGGTATTCTATCGGCTTCAAATTCGAACCTTTTCTTGTTGTTCTCGGATTGGTGGCTGACAGAGTGAATGTTGTTAGTTCGCACTTCTTATTTTGGGGCATGGTCGAGCTTTGCACATGTTTCTCAGCTTGAGTAATTCCCACAAGCTCAAGTATGCCCCAAATATCTCATTTTTGTTCTGTCTTGAGATCCTATTCGTGTGTGCAGCGTGTTCAGACAAGCGAGGTTTTCCACTCTTTGAATAATGCGGATGAATAGCACTCGTTAGTTATGCTTTGTTTCTGATAGTTGTCACTGAGTTTACGCTTCGCAAACAAAACATCAAACGCCACTCACACGATTGTCGGGAAGTAGCATGGAGTTAGGAATGATATTTCGCTTGGTTTATATATGCAGCGCGCAGATAGGTTAGATTACATGCAAGTCAATGAGCCAGCATCGACCTATAATATGTAATCAAGTAGGGTAATGAAAGTCTCCCAAAAGACTCATCGGTCAGGTTAGCATTCTGTCTCATTGACTTGCTTAGATAACCGATGGAAAGTCAAACTACACTGAGGTACACTCTGTGTTTATGCTACTAACTGGCACTAATGGTTAAGTAACCTTAGTAGCTTAGCAATGAAACCAAGCTTGGAACAATTTACTTGTGTAGTTCCCAGCAGGTGTACTCAAGCAAAGTCTTCATGACGCCTAAAGACCAAAATCGCAAGATTCCTTGGTACTTACATGCACCAGTATGTTTTTCCAAGGGTTAGTAATCACACTGTGTACTCAGAAAGGACCAGTCTGTATTTTCTGAGAAGGAAGCAATAGAAGCTCAGGGTACATAAGTTTGATAGAGGTTCTCTGTTAAATAGGTGTTTATACTTCCAGGTTACAGTTTCTAGTTTTGGTTGACACTGTGACTTTGAACAGCCATGGGACGCATACACATAGGAAGAAGTCATGAGCATTTTGAACTGTGCTATTTACAGGTCCATCTCTAAACATATAAATAAATAAATAAATAGTTTATTCTCGCATTTGTCGAGACACACCAAACCAGGAATGATCAACTTTCACATACAATTGTGTTTCGCAACAAACACGCTGCTATGCATGTAACCGGCAGTAAACCGAAAGTTGTGCAGGCTGCCGAAATTGTAAAAGTAATCTTGGGGAAAGAAGTCGTCAATGAATGATGATACGTTGGGTTCTAGCGTGTGTAGTGCAAACAGTCAGGACACTATATGTGTAGTGAAAACGATACATGTAGGCAGGGAGCATCCTATTCTTGAACGTGTAAAGAAAATATTGAATTATGATTCTAGTCGACTTGGCAGTATGCAATTGTGGGCAGTGACTTTATTCAGTGGCGAATAACATCCGCCAAGTCGTAGTGTTGTTAAACGGACATTTGTGGCTTTTTATAGGGAGAACGCTTGCCAGGCCAAAACCCACCACATCCTGGAACACTGCCAGAAATCCGTTTGTACACGAATGTACAAATGGCAGAGCAGCTTGCCGACTGATTTCACACTCGGTTATCCGCAGTCAAGTGACTTCCAATTTCCTCTGTTAGTTGCTCAGAAATCTTGGTCAGGGCCGCCTTAATCGCTGAGGCCAATCGAGGTTGGGGATTCACGAAGAGTCGTCTTTGTGAGTGTCCAGGTGAGCAAAACTTCAGTTTCATGTGTGGATTTTTCAGGTTATGTATACTTTTCAGGAATGTGAAGGCATCGTGCCAGCTATCATTACTAGACAACGGTCGTCGTAATGAGTGGGGTTGTTTCCATTTGTTGTACAACCATGTTCTTTGTAGATCCTTGTGGGTTATTATATACTGTCCCTGGCAAAAGTGGTCTCGCGGTCCAAGCCCAGATCCCCAAGAAGGAAAGTGAAAAGTCTGGGAAGTATGTGGATAGGAGCCACGATTGGTTTGCAGCCAGCCGGTAATCCTTCATATACGCACCATTCCCCTAAACGTGGGATAGACGATTGTTTCACATAAACATGGCAACAGTTTGAACGCAGTCTTCTCAACGCTAGACTGGAATGCCATCATGATTAGCATTGTTCCGAAAATTGTTAACTAAGCTCCTCAAGCATCAACTTTGAAAAATGAAGGATGATCATTAACTTATCCAGCTCAATAATGCGGGCCCCTGACAAATCCAATAGGTAGGCCAGAATGAGTAATACAGAAAAGGAAGCAATCTGGCAAGAAAAAATTGTGTTTTGACAGAATCACTAAATGATGCACATGATGGCATAAGTCGGATTCCTCACCGATAACTTACGGGGAGGACTAGTGAATAAAAGTTTGCTTCCGCCTTGGTGGCGAACTTTTTCTCCGTGTTTGCAAATGACCAGGTGTCTGTGCCAAGTTCGGTGTGCATCACCCTTACAAAACTCGACAAGCTGTATTGTGGTGTGGAAGAGGTGCGTCAGTTAATCGACAATCTTGACGGCAACAAACCTGCTGGGCCTGACGGGCTCCACCCACTGATTGTCAACTTATCGGCCATCATCTCGCCTGCAGTAAATGACCAGTTGAAAGGTCATTGTCCGAAGGCACACTGCCGATTGATTGGAAATGCTCGGCGATAAGGCCGGTTCCGATCGGCAGTGACCCCAGCAAAGTAAACAACTACAAGCTACTTTGTTTGAGATCTATTTTGACCAAGGTTACAGAAGATTTTGTGGAAGCCTTTGCTACAGCTGTTCTGGTAACAAGATCTCCTGACGTCCGCACAGTAAGGTTTCATGTCAGGTCGTTCATGCGTCACCATACTGCTCGTGAAGAGACATGACTACTTGCAAACAGTGAACCAGGCAAAATCTGTCGAGGTGATCTACATCGATTTCAGAAAAGCACTTAACAAGGTGAAGCATGAGGTCCTCCTTCTCAAGCTGAGAGGGTGTAGTGTTGGTGGATCACTGCGCCGGTGGATTCAGGAGTTTCTTTTGGACGAAATTGAAGAGTACAAATCGATCGTCACTTGACAGACTGGTATCCCAATACTAATGAAGTACACTAAGGCACGGTGCTGGGCCTAACTGAGCTTCTTTTTATCCCGTGTTCCTTGTTTACAGTTGCCGTGAAGATGTAGAGAGTGATCAACACATCGGATTATTGCGGCCTGCTTCAACAAGACCCAAACCGCGTTTACGTGTAGTCTGTAGAAGTCCGCCTCTCGCTCAACCCACCCAAGTTCGTGTTCATGAGCCATGGAAGGTTGGTGACGGTCGAACCTACACCCTAGACGGCCAACTGCTGTATCCCACACCTTCTGTGAAAAACCTAGGGTACTCTCACGGTTGCGACTTAAAGTCCGTTGACAATACAAAACAGGCTATATCGTAACTGACTGCGTATGCACTGAGCAATCAAACGCAGTTTCTACATCTGGTCTGATGAGGTTGCCACTCGCCTCTTCTCCTCTAGCAACAGATCAATGCTAGGCTACGGCTCGCCCGCCTATTGCCCAACCACTCGTCGCGAGGTGCAGAAAATTGAACGGTTCAACACGTCGCTGCCAGACTCATCCCCAGTTTTCGTAGCTTACTCAACAAGGATAGGTGAAGGAGGCTGGAACCGTACGCCGTGGTATATCGTCGGTTCTGAGCCGACCTCATAATGATCTACCGGATTCTACATGTAAGCGACTTCCGCATGCTATGGCGACTGCTCCACTTGTGAGCAACTTGCAGCACACGCGGACACTAACACAAGATTGTAGTTCCATATATGAAGTGATTTCCAAATCCCCTGTGCTTGTAACGACGTGTGGTAAAGGTCTGGAACGTTTTACCGGAATACATAGTGAAAGCGAACGCAGTGAAACAATTCAAGTGAGCACTAGTTTTGCATTTCTCAGAGGTTAGATTACGAGAACGAGTATCCACAGATATCGTAGACTTTTGAGCCCTAAGCTACTGAGTTAAACAACTTTTAAAGATAGCATGTGAGAACTTGAAAAACGATCAGCGTACTGACAAGTCCTGGTTTATTTTTTCTAATGTGTATGATGATATTTCGGTGGAGTTGTACAGATACAACTTTCTAGTTTCTCCCACAATACAGTATTCAGTATTCCATTTGAAACGGACAATATCGCGTAATGAAGGAATTGACTGAGAAACTTGATCAGACTAGTGTATGTGGGGCCCCGGGATGGTCCACATCAGTAAGTAGAGACCGCGCCAGAAATCGCGCAGTCACGCAGTCAGTGGCGCTCCTGATTTCGAATTTGTGTATCTGGTTATTAGTTTTTGTTCCATTCTGCTTAGTTTAACGCATCACCTACATCATCCATCTTTTACATTCTATTTGCATTCAACCCCTCCATCTTGCCATTGCTACTAATTGTTATTCTGGTGATGTGAGTCGCGGCACCTGGATCCACCGCACTTCGGTGCTCGGATCATAGTTGTTCAACTTAGCTGAGCTGAATGCAAATAGGATAGTATTTCGCCAAGTTGTCTTGAAAACCAATAATGAATGAGCAGAAAGGAAGTGAAATAAAAAAGAATTACATGTCCATGAGACTCTAAAGAAGGGGCATTTGTCTACCATCCAGCAGAGCCTTTTGTGGCTAAATTGAGATTGTTGAATCGCAAGGTTATACTGTAGCTGAGTTGCGAAACTGCGGTGATGGGGTTCGCTAATTTTGATGCACCCTGATTGAATCACCTCTGGGATACAAATACTCACCGGGAGGTGAACCAAAACACTGGCGATTTCGGTCCTCTTATCTTGTGCACCTTCAACCGCAACAACACAGCGCTTACACCAGTTAGGCCAGGTTTAAATAATTTTTTCTAAATGCTGCTGCACCTATGCGTTTAGCTGCTGCATAATGATAGAAAGCCCGAACTTCCGAACACGCTGCGAGGGAAGACGAAAGTGTTAACTTGTTCCCCTTAGGGCTTTCGCGGCTCGTTACACTTGGAAAAATCGAGCTGAATGACTAATCCAAGATTGATTACACTGGAAAGATGCTGCAAAGGCCGTTGTTGCAGTCTGTCTATGTCAGTGCTCTTCCGGTGTATGCTTGAAATTAGTTACTGGCAACGCTGAACCGAAATGAGTTCGGGAATAACCGCACAGAGGCAGTGGCTATATGCATTTGAGGTGCCTTACTATCAGTGCAGAATCTGAACAAAGTAAAGGTGGATCTACTACTGGTACAAACAGATGTTTAGCAACTTCCGTAGGTACAGAGTGAAAGCAAATAGTTACCGTTCCACGAAATATATTACGCTTATTGATGTTTTACATATGCGCACACTTTGGGTAAGTTGTCCCGTGTCCCCAGAATTTGAATTAAATCATGTAATGCAGCATCAAGCAGAGATCTAAACACGAAGAATGTGGGAGAACGGATTACAGAATTTGAACGAAACTCCCAAGTTTAGGATATACAAATGGAGAAAAGATGCATGCTGCATTTCAACTGGCTACACTGCATGATGAAAGTACACCGGTAACTTATCAGTGAAACGTTGTGGCTGAGCTTCAATAGGTGTCGGTGTGCGTGTTTCGGATATTTCAACATCCGAAGCATCAATGTAATATCACCTCGCAGACGACGATATTGTCCGTTGAGAACTCCTAGGGCTTCCAGTTTAAGTTGGTAGGGGAGATGGAGCGATCAATTAAAGCTTTTAGGGTTCGTAATTACGGAGATTCAAGGATAGGGTAGTCCTGATTCTCTAAGGGATCCGGACTTAGATGGAGTGTCCCACAAGCTACGTCGCGTAGACGCTGAGTATTTACAAAAAGCAGTCAGAATCAAATCTACCAAACGCCTACCGGTTGGACTATAAGTGTTGGCTCATTTTTCTCGGTGCATATTCGGCCTATCTTTAGAAACCGTATTCACGAGCACTCCAATGTCAGTTTCATAGAAATTATCTAAAAAATGCTGACCAGGCAATATTCGTAGATTCCCGGTAACACATGCTCCATAGTTAAAACTTGATAGCCTTAAACTCAAGCATCTTATGAGCTGACCACTCTTAAACTCAGTTGAGATCGTCCTGCAAATGCATTTGATTGTCTACTTTCCTGATGGCCAATCAAAATCTTAAGATCAATCGCGGAGATTATGATGCTTAACACCAGCACTTTCACAAGGTGGTTTATGAACACCGGGAACAGCCGTGGTCTTAATACCTGCAGCTACCCACTCCTATCTAATTTTGTTAGCTGTTTCAGTGACATGTTCGATGTCTTATAATTTGTATATCTAAATTTAAGCTTGCTTTAATGTGACCAATCTTAAATCCATTCAAGGCCATCTTGAGCTGTCTACTAGCTCGGAGGATAACACAACATCTATATTCACAGCCTTTGCTACGTGATTAGATGCCGTCATGATTGTTCGTCGAATCCCGAGTTCTTTTGTAGGAAGTAATATTTTCTTGGTGGCCAGTCTTCTTAGGCTGTTTGTGAACACCAGAAGTAGCCATGTTCTATGTACCGAGCGTGGTAAAGCCCCACGGTGCACCTCTATAGGGTTAGACAAGGCACTTCAAACTCCCTTATTCATTCGCTCTTTACGTAGGTATACACTTAACCAGCCCAGATTGGAGTCACGCAGGGCTCAGTAGTTGGGATTGTAAAGAATGCTGTGACAAACAATTCAAACTCGATTAAATGCAGCCTTTAAATTTGAAGAAACTGCCGATCACAGAGAATAAGAAGGACGAGCTGTTTACCAGGCTAAATATAGACGCTTTGGGAGAATGTATCCTTCAGGGACATTTGTTCGTGTGAGACTACCCAGTTCCCGGAAAGGAGGTAATGTATTCCGACCCCCGACCGTGTGGAATCTGTGTGCACGCCAGGGACTTACAAGTTGGCTGATGAGACAGGGGTGAATGCAAAACAGCTAAATACAGCGCTTTTTCAACGTGTTATTGAACAGACGAACTCGCTTACAACACAGCTCTCAGTGCAAACTAATACGAACCTACGAATTGCCGATAGGATACGCCGCCCTGTCTACCGATAGGTTTTAACGGATAACACCACATGACAATTCTTCGGGGCGCTGACGTTCAGGTAGATCGTTCATGGACATGTGGTGTGTAGGATTCTCCATGCCCTGTGTTCAACTCCGCCATCCGCCAACCATCGAGTGTGGACTACTCCGAGCGCAACTATCGCCCCCCTCCCCAATCATCTTCGCCATTGCCACCGCAACTACCACCCCCCAAGTACCTTCGCCACTACCACCGCAACTATCACCTCAATTATCTTTGTCCTTACCACGGCAACAATCACCCCAATTATTCTCGCACTGAGCATGAGCAATGTACTTATCATCCCACACACTCACATTTCACGCATCCGGCCTTCATCCGGTCTGTGTTTGACCAATCGCATTGACTTCACTTGTCCCATATAACCAGTGTTCTGTATTCTGTATCGCATTGACGATCTGAACCGTTTCTTGTTGTTCTCGGACCGAATTGTATCTCTTTGAAACTGCGTTGAGTGGAAGCGCTACTATTGAGGTTTATAATATTATTGCTTCCTGATTGTTCGTTAATAGTACCGTCATCTTGTCCAGTGTTCTTGTTCTTTGACTGGCTGGATACGCGTTGGCTCAAGGCCCTTCAAAGCGAATTGTCGCTTACAGTACTCAATACTGCTTCCTCGTTTGGAGTGAAGTTTGAAGTTTCGAGTGCCGTACTCAACAGCATTTCGTTTGCTTTCAAATGGATTCCGGAATTTGACGGTTCTTTACGCCTTGAAGTGAATTGGAACTCACTCAATCACATCGGACAATGTCTGCAAGGAATTTTACCTCTGAAAATCCCATGGATGATGCAGCATACCGGCAAGTCATTGATGAATATCATGATTGTGCTTCATGCTCTGGTTCACATGTTAGCCATAAGATTGCGCATAGTATTATTTCCCGTCGTTCGTCCGCTGTAATGACTGTAGCGGAGTTAAGAAAAAGACAGTCAGATTTGGATAAGCAGAAGCGTTTAGTAGATCTTGAATTAGAAATGGCCAAGCTTCGAGTAGAATTGGAAGAAAGCAATGTCCACTCTAATCTTAAAGTGATATCGGCCCCTAGTTCTGGTGAGAGGAATCAGGGTATAGGCGCTTTTGTTGATCAGTGTCAGTTGTCGGCAGCCGAGGCATACGATCACAGAGCCAATCGGGGTAGGTTAGTGTCACAGCAGTGCCTACAGCTAGATCTGCCAAAGGTTGAACTAGAATATTTCGATGGTAACCCTGCTAAGTATTGGAAATTTGTAAAGCAGTTCGAATACTACGTCGAAAGCCGCGTGTTTGACAGTGGCCAGCGACTGCTTTATTTGATTCATTATTGTCGTGGCTATGCCAAGGAGGCCATCAGTGAATGTGTGATGTTGCCTCCCTCTGTGGCCTACGATAGAGCGAGAAAGGTTCTCCGTGAACTCTTTGGAGAAAGCCATGTCGTAGCCAGATCGTTAATTGATGGTCTCATGACTGGCTTGAGGCCACTCTCTGCCAACCCAGATGAATTGAGTAAATTGTCCATGAAAATGGAAAATTGCTACATCGCTCTGTCGCAGATGAACTTTACTGCGGACTTGAATTCCATTGCAACGATTGAACGAGTAGTGCGTGTTTTACCCAGCAGCCTTCAGGCCCGGTGGGCAAGGGTAGCAGATTCGATCACGCATGATGGGCGGGAGGTCGATTTCAAGGACTTGGCTGATTACGTTGCCGCGGAATCTCGTGTTGCGCGAAGTAGATTCGGTCAAATCGCTTCGTCAAATGCGTCGCGGCAGCATTTAGATGCCAGACCACCGCTAGTAGAGCACAGACGAAACGATCGTAGCCACGTCCTCTACGCCTGGTCAGGTGCCTCTCCTAAAACAGCGTGTTTGAATTGTGGTAGTGATCATGCCACGGCCTCGTGCCGTAGTTTTCTCTCTTTGGATGTTCCTAGCAGGTGGAGGCTCATGAAGTCCAGAGGTGGGTGCTTCAGGTGCCTAGAAACAGGTCACAAATCTGCCACCTGTCAAAATAGCAAAGAATGTAATGTGTCTGACTGCAGAGGGCATCATCATCCACTACTTCACTCAGAGTCCAGACAAGTGACTTCACCGACCGTAGCAAACACTTGCACTGCTACCTTCACTGCACAGCAGCAGGTGTGTTCGGGAGTGGTACCAGTGCGTATAGAAAGCCAAAGAAGATTATTGGAAACATACGCCTTGTTAGCTACAGGTTCGAATGTAACTTTGGTAGAAGAAGGACTTATGGAAGAAGCCGGCATCGGGGTCACACCAAGTCGTTTGGAATTCACGACGATGTCGGGCACATCCTCGATCGAAGCGGGTTATGTAGGTTTCACTTTGTCATCCCTAGATGGCACTGCTTCGATTTCTGTTAAGCAGGCCTACTGCTTGCCAAGACTGCCCTTGGAACCCATTATAACCCCGAAGAGGGATTTGGCGCGCCAGTGGCCACACATGGCGGATATACCATTTGAGGAAATCCGGGATAGTCGGATCCGAATACTCTTAGGTGCTAACGTGCCAGAGGCACACTGGCATTTAGAGCAACGTCTTGGGGATAGAAATCATCCTTTTGCTGTGAAAACCTTACTCGGTTGGACGTTGTTAGGCCCAGTTGGAGAAGGCAGAACTGCCGTTGATTCCGTACGTGATTGCCATGTTAGTAGGCCGACAGCTGAAGAACAGTTAGGGAGATTGTGCAACAACTACTTTGCTCGTGTGGATACAGGTGATCATGCACTCTCAGTGGAAAATAAACGCACGATAGCCCACGTTGTTACAGTATCGGCAGAGCCCCCTCTGTTCCTCGCCAAAGCAGAGCCTATCATTAACAGTAGGCCTCCTAACCTGCTGACGACAATCGCGGTTGATCAACCAGTTCTCACGCCTAATGATCTGCTGATACTCAGATCGAATACAGAGGGAACAGCACCAGCGAAGCTTTGTAACGGGTCTGCACAATGTTGTAGGCAAACTAACTACTTAGCCACACTAATTTGGAAACGGTGGAGCAAGGAGTATCTCACATTAATGCACCTGAAGCAAAGGTAGCCGAAATTACAACGCAACGTTAGACATAAGGACGTGGATTTAGTCACTTCGGATTCACACTGTCGGGACAGTTGGCCTTTGGCAGTGGTTGAGCGTGGTAAGACCACCCAGGACGGCCTAGTAAAGACAAGGTCGGTTAGAATATATGGGTTGTTTGCGCGCGATGTTATAAAGATCGGCCTTATCGAAGGCAGCGAATGGGGCAATGGGTCAGTCCCGGCTGTTGAAGCACCGCAAGTGGGAGGTGGGTTTTCGAATCTGCTGCCTCAGGGAGAACCACCGTGAGTTCAACAGACCGAAGTGGAGAAGTTTAGGCGTACCGTTGTAAGTCCTACTCTTCTCCACAGTGGATGGAGCAGGTTAGGGTGAACCAGAGTACCTCAAGATCCCGAAGTGAAATTTCTGTCCGAAATTTGGCGGGAGTGTAGGATTCTCCATGCCCTGTGTTCAACTCCGCCATCCGCCAACCATCGAGTGTGGACTACTCCGAGCGCAACTATCGCCCCCCCTCCCCAATCATCTTCGCCATTGCCACCGCAACTACCACCCCCCCAAGTACCTTCGCCACTACCACCGCAACTATCACCTCAATTATCTTTGTCCTTACCACGGCAACAATCACCCCAATTATTCTCGCACTGAGCATGAGCAATGTACTTATCATCCCACACACTCACATTTCACGCATCCGGCCTTCATCCGGTCTGTGTTTGACCAATCGCATTGACTTCACTTGTCCCATATAACCAGTGTTCTGTATTCTGTATCGCATTGACGATCTGAACCGTTTCTTGTTGTTCTCGGACCGAATTGTATCTCTTTGAAACTGCGTTGAGTGGAAGCGCTACTATTGAGGTTTATAATATTATTGCTTCCTGATTGTTCGTTAATAGTACCGTCATCTTGTCCAGTGTTCTTGTTCTTTGACTGGCTGGATACGCGTTGGCTCAAGGCCCTTCAAAGCGAATTGTCGCTTACATGGTGCCTATATTTTTACGAACAGAGGTGGGGACAATGTCGTGTTCAAATATTTTGCTTTGTCTTTGTCCTCGATTCGCTTATCCTACTCACACTTCTATTTAGCACTCTTTGGCCTATCATGTGATCTTGCATTTGATTGCTTGCACTGCGAACGCCTATCCATGTAATTGTACCGCGTATGTGCGGAGACTTTCCTACATACGTACGTTCTGGTGCTGCTCTGGACTGCTGTGATTTCGGGATACAACAGATATGTTGCCACACAATTACTGTTCTGGAACATATCCTCAGCCCAACGCCCGAATAATGCATGTTCATATCGATATCGCTGGACCTCTACCGCCATCCAACTGTTTTAATATGTGGTTACGTGTGTTACTCGCTACACACGTTGGCCACATGCCTTGCGCCTGCGAGAAGTCTCAGCGTAGACTGTGGCACGAACTTTCACCGAAACTTGGATATCAGTGTTTTACTCCCCGCCACTATCACCACAGAAAGAGGACAACAATTTAATTCTGCACTGTTTCGAAACCTTAACCGCATGCTTGGCTGTTCTAATTTATGCCCGATAACATATCATTCGGGTGCTAACGGTTTAGTTGAGTACTTCACCGCAAAACCAAAGCTGCACTCACTGCGATGCGATCGAATATCCAGTGGTCGGAGCGTTGAACGATCATTCTGCTCGGTATCTGTAACATTGTGAAGGAAGACGTCGGTTGTTGTCCTACGGAGTTATTCTTCGGGACAACAATGAGACCTCCCGGAGAATTATTACTAGATTCTAGGGTCACCGGCGAAGTTGATCCCACGTCATGTGTTGCACGACTGGAACAATAGTTCAGCACAATTCGTCCAACGCCACCGCGATTCAATTCTTGAAACCACCACATTCACCCCGACTTACACATGTACCTCTTCGTTTTCGTACACTTCGATGCGTTTCACAAGCATCTGACACCACCTTATGAAGGTATTTTCAAAGTCATCGCTCGCAAAGAGAGGTATTTCGTGTTGGACAGAGATGGTTCCAAAGACTCTGCCAGTACGGATCGCCTGAAACCAACCTACCTATTATTCCAGTTACCGTAACAGACTCTCGACACTGACTCTGAACAAACTCTGCCACAGAGCACAATACCCACCCAACCGATAGACGACCCCAGTGCTCCCTCTCCTCCCCAACCAGCACTTGTCATAAACGCAGGCACAAAAATGCGTACACGTTTCGGACGTGCAGTTATCGTTCCTTCTAAACTAGCTACTCACGTCAGATGGCACATATCGTGCATGCATTTTATTGACTCAAGCTCTAGGGGCGCGGCAGTTCCGTAGCTCCAACGAGCTTCCTCCACATTACATGAAAACGGATATCCAGAGAAATTCACAACACGGTACTCGAAGGCGAACGCGAGAATTAGGAACGAACGGGTGTCCGACGTCCATAAGAAAAAGTGTTCATAACGCCACCATTCAAACGCGATCAAAATGGCAAGAGATTTCGATACCGTCACCGTCAATCTATGAAAAGGTGTTATTACACCGCTGAGCTTGTGCATTTGCACCAAGATAACACTTTGCTGTTTAAATCCAACCTGGACAAACCAGACTCTCGAGCTACCGCCTCAATCATTAACGTGTTTCACTGTACTTGCGATGGCGAATACGTTGGCCGAACTGAACACTGTCCGTAAGGGCTTCAGGGCGTTTTCCTCGAAACCTGGTCGCCAATGGTCAAACGCTGCCTGCCAGTTCGATGTTCCGACACATGTTTGACTGCTCCATGTGTGGAAACCCTCGGGAATTATTTAGCATAATCCAAAAACAGAGCGTCGTCAGCTTGCTTCAGTTCACTGAGCCTTCGGCAATTAGACGGCTGAAACCCAGTTTGGGTAAACAGACCGAGTTTGTTGTCAGTCTCGCTCTGCTTTGGTGAGGCTGGTGGCCACATTCCTTTAGTTGGAGTGCTGGCCAGCATCAGATGAACTTTGACCGTAGCCCACTTTGATGGACGGACTCTCTGCCGGGTCGTATGCATTGATCATACAGCAAATCACCGACGCCTATGGAAACCAGTATCCGTTATAAACACCCAAGAACGCGTAATATTTTGTCCAAGTTAGTTGGAACGGCGTGTGACCTCTTTACACTATCGGTAGCTCTCAATGTACTACATAACGACCGGTTGACAAGACTTGGTCTTTCAGTTCAGTTCAGATAGGGACTGGAACGATAGGAGAATCCCGTGAGTGTTCCATCTTGAGTGGATCGTTTAGCCATGAATTGATGAAGTGACAGTAATTGATGGATCTAAAAGGGAAACACCCGTATCGCACCCTGGCCTACCAGTTAATGCCCACGTTTCCTGCCCTAGCAGTCCCTGCTGTGGCAGTCATGTGAAGTAAGCAAAGGATAGGAAGAGAAATCGAAGGTACAGAATAGGGAAGTGCACTTAAATAAGAAAATAATACCAATGCATGAAGCGGGAAACCACTGTAATTGTAGTTTACAGTAATTATCGCTATCCCCGAGTGAACCATCGCAGAGCTAGAAACAATTCCAACTGGAAGCAAGTATGTACCCTATTCGAGGTGGCCCTACATTGCTTTTAAGGAAAAACATTAGTGAAGGTTAACAAGAAATATATCAGTGGTTTTAAACGGGTAGCAGATCGAGTAGGTGCAAAGCACGTGTATAGGTATTTTGAACATGCTGCACCATTTTTGTCAGTGGTACAACGTCACGCAGGCACGTGCTTCTGCAAAAATCTGCTCCGAGAACTGCATCCTCCTTTCTGTCTTGATAAGTATGCCACCTGGACCCCCTCGGAGCATTTCGGAATATCGCCGCCTCATGGTTTGTTTAACGTATGCCTTAATGATACTCCGAATGCCTTTGAGTGGGTTTAGTTGCGTCGAGTACGGCGCCAGTCGTATAAGTCTTCCTGAGCTCGAAGGCTGCACTTGGAAAATACGCTCCAGATCGGTGTGACAGCTTTGTCTCATCTATCCATACCGCTCGCCGTCCTTCTGCCCCAAAATTCCTCAACTTAAACACGTGCATAATTAACAACTCCGCTGACCAGAGACGGACTATCGGATCCGTATGGACGTTTCCACTCATAAGTCAGACGCGTGAAATCACCTTGACGTTTCGGAACTAAACTGATGCCTTCGTATGCCAAGCGCGTGAGATGTACGCCGTTTCGCTCTCACCTTGTCCCGCTCAGGCCATTGGGCGCAATGACCCCGAAATTTTTGCACCGCTCACAAATTCCACAATGTCGCACATGTGGGTAATATCTCTCAGACGAGGTCCACGGCTGAACCCTCAGTGCGATCTGGATTAAGTTTTGATGGGCATCCGATTAAAGTTACTGCGTTAAGGACGAAATCTGTTGAGTAAACGATTAAACAGATTGCGTCAAGGCTGAAATCCATCGTGAAATGGTAAAGAATCCTCCACCGAAGTAGAAAATATTTTGCTTCCCTTAATCGCCTAAGACACGGATGAGATGGAATATGCATCCATCCTGATATCCCTGGGAGCGCGCGACAATCAAAAGGAAACACCGAAGAGAGACACAGGAAGCAAGACCGCCTAAACACAACTTTTTTGTATGGTGTAGCAGAGCGTCCCTCCAACCATGTTCGTGAGACCGAAAAGCGCGGTTTTTACAGTGGCGGTTCATTCGTGAAACACTTTTTGGATAATAGTTTGGCGCTATTCCTCACCAGGATACCTCTTTTACCAAAGTGTAGAGGATGCGGCCAAACAATCCTAAAACTTGTGGTTCAGTCAGAGCAAAAGGTAACGGATGCTTTGGATCCATGGCGGAGAAATCAAAAAAGTATTCCATCTGAACTTCTATTATAGGTCGCAGAATCTATGTACATTTCAAATAACAAAGCACCAGAAGCAGCAAACCTACTGACGATGACACAGGAGCTTAGCTTGATTGCTTCTTTACTCGAATCCGACATAAATCTACGCGAAGAGTGGGACTCACCTTGGTCGAATCAAGTTTCACACAAGGTATCAATTTCCCATCAAAAAGAAGAGTAACTGCCGAACTCCCATCGGTCGGGCTTCTCCCACACTTGAAGACGGTAGACACCCGTGCGATCCTAGAAACAGAAAAACCGGCCTTCTTTTGTTTGAATGCTATACGTATTTTTAATAAGCTGTCTGAAAGGAAAAATCACCAAGAATCGGGGTCAAATGATGTCGTTGGTATCACCCAGACGTGGTTGCACACTGAAATGACCGACGCTAACGTTTGGCTGCCGGGCATGTCGCTGGTCCAGAAAGAGAGGCTCAAAAAGAAGGAGCGGTATTCCTGTATTACCGCAGCGACTTATAGCGCCAAGCGATAAAGTATTTCGACTCACAGTTCCCCGATTCTCTCTGGTGCCGATTGCAGTTAAGAAGCAGGGACGCTTAATTTATTGCCTTCGTGAAACACCCCTGCTCTCCAATTCTACATAAAAAACCGACTGCCAACTAGCGGGATTTTAAGATGCAGATTACAGTGAAATACACTCACATATTTATCATAATTGATTTCACATTTTATTACCTAAGCTTCCGGTCAGCTGATAATATCACCAGCTGCATCGACTATTCTTTCAAACACTTCGTACATTGATCAACATTCCTTTTTGAATAGCCCGCTGAATCTAGACTACCTCGTGTACAACATCTGGGAGCTCCAAAAATACATTTATGGGAATAAACGTATTCAATCCCATTTGGCATCCAATAATGACGGGTTCATAAACCAGGAACTTCGCAACCAAAAGGTGTTACCAAAATACGATAAGTGGACCGTTGACAAACCTACCTTGTGTAGAAACGCCTGCCACGATCGGAGAACAATTCAAAGCCGCTCTATAAGATTTCAAAACCATAGTTCCCCTTTACAATCACATCACTTTGTTCACTCGGTTCAGAACAGGTAACAAGCCATCTGTGCTGCATCATGTGCTTACGATCGAGGAGCATATGATTGATGTGTTGGTTGTAGAATGCTCGTTGGGTCGCACTGATCACGCAGTGATCAAATTCGTCTGCTATGCGGAATATCGGAATAAGAAGGATGAGACTGTGTGAACCAGCAGAAGGTAGGCTCGATTAGCCCAGTTCCTCAGCACTACAACTTGGTCTTTCCTTACCGAAGAACCCCTAGAAGTCGCCTGGCCCTAGTGCGTCGACAAATTCAGTCAGCTGATTGCAGAGAATTCAGTGGTAAGCATTTGCAATAAGTGGAGATCAGTTTCTTTCCTTACGAGCAGTATTCGAATATGGATGACAGTACGCAACGCAGCATGGCGAGAGTGCAGAGAAGCTCGAGCACCAGAAAGTTGGGACAACTACTTAGCCCAACGTAAGCAATGCACTCAACTGCTAAGAGAAGATAAAGCCATCCATCAGCGGAACATCGCAAAAACCTTCATTGCTAAACACAAACTGCTGTACAAACACGTCAGTAGCCAAGGAAATGTGAGGCAAGGATTTCCTCCACTCAGGATTGCCGATGACCTAACAAGAACGGCTGTGGAAACAGCAAACGCGCTGCGGATGCAATATGCTCCATGTTTCAGAGCGTGTTGCCACTAAGCGATCTTCCAAACATCGTCAACACACCACCAGGAATAACCCACATCGCTTTACCGTAGACGCTGTATTGCAAAAGTTGACTTCTCTAGGTAAACGCAGTTCGTCGGGTGTCGATACCATTCGGCCAGAGGCACTAAGAGCTGCAGCAAGCTAACTGGAAGGATTTTCAGTTCAGTTACTCCAGTGCTGCTTACAACAGAAACAGTTTCATGCTATGTGGAAGCTTGTAATAATAACAATCACGATACGCAAAGGTGGAGGCAGAACTGCGCCCCCCCCAACTGGCACCAAGTATCCCTTCTACCTATATTCTCCAAGGTCATAGAATCCATATTTGCCGATGTATTGGTGTGCTATCTGGAAAACTGTAACATCAGCACGCCTGAGCAGCACGTCTTCCGTCGACAGCAATCATCCACAACGAATTTACTAATCGCACGCAGCAGTTGGACCGAGTCAGAAGACGCTGGAGAAGGCGATGATGTGAACTACCTGGATCTTTCGAAGGCTTCCGATCGTCTACACCATCGAATGCTACTCTCCCAGCTCCAGCAGTACGGGATCGGCGAACCTCTTCTAAGCTGGATTGCTAACTATCCACTTCAACGGCGATTAGTGGTCAGAGTTCGGAGCTCTTTATCGGACCCCAGAAAAGTCTAGCGTGCGGTGCCGCAGGGCTCAGTATTAGGTCTGCATTTGCTTTTAGTGTTATCAACGACCTCGCAAAAGTAATCGCTTCAAACTTCCTAGCGTTTGCCGACGATACCAGGATTTGGTGCAGGATCCAGGTGAACCCCGACCAGCATCTGATTCAGAATGATCTAGATAGGGTATATCCATGGTCAACCCAAAATATACTGCATTTCAACGTGAGTAAATGCAAAGTACTTTCCATCCGACAACAGAGCAGCTACTCATACCGGCTCGGAACGAATGTACTGCAACAATCAACTGTCGAACTTGACTGGTATGTGCTGGTTCAAGAGGAATTGGATTGATCCATGTAATTCGAAAAGTCCTCGCAGAATGGAAACTAACACGTCGAGCTGTTGCAACGGGCGTTTGGATAAATAAACAGCTCCACATTTCGACAAATGCGCAGTGCCTATGTTTGCTCCCATGTCGAATACGCAATTCAACCCTGCTATCCATGCCTGAAACACACCGTTAATGTACTGAAGCAGCCAAGACAACGGGCATCTAAGAAAGTTATTGGAATGCGCAATGTTTCATACGCGGAGTGGCTGTAACGATTGGGGTATTCAACGGAAGCAATGGCAGACTACGAGGCGGCCTGTTTGTGGTATACTGGATTCTGCAAGACGTACACTACATGTTCCGCTTCTTACTGAATATCAGCATCAATACAATCACGAGGAGCCAACATCGAATCCCGCAGAACAGTATAGCTGTTTGCAGTGCCGCATAAAGTGTTTTTCCATTCCTGTCTGTCACCCGTGGAATGCTCTACCAGAATCGGTGGTCTCTGCACTGACATTAACAACAGTTAAAAACGCTTGAACTGGATATTTTGCTCAACCACTTACACTGCGTCACTTAGAGCTAGGTCTTCATCCTACACCTGAATTTTACCATGGATTTATTTAAAGTTTAACTGCAAGTGTTGTGAATCTATGTTTATTGCAGGACTACAGCAGAGCCAACGATAAGTCCTTATTTGCCTATTTAAAATGCTAATTGTTTTAACGTTATTAGTAGTACCATTCTTATACTTTTGATATCCCCAACAGCTTTCAAACAGGACATGTTAAACAACGTTTCCTAACCCGAATAAATTCACTGTTCATTGTTCATTACGTTTATAACACTTTTAACGTATATCTGAGACTCACAGTAAACGATACTGTTCTGATTGTCAATGCCGCAGTCTGAATATCGCAAGCAAAAACAGCAGTTAAGCTAAGCCAGCAGGAAAATTTCAGTTAATAAGAAATGTTTAAACTTTTGAAGATGGAATGTAGTGGATTCAATGGACTCTGGAGCAATGGTGTATTATGGGTAAAAAAGCAATGGTTAACAAGTCTCGTGGGATGAAAATAATTGCGAAAATTAAATGGCATGATATGTGTCTTGTTGTACTCACCACAGACTTATGTAGAATAGCGGAGATATTTGCGTATTAAAAGTATAAATCCATAAATCCATTGGTTGGGAGTTTGGAAACACACTGATTGCGTTGTGCAGCCCCTGATTAACATGCATACAATGAAATGTAGATGACACAACAACTCGTTGTTTAACTATCGCTTGAGACGACATAATTAGGGAGGGCTTTCCAAGGTTGGCACAACTTGAAGGACAAGAAATTGCTACGGCGTTCAAATCGGCTATATATTATTTTCGGTTTCAGTGGTTGAACTATTAGATTAGTGTTTTGGTTCAATTCCAGTAACGGACGGCAAATGTGGTTCGAGTTCTAGAGAATCTGCTTAACCATCAAGAGAGCCCCTCGCAATAACCGATTTCGACTGCTGTACATCCGTGGAGATTTCAGTCTAAGCTGATAGGGTAGATGAAAGAGGCCTGTGACGTTCTTAATTGCCCTTCGTTGAGGAGTGCCGAGAGCAACGAGATACTGTTTATACCAAGGCTGCCATAACCGGATAGCATATTCCGCCTGCGATAGCACGTAGGCGCTAAGCATTTTGGAATAGATTCTGGGTTCAAACCGACTGAAGTCACTACGAAGCAGGCCAGAGTGTAAATTGCCGGTACAGCTTGCATTCTCCGCATGCTTTGGACACAACGGATCTTCCTGTAACAGTGCACTCAAGTCACGCTCCTGAGAGGCCTTCTACAAATGTGGTCTCCAAGCTTGTAAACACTCGCCGGCTGGTGCCGCAGATGAATCACCTTGCACTTAGCTATGTTCAGCTGAAACAGGTTCCTCTTTGACCATTCATAAATGCAGTCTAGGTCATGTTGATCGTGATCTTCTCTGTTACTAATCGTCCGCCATATCTTGACATCATCGGCGAACAGCAGGAACTTCGAGGAGATAAGTTTTGCCAGGTCGTTGATAGACACCAGGAATAGGCGCCGTCCCAGCACTGAACCACGTGGGACACCACATTCCACCTCAATCGGGTTAGAGAATAGTCCCTTAACACGCATTTGAAGCCTCTGTTGGTTAAGAACGTTGTCAGTCCAAGCAACTATAGCATCTCCGATTCAGTAGCTCCGCGGTTATCTAAGTGGTCGAAAGTCTTGGTGAAGTCCAGTTAAATGACGTCAACTCCGCCCCCATCACCAGCCACTTCCGTCCAACTACCTCGTGCCCTTAGTAGGTTAGTGGTGCATGACCGGTTTTGACAGCAGCCACGCTGCTCCGGTGCCCAGATGTTGCATTTCTCCAGGGAGTCCATTTTAGCCACAGCGACGACCACTTCCATCACGTTCGCGAGCACAGGGAAGAGAGTCACTCGACGAGAGCTTGCAGGATCTGAACAGCTACCGCCTTTAAAAATTGGGTTGATAATGTCACGCTTCCACATAGTATGGACTTGTTGTTCATCGAAGCTACTTTGGAAGAGCTTTGACAGTGATTCAGCTAGCTTGATGGTCGCAGCCTTCATTTCCTTCGGGCGGACGTTTTCGGCTCCCGAGGAACTATACTCACGCATTGAGATTAACTTCCTTAGCATAATTGATGGATTGAAAATTACCTGTGTAAACAATGGAGTCCGTAATGTGAAAGACATTGTGGGTCAGGTAGGGGCTCCTACTTCGAAAATTGGCGCGTGTTGTAACCTCAGGGCCTTAGCTGCTTCTTCGGCGCTTTGTACTCTACCGCCTGTCATGAAAAGTGGAGGGATGCCATGCTTCACTTTACGAAGATCGTTGACTTTCCTATATAGCATTTTGTTGTTTGCTAGGAGTTTTTGGCTAGGCACTGTTGATAAGTTACTTTGTCCTGACGGACAAGTGCATTGCAATGGTTGAGATGGGTCAGGAAATTCCCCGTTTCTGAGTCGGTTTTAACCTTGTAGGCACGCCATGCTGCATCCCTCATCGCCATGCATTTTTGAGTTCTGCTCCTTAGAATTGAAGGCATTTTTGCGGGACGAAGGGGCTTGGTCTCTGATGGCCTGTTGACGATGTCGCTGAGTCTATTAACGAACTCTGTCCGAACGTTGTCCAGCGGACTGTTGTTTGAGACTTCCAAAGCATATGAGTCGACGAGTTCTTTCAAAACATGGTTGTGTGTGTTTTATGAGTTGGATCCGAGTGTTCAGATGGATACACTGCCTAACACACAGTTGAACGTTATTACTACATGGGCAATGAGACCTAATGGACTATCCATCAATAACTTGTCAACCATGAGCTCTTCATTCGTGAACACAAGGTTCAATATGGACGGTTTGTTTGCTGTCCTGAATATAGTGGGCGTGATGACATGATTGTACAGGGGAATATTCGTGATCAGTTCATGCAAGTCTGATTTGAACTGTTCTCTGGGTGATGCCGATACCTGCAGATCGTGTAGATTGAAGTCGCCGGAGATGAGAATGTGGCTGTACGTACTGCGTGTCACACTGTTCATGCCACGAATCAAGCGGGAATCTGTTTGCGTAGTGGACGTTGCGGGGCGGTAAACGACAGCTACTGGACACGCGTCCTTGTATCTTAGTCAAAGACGGCAACTGAGTGAGTCGGTAACGTGAGTTTTCAGATCATCAACTACTGCACATTGCAGATCGCTGTGGTAGTAGAGTAGGACCCCAACTCCTCTGCTGGGGTTGTCGTTCCAGATAGGTTACATTCCGGCTATCGCAAACATAGCATCAGTCACCTGCTGGTGTAACCAAGTTTCGGTAATAGAAATTAGACCACAAGCTTTTGCAACCTGAAGTAGCCGAAGTTCGGTAAGTTTACTAAGGAGCTCTCGGGCATTAATGTACATACATGAAAGTTTCTCAGATTTAAGCAATGTTTCGGAGGTTGTGCAACTCATACTTGAAGTTTCGCCGACCAATGAGTGGCAGGCGACTAATTCTTTTTTCGACATATACTTGAAGAAGGGTTTAACGTCTTATTCATCGTCCGCATAGTTAGTCCCTTGTCTACTCTTCTGCGCACAGTATAAGGTGACTGGTCAATATCATTTACGGATTGTATGGGCCCGTTCGGCACACTACTGGTGCATTATTCTTTTAAAGATCCCATCGCGTTAGGTCCTTTGAATGCCAAATCATCTCTAGGAGGTATGTCGCTGACTGTCTTCAGCAGAAGCTCGGATGGTGGTCTGCAACGGAAGATGTACCAGCTTTTTAGCAGGCGTGATACCATATGTTTTGACCGTAGGACGACCTTCAGCATTCACGTTTGTAATAATTACGCTGCTTTAATTTCCTATGTTCTTGGAAGAATTAAGCGCCATTCGTCTCGATTGCTTGCATCAAGATGTCTCTCTCTGAAAGGATAAACTGCTTTTGTGAATGGTCAAGCATACGTGAATTTCAACCCGCATTTACTTCGTCTTGTAGGTTAAACTTTGCTTTGTTCAATGATCTAGACTGGTTTTTGCTTAACCTTCTCTAGCACAATTAATCACCTGCTAGACGGCATCACTCACACTTTACCGGCTGCTATGTGGATGTATATAAATAGTGGAAGGCAATGGCCACAATCCATAATTCTTGTTGTTCCAATTTAATCCTCCAGAAAATCGTCTAATGCCCAGTATCACCTCATGTACGCTGAGGACTAAATAGACGCAAACACTTACGAAAATTCTTGATTGCTTACTTGATAGCAATCCTAGTTTTCAGTTTACTTTTATGATTAACCCCAGTACATATTACTCGCTTTTTTCGTCCTAGGCAACTATGCAGAAAATGTCAGAGACGGGATCATACGGCAAGGCATAGTGCCTCCAGTATAAACCACATGATAGTATGATCGCAATGATTACCAGTTTATCTGTGGTACTGCTTTCAATAGTTTCATTGCAACTGCTCTGAGGTCTGGTGGATCTAAGCACAGTGCAACTGTGGATATGTGGGTTAAAACACATGACATATTTGTACTGAAATTATGGCAGATTCTACCGTTGGTAGCTTGACTTTTTGAGGCATTTCGCAAGGCGTCCTCAAGAGTTCTTCACCATGTAATGCTACCCAAGACCACGATCATAGAATCAAGCTAAGACATTTCACCAGTGGAGTATGTTTTCGTGATGTGAACACTTCTACCGTCATACGATGGTGGAAGCATCCGTTTGTTGGTTTTTAACTCCCCGAAGTAATGGTGACTAGCATTGGGCCACGATCCACAAATCAGGGTTCAATCGGTTCCTACTCCCCCGCGATATGTGACGCTTGCAGCGCAACACAGCTACCAACGGCTTGGTTGAGAGCCCACATCAATTGGTAAAGAGAAGTATACAAGGACAAGTTTGTTGGGTATGCAATTATAAAATGTAATGACTGAGGCCCTGTTTATAAGCGCAAAGTCGCACCACAGTATTCACGGTCGCATACCAGTGGAAGTGCTGCCTGGCCGGAGGTTGCGGACGTAACTGAACGTTCAACACACGCTTGAGGACCGTTGACGACGTCAGTCCTCTTGGGAAAGCTGAGCCGTGCCACTGCGAACTGAAAAGCTTGTCTGGTGGAGATAATGTTGCATGTGTTATGGTCAACTAGTGATGTCGCAACCGTCAGTATTGCCCGGATATTAGAACCAGTTTGGTGTGATCTTGCACACGGCCGTAGAACAAGCGCCAGACACCCGTACACACTTCTGTGCTCGAAAGCGACGTAGATGCCCGGAATCGATACCGCGAGTGGTATCGGGCCACGTAACTCGCAGCTCACTCTGACGCGCTCAGTTATATATGGATTGGTGCTGTACAAGCGTCTCCGCTAGTTTTATTTCACACCATGGGTATTCAGCAGCCTGAGGATTATCAAATGGCTGCTTACCGATTGATGGCGCGCTGAATAGCTATGCATGTGCACAGATTGAGTGGTTTAAGTTTCCGAATATACTTTCGTACGTACGTTATGTCCGGAGTGCTTTGGGGTGTGTACACTGTACACGTTACAGGTGCAATAGTTGCCACAAAGCACATGCACTAAAAGTTTAAGTATTTGGGAGCTCGACCATCAAGCTTGCGACAAAACTCGCCATCACGACGAGCTCAATTGCACACTGAACCACACCCGCCTACCAGTAGCAGAGTATTCCTGTGAACATGGTAGATAACGAATTTGATAATAAGTGCCCGACAAATGGACAAGCAGGAACGATTAAGGAAAGGTTCTACTAATGTAACATCCACAATCCAACTGCTGACGACTTATAGCTCAGGCCAGCAGGGTGGATTTGGAGCCAGTGGATGAAATATTATGCGTGTGGTGTTTGCATGTTAATTGATAAGTCAGTCGGCTGAAGACAACTGCATGAATTGGGTGAACACGCCAAGACACTTTAGGCCAAACGCAAGAAAACCACAGCGCTGTACTGACCGAAGAAGTAGCTGGTTCTTCTGAGCAGCAGTGAAAGAAAAGTGGAAGTGCATCGGTGAAGTTGAGCTGATGCCACAGTTTACTGAAAGTAGACAACAATAAGTACTCTATTCATGAATACGATTTCCTTGAGCTGAGCCCATATCTTACTGTCACTAGCGGAAGGCCACACGACATCCAGAATGCTTCTTTGTTGATTATTGTGGCCGGATTCTTATCCTTGACACACTCGGCCACACCGAGTCACCACTTTCTTGTGTCATCAATGTTCGTTTCCTCTCGCTATCACTGGGCGGTGATTCACAGCTGTGAGAGCACGGATGCTTCTGTATCGCATCACAGCATTTCTTCTACTACTTTTCTGACTTCACAATGGCTTTGCGACAATGTGGATAATAGGGATTCCTTCAAGTGTTCTCCTGACTTAACTAAAAATTGCAGTTGCACGTACTGTACTAAGTGCCTCGTAGGCTGCGAACGTCAGAACATCAGTTGCCAAAGTTTTTCGTGACTTTGCACCATCCCATTTGTACAGTACACAGTTTGCCTAACTCGATTTGTCCACTTGACTCTCCTGTAGTTCTTACTGCTCCTTATGACATGTGAAATTCCTATCGGTTGATGCTTAGTTTGTTACCTATAACACTTTCTAAGGTATTACAACATAACTTGCCAGCTCGCATCTCATCAGGTCTGCTTCGGAGTCGTCCCAACCGGCTGGTACTGATTTAAATAATAATTTACGACGTTTCCACTGTAAATAATAAGCGAATGACAATTTGTTATATATAAACTGCATTTGCAATTCCTGCTATTACTTCCGTACTCCTGCTGGTATGTTAATATCATTTGTTCATCGACCAACGCTACCGAACGAGGGATCACGGTTAAGAGAAATTATCAGCATAACAAACGTTGTCCAATCGAAAAAAACCACACCGCATGGGAGCTTTGTTCATGCCATACAAATGACTCACAAAAATCCCATTTGAATATTTATTTCAGTCAACTTATATAAGCTTCCATATCTGTAAATATAATTAAAACCTGTATGGAGGATGACGATTTGGTGCCTGCTTTTGAGTAACGGTTCAAAAACCGACCGTCGCTAAAATGACTCTTATTTCCCTGAATAAACGTTTTCGCTCGCAAACGATTTTGTACCAAAGCTCCTACACGCACCATAATGCCATTCTTACTCCCTCAAGAACGTCAGGTACCTCCATTTGGATATTAAAGTGATACTTTTTAATTATTGCTAAGAACGATGGGCCAACAATATCCCTGGGAAGCTCGTCAAATCTACAGAAATTCGTACCTTGAACCTATCAAAAATATTAGCAAAATGGGGCGTGACAAATAACCAAAGGAAGCTACCAACTGGTGTAGCACGGAGAAATTTACTTCCTTGCTTCATCCCTCTTACTGCATCCATTAATAAAAACTGCAAGGTTCAATTTTTGCTGCAAACAAACTAGGCAAACACAGATGATAAAAAAGCTTTTTTCACCGCCACTTATTCACCTTGGTTATTTTAAATCGAATCGAGCTAGTTTGTGTACTTACCGAAGGATTTCCACGCACGCTGTCTGTTAAGACATAAATCATACGTATACACAAAAACCAAATGCGTGCGAGACAACCTTCATTCCCCACCACCGGGTTTCTTCTGTCGGTGTCTGGAATCGCTTATCGAGCGACCAGTATGTGAACATCACTGAGGGTGTGTGAATAGGCGATACACTGGACACTTCTAAGCTGGTGGCGTCTACAACCGTCCACCGCTAGAATTAACCAAAAGATCCAGTAAGCTGGATGATTCACCACTGTTTGTCGAAACTACAAAAAGAAAATTGATAAAACGGTGAGGTTGCTAAACGCGAATGACCGTGAGCAGTTTAATCATTAAGCACCGAATACATTATAGGTACTTATACTTATTGTTTGTATGTTTTCGCTGAGAGTTGGTCTATATTTGGTCGTTTATTCGTCTGGGCTACCAACTGCAGCCACCGAATCCCTGGAAGCTATATAATCTAGCCCTAGCGGACGACAAAATTCCATCGGTAACTCAAGTACAGTCGGTAGGGTCACAAACTTAGAAACAAAACTGTGTTCTTGGTGCTGCTCTCTCATATTAAGAAACTGGGTTTTTTCAAGTGAAGCGGAGTCTGAGGCGTGCACGTGCCTGCCAGTGTTAGAGAGCTAGGGCCGACAGCCCCAATATTGAGTGTAGGTCCTCTTCACTAATTTACTTCACTTCACATTTGCAAATGCCCAGGTAGCTATATCGAGTTCGACGTGTAATGCTAATCCCGATTTTGCATCCTGGATTTCGGCTTTTTAAAGGTACAGCAACTAGTCGCCAACCTTGACACCATCAAGCCTGTTCGAAACAACAAGCCTCACCAGTTGTTGTCAGGCCGTTATCGGCCATCGTCTCGTCTATCGTGACTGGTTTTTTCGACAGATCGCCATCCGCAAGTTCACAGTGCAGGGATGGAAATTGCTGGGGGTGAAATCGATTAAATGCCAAAATCCCCACCACTCATTAGTAGTCTAAAATACGTCCGTATAGCTTCCAAGTACTGTGTCGTACGCAGTCGATATGCGGAAAGGCTTTGCTCCGTGGCGTCAACCACTGTTCTCTGCACAGTTCGTAAATGGCATGGCAGTGGAGGATGAGCCGGGTTATATCGTAGTCAATTGTCAGTCATGCAGGTCCGCGGCCGTCACCTATGGCTAAATAAGAATAGCTCCTGGGTTCCGGAAGTCCTGGGGTCAGAACCCGGGAGGAGTCAGAGGAAGTCGCACCAATGTCGCGACAGAGAATATTGGAACAGCTCTCTGGTACTTTCCAAAGGCGTGGAAGCCTGCTGGCTGATAGGGAACTGCGAAGTAACATCACTGAACTTAAACAGATAGCTGATTCTAACAGCGTGAACAACTGCTGGAGGATTCGCTTGCCCCTTGTTTTGGGCGTAGCAGCGGTGAAATACGTGGAAAGGGTCTTGGACAATTGTTTGCATCAAAGATCTATCACCCGCATATCACACTTCGTTGCTGCGCCGATAATGCACTAACAATATAACTGTAACGTGGTGTGCGCGTCTAAGGCAAAGAATAAAGTGAATTCCGTCGACGCGATCCACATCTGTTTCATCAAAACATCCTTTGATGAAAACGATGAAGTCCCAACGCACAGAATGGGGAACAATGAACAATGCAATTATCTGGACTAAGAAGCATTGCTTTAAAAGTCCCGTTGGCACCGGAGCGGCGTGGCCTCCGTCAACACCGGTCATGCACCACTAACCTACTAAGGGCACGAGGTAGTTGGACGGAAGTGGCTGGTGATGGGGGCGGAGTTGACGTCATTTAACTGGACTTCACCAGGATTTTCAACCGCTTAGATAACCGCGGAGCTACTGAATCGGAGATGCTATAGTTGCTTGGACTGACAACGTTCTTAACCAACAGAGGCTTCAAATGAGTGTTAAGGGACTATTCTCTAACCCGATTGAGGTGGAATGTGGTGTCCCACGTGGTTCAGTGCTGAGACGGCGCCTATTCCTGGTGTTTATCAACGACCTGGCAAAGTTATCTCCTCGAAGTTCCTGCTGTTCGCCGATGATGTCAAGATATGGCGGACGATTAGTAACCGAGAAGATCACGATCAACATGACCTAGACTGCATTTATGAATGGTCAAAGAGGAACCTGTTTCAGCTGAACATAGCTAAGTGCAAGGTGATTCATCTGCGGCACCAGCCGGCGAGTGTTTACAAGCTTGGAGACCACATTTGTAGAAGGCCTCTCAAGAGCGTGACCTGAGTGCACTGTTACAGGAAGATCTCTTGTGTCCAAAGCATGCGGAGAATGCAAGCTGTACCGGCAATTTACACTATGGCCTGCTTCGTAGTGACTTCAGTCGGTTTGAACCCAGAATCTATTCCCAAATGCTTAGCGCCTACGTACTAACACAGGCGGAATATGCTATCCGGTTATGGCAGCCTTGGTATAAACAGTATCTCGTTGCTCTCGGCACTCCTCAACGAAGGGCAATTAAGAACGTCACAGGCCTCTTTCATCTACCCTATCAGCTTAGACTGAAATCTCCACGGATGTACAGCAGTCGAAATCGGTTATTGCGAGGGGCTCTCATGATGGTTAAGCAGATTCTATGGAACTCAAGCGACATTTGACCTTCGTTACCGGAAGTGAACCAAAACGCTAACTTAATAGGTCATCCACTGAAACCGAAAATAATATATGGCCGGCGTGAATGGCGTGGCAATTTCTTGTCCTTCAAGTTGTTCCAGCCTTGGAACGCCCTCCCTAATTATGTCGTCTCAAGCGATAGTTAACCAACGAGTTGTTGTGTCATTTTCATTTCATTTTAAGCGTGTGAACCAGGGGGTTACGCAACTCAATCTGTGTGTTTCCATACTCCCAACCAATGGATTTATGGATTTATACTTTTAATACGCAAATATCTCCGCTGGTCTACATAATTCTGTAGTGAGTTCAACAAGACGCATTTCACTTTATCATGCCATTTAATTTTCGCAATTATTTTCATCCCACGGGACTTGTTAACCATTGCTTTTTTACCCATAATACACCAATGTTCCAGAGTCCATCGAATCCACTACATTCCATCTTCAAAAGATTAAGCATTTCTTATTAACTGAACTGTTCCTTCTAGCTTAGGTTAACCGCGGATTTTGCTTGCGATATTCAGACTGCGGAATTTATAATCAAAATGGCATCATATACCGTAAGTCTCAGATATACGTTGAAACGTTTTAAAAACACAATGAACAGTGAATTTATTCGGGTTAGGAAACGTTGCTTAACAAGTGCCGTTTGATATTTGGTGGTGTTATCAAATGTATGCGACTGATACTACTAATAACGGTAAAACAATTAGCATTTTAATTCGTAAAATAAGAAGTTATCGTTGGCTCCGCTGTATTCCTGCAATCCACGTAGATTCACAGCACTCACAGTTAACGCTTTAAATAAATCCATGGTAAAATTCAGGTGTAGGATGAAGACGTAGCGCTAAGTGACGCAGTATAAGTGGTTGAGAACAATATGCCACCTATTTTAACTATTATTAATGTCAGTGCAGAGACCACCGATTCTGGGAGAGCATTCCACGGGTGACAGACACGAAATGGAAAAACTATGCGGCACTGCAGACAGCTATACTGTTCTGCGGGATTCGATGTTGGCTCCTCGTGATTGTATTGATGCTGATATTCAGTAAGGAGCGGAACATGTAGTGTACGTCTTGCAGAATCCAGTATACCACAAACAGGCCGCCTCGTAGTCTGCCATTGCTTCCGTTGAATACCCACAATCGTTGCAGCCTCTCCGCGTATGAAACATTGCGCATTCCCATAAATTTCTTAGATGCCCGTTGTCTTGGCTGCTTCAGTACATTAACGTTGTGTTTCAGGCATGGATAGCAGGCTTTAATTGCGTATTGGACATGGGGGCAAACATACGCACTGCGCATTTGTCGAAATGTGGAGCTGTTTATTTATCTAAACGCCCGTTGCAACAGCTCGACGTGTTAGTTTCCAGTCTGCGAGGACTTTTCGAATTACATGGATCAATCCAATTTCTCTTGAACCAGCACATGCAAGTCAAGTTCGACAGTTGATTGTTGTAATACATAAGTTCCGAGCCGGTATGAGTAGCTGCTGCGTTGTCGGATGGAAATTAATTTGCATTTACTCACGTTGAAATGCAGTATATTTTGGGTTGACCATGGATATAGCGTATCTAGATCACACTGAATCAGATGCGGTTCGGCCTTCACCTGGATCCTGCACCAAATCTTGGTATCGTCGGCAAACGCTAGGAAGTTTGAAGCGATTTGCTTTGCGAGGTCGTTGATAACACTAAAAGCAAATGCAGACCTAATACTGAGCCTTGCGGCACCGCACGCTCGACTTTTCTGGGTTCCGATAAAGAGCTCCGAACTCTGACCACTAATCGCCGTTGAAGTGGATAGTTAGCAATCCAGCTTAGAAGAGGTTCGCCGATCCCGTACTGCTGGAGCTTGGAGAGTAGCATTCGATGGTGTAGACTATCGAAAGCCTTTGAAAGATGCCGGTAGTTCACATCAGCGCGTTCTCCAGCATCAGCTGACTCGGTCCAACTGCTGCGTGCGATTAGTAAATTCGTTGTGGATGATTGCTGTCGACGGAAGATGTGCTGCTCAGGCGTGCTGATGTTGCAGTTTTCCAGATAGCACACCAATACTTCGGCAAATATGGATTCCATGACCATGGAGATTATAGGTAGAAGGGATACTTGGTGTTAGTTGGGGGGGGGCGCAGTTCTGCCTCCACCTTTGCGTATCGTGGTTGTTATTATTACAAGCTTCCACATAGCATGAAACTGTTTCTGTTGTAAGCAGCACTGGAGTAACTGAACTGAAAATCCTTCCAGTTAGCTTGCTGCAGCTCTTAGTGCCTCTGGCCGAATGGTATCGACACCCGACGAACTGCGTTTACCTAGATACGTCAACTTTTGCAATACAGCGTCTACGGTAAAATCGATATGGGTTATTCTTGACGGAGAGATGATGAAGTTTGGAAGATCGCTTGTTGGCAACACGCTCTGAAACATGGAGCATATTGCATCCGCAGCGCCTTTGCTGTTTCCACAGCCGTTCTTGTTAGGTCATCGGCAATCTTGAGTGGAGGAAATTCCTGCCTCACATTTCCTTGGCTTCTGACGTGTTTGTACAGCAGTTTGTGTTTAGCACTGAAGGTTTTTGCGATGTTCCGCTGATGGATGGCTTTATCTTCTCTTAGCATTTGAGTGCATTGCTTACGTAGTTGCTAAGTAGTTGTCCCAACTTTTTGGTGCTCGAGCTTCTCTTCACTCTCGCCATGCTGCGTTGCGTACTATCATCCATATTCGAATACTGCTCGTAAGGAAAGAAACTGATCTCCACTTATTGCAAATGCTTATCACTGAATTCTCTGCAATCAGCTGACTGAAGATGTTGACGCACTCGAGAGAAGCGACTTCATGGGGTTCTTCGGTAAGGATCGACCAAGTTGTAGTGCTGAGGAACTGGGATAATCGAGCCTACCTTCTGATGGTTCACACAGTCTCATCGTTCTTATTCCGATATTCCGCATAGCAGACAAATTTGTTCACTGCGTGATCAGTGTGACCCAACGAGCAGTCTACAACCAACACATCAATCATATGCTCCTCGATCGTAAGCACATGATGCAGCACAGATGGCTTGTTACCTGTTCTGAACCGAGTGAACAAAGTGATGTGATTGCAAAGAGGAACTGTGGTTGGGAAATCTTATAGAGCGGCTTTGAATTGTTCTCCGATCGTGGCAGGAGTTTCTACACAAGATACTTTGAAACTATGCATGATAAATATGTGAGTGTATTTCGCTGTAATCTGCATCTTAAGAAACCCGCTAGGTGGCAGTCTGTTTCTTGTGTAGAGTTGGAGAGCGGGGGTGGTTCACGAAGACAATAAAATAAGCATGCCTGCCTTTGAACTGCGAACGGCTCCAGAGAGTTTCGGGAACCGCTATCCTACGTCCTTCACGGTTTCACACTGACAATCGCTTCGGTTTCTCCTTTCGCCACTGGACTGGAAGCTTTCGCTTGATGTAATGCGGTCAAACCCTAAACGTCAAAGGCCAACTAATGGATTCCACAACCATCATGAAAGACTTTGGCTCACCTTCTCGGGCTATTTTTCCATATACATCTCGAGCAGACTGTGTCGTAACGTGCTTTTCGCTCATTTGGCGTGCAAACTCAGTTGATTCGCCTGGTCTGATTAGGTTTTCACCCGTCCCATCTTCTACTTTATGCGACATGTGCTTGACTGCGGCTCGCGCAACTACTTCTAAGCCACCCGCGGTGGGTTGGGGAACATTGAAATGGTTCAACGCCTCGTTGGTAGGCTAGGCATCAATTTGTTTTATTTGCTCATTTGAACCTAATTGCAAGAAACTCGGACTCTACAACTAATTATTATTATGTGTGTGAGCCGGTCTCTTCATGAACTACCGTACTTTATATGTTATTAACTAACTCAAACTGAGACTGTTGCTCTACGTCGGCGCCCCAAGCAGCACACGCGGACCAGACATACGCTTATTACACTGTATGTAAAACGCTATGCCCACTAACAGTACTGCGAATTGTGAGGACTTGATGCTAGAAACTGCATTAAAAACAGGTAGTTGGTAGCGACCAGTGGAACAATCCACTAACATGCACATTTCTATGCTTTCAGATACCCAGAAATTGTAACTTCAGACAGTTCTATCTTACATCTGTGAGACCCATGTTACTGTGAATCGGAAAATGAAACGATATCACATAAGAGCATTCAGGACTTTCCATCACAAATCTTGGGGTGTAAACGGAGTTAATTTATCCCAGTGTGCTTGCCCAGGGCCGTAGGCGGGCAGCAATTGGCGGAGAATCTGCAGGTACCCTTGCATACCCAGCCAAGTGGTGATCATCATCACGTTTGCTAAGCTTTTCTCAGCTAGCGCCCGAATTGGCGTTAGAGTGAAACATGTTTACCTAGAAACAACACGACTTCGCGTTCAATACCCACATGCATCCAGGCACAGGCACACCCATTCTCATGGGAGATTCACGGACAAACTAGTGTGAAAATTTAAATAGCGCCCCCTAAGGAGCAGCATGCCTATCTGTCTACTGCTCATTTGGCCATAAACAAGCAGTGTCTGGTTCCACACCATCTTCCGTCCAGTCTGGCCACAATACACTGTTGGACCCGAACGCCATACCCCTTGCTTTGGCGGAAGTTATGCGGGCTGAGTACCATCCCTTGAAACGGAAAGTAAACTCGACTTGGCTGGCAAACAACTTGGTTCTCGGCAAAACTGCTGGGTGGGCACGCCGTAGTTTGTAAGCCCCGTCTTCTTTCCAATTTCCTCTCTAATCCATCAAAGTTGCAGATAAGAAGTGGGGAGTGTTTGTGCAGTTGCTCAGCATGTACGGCATAGAGAAAACATCGCGACCTGAGCTGAGTCATCCGGAATTCTTGAGATGAGCACCAGACAACCAGCATGAAACTAATGCCTTCACCTAGAGAAGAACGAAGCATCAGTGTCCTATGAAATCTACTAAACAGCCACACACATGGCTAGCTCCATGCTCAAATAACCGATGCTTGACTATCAGATAACAGTTATTCTAGGCTTCATATCCTAATACCAGTGTAGCCAATTTCATTCGACGTAGCTCATAATTCCCTTGGCGCACACACTATTTATAGTTGTTTTTCGAGGCGTAATTAACCGTTTATTTTAAATGTATCGGATGTGGAGTGCTTTCTTGTTGTTTGAGGAAAAGCAAAACGTGTAAGCGATTAATGAAATGAAATGGGTGGCCATTTGTTGCGTATTAGAAGCGAGCAGCTAATGTATTAAAATGATGCATTAGACAGCGCGAGTATATTAAAATTAGTAAGGCAATAATTCAAAGAACTAATATTTGCTTTGGTTACCAAAGAACTAATGTGGCAGCCTCTGGAATGCCGGACCCACTTTTACCTACTGGATTCCATTTTGTTCATGGGAACATATTTGCTAATTCCATAGATTGGGTAATAAGGAGTATTTTTTCACTTAACTGACATTCAAGACAAAGTCGACTATAATTGTAGCACCTCGAACCCGAGCAACGTTCGCACAGCACATACTGCACCTAGACACAGAAGCGGACAGAGGAAGTTGAGATTCGTGTGATAACCACATTTGTTCAACTGACTGATGATAATGACATTTCTAATGGAACATGCATATAAAGCAAATGGACTGAGGAAAATAGGTCGGCTGGTGTAATCTTCCTCGATATCTCGTTAATATTCTAATGTGCGCGAAACTGGTATTCAATGACTGATCGCATAATCAGGCAGCTAATCATCCCAAATTTTATGGCTCATCATTAAGGCCCGACATCCGGTGCCCCGCAAGTCAATAGGGAAGTTGTATAAGAGGGTTTTAATGCACTTAACCGTGGTTAAAATTTTGGTGTATTCCATGAACTGAATAGGTGGGAGTTCCAAGCGCTTTGTTGTTTGAAACCATATGACGGATAAGATATGAACTGCAAGTTTGGTTCATTTTATCTCATACAGTCAAAGAAATTCACCAGTGTGCACGGACATCGGCGTTGGGGCAACACACGGCGCAGTGCGTATCCAACTTGGATGGGTAGTAAACATATAGGTCTTGATGTAATGGGCAGGCGAATTGACACCAAATTCCTGCGACGGATGAACTGCAGAAAATTTGGGAATATAAACACAACCGTTTGAACACAGTGGGCCCTGAGCAACTATGGAATCAATAATGACCAGTTTCCCTGTATAAGATCACTTCTATTGCATATCAAGGTTTACAGATATCTAGTAGTGAACAAAGAACATTCTCGTCTGGTGGTGTTCGGGGTATTGGCTATTTGATCCTGAATGTCAAAATCGCATGGCTTGTTATTGTCCGCTTTGATTGACACGGAAGAGGGTAATCAACCGCTTACTGGCTCAAGACCTGATTCCAGGTGTTATATATAAGACAGGTTAAGATATGGATAGAAAAATTGGTAACTTCGATCACTGGGACCAAAATCCCGTTTATTCGTTAATAATACCTCCGTGCCCAGACGGGTGCTTGTAGCCGATACGCAGTGCCTAAAGGCTCTTGTAGAACGTGCAAAAAGATGCTCATTATAGGGTTTCATATGCATACTGCTCGACCTATTTCCATACCAAATGGGGGAACCTTAAATCACGCGAGTTTAGGATGATCAGAAGCAGACCAGACTCATTATGTTTATGCGCTAAGTGTAATACCGTCCCACTAGTTGAGAACGTAACTGCACTGTCCCATAAGTATGGTAAGATGGCAGAAGTGGTGGCGCAAATTTTTGACACCCAAATAGCTTCAGTAGGTACAAGCATAACAGCTGGTCTGACACAGGCCGCTCCACCAAACGACACTGCAAGCCAATTTCACGAAACCGGATGTTACACTAACAAAGTGACTGCTGCTAACACCGAGACTACTCCAAATCGCCCAAACTCTCCAGAAAAGGTCACCTCCAGCCCATTTGCAACAATTTCCCCCAACCCCATTTCTTCCCACCAGGCTTCGTCGAAACCCAACAAACAAGGCAATATCAGAGCAGTTGAGCCGTAGTTGCATCCAAGTGCACTCCAAATCCAGCAGCCAATGTTTCTACTACCACACCCAAGACTAAAGTAAGAAGCGGCGCCACACTGATGGGTAGCAAATCTCCCATTGTCTCCTTCGCTACCATACTCCGTGAAAGACACACAGAAAACATTTGATGTTATATCCATAATATGTGCCAACGTTCTGGACTCATGATCGAAATAATTGAAAGGGAAACAGGTGGATGACCTGAGCCAATGGAACAACATAAGCCTCCATCTACGTTTTCCGACTAAGCCCTCCGACATGACGAGGATCGCCCGCCACACGAATTCCAGGCACTAAAGTAAATGCAGGCATCATCGGGTTTTATTAAACTCTGTCGAGGTGGTGGAAGCGGTGTTGCTTTCGGTAGATCCTCTCCAGAACGGGTGCGGTTTGGGCCGCATATTTCCAGACCTTGCGTAAGGCCAGCACAAGCAAGTGAAAAATATCTGGGAAGAGTTCTACCAAGACACTGCAACCAGGACCTTGTTTGTCTAGCTCGTCCTCCAGTCTCATGAGCACAATGAAGGTAAAGCAGACGCATTTGACCAGAAGCGTTGGTGTAATATTCTTGAGTCCGTGCTCTTGGATGACGCTGTAGCTACATCTCTCTCAGTGCTGCCAAGAACAGCAATCTACAAAGAGTGTCGCCCAAGGATAAGTAAATTTGTGCTACAAAGTAAGCGAATGGCATTTAGGCTATTGTAAAGATGGCGTTCACTCCGGAACAGACTGCCAACCGAGCTCCTGTTCAAAGCAGAGAGCAAAACTGTCGTCCTATGTAAAGCTTCCTATCAGCAAGCAAAAGAAGTAGGGATCCCATTTGCAACGCACACTGGTGGCATATCTGAAGGAAGTGAGAATCTTCCTCTGCAACCCTGTAATAACCAGCATGCAATGTGCAAACGGATTTGGCAGAGGGGCTACTTACGACGCCACTGAATCCAACTCCAATCGGCACGATAAAAATACTACCAAAAGCGGCTAGCAGTCGAAAGTACGACGATTGGAACAATCTCTTAACCAAACCAAAGGTTTTGCACCACGCCACTGAGAACCGAAACACTTTTCTGCACGTACACTTATTCTCAAGACGTCCGCCGCAAAACTGCCTAGATTCGTTTGCATAAGGCCACAAACGCTTGGGATGTCATCTCCATATAGGAGACTTGGTTGTGCTTAGAGGTTAGGATGCCGATTCAGGGAATGTCACTGTTCCGACACCATCGTCCCACAACGGGAGGTGGCGTAGTCCGATACTATAGCAACATCTTACAATGGTAATCAGTAAATGCTCCGGAGACGCGGGTCTCAGCTGCGCTATGGTGCCGTTTGCGTTTCAGATACAACCCTAATTGCTTATGGCAATCGTTTATCGCCCCATCATCCACTTCTGTGATGAATTCTCACCTACTAACGGCACTGACATAAAACTTATACCCAACTTACAGCCACGTTTTTAGCTCCGACAATTGCAATGTGCACGACCTGCACGTCTCAGCATTCCCAAATGAGATCTTCAAGACTGAAATGCAAGATCTTATGACAAGTATTCAACACTACAATCACGTCACCTTACCTACCAGGTACAGAGCTAATAACGAACCAGGAGTGCTAGACCTCGTTTTTACATATGAAGAACTCACGCTCGACAGGCCATTTATAGACACCCCAGTAGGGATAAGCGATCATGTCACCATACTGTAGGGCCATGTGTGTTTCTCTGAATATCTTCAGGAACGCACTGAACTAACACGTACTATCGCACGCTAAATTATCCTGAAGGATCCAGTTTGGACGACAGTTTGGGAATTCGGGAAAGGTGGCTCCCTTGACTGCGCCTGGAACCAGTTGGTTAGACGGTTCAACAAGCTGCTTGCAACTGCCTCCGAAACTAAGGAGTTCGTACCACCAATCCGTCTTCATTTTCAGAAATAGAACTCAAAAGTACATGCCACTAAGGGATGCAGATTAGCGCAGTTCTGGAGTCCATCCTGGCCCTGAAACCTTGAGCAACTACGGCCCCAGCGCAACCATTGTAATCTGCCTGTCCGTAAGGACAATGTTGCTCATTAACAACATTTGGCTAGTGAATTTGCCAGTAAAAAATCTCCTACCCGAACACGTCCACAGCATTCGAACAGTGAAGCATGGTGTATCGTTACTTAACACCAAAATCGGAGTGGCAGAAGTGCTGAAGATGCAGCCAACGCTCTACGGATGCAGTATGCCCCAACCTTCCAACGAGACGTCCGCCACTGGTACATACCCACATGCATAGCCCTGCTTTCAGAACTTTGCACAACACTTTTACTGCCAGATCTGTGCTGAAGAAACTGCTCCCATTGCGCACATACAGTTCGCCCGGAATCGATGAGGTCCACACGATGGCACTAAATATAGCAGCAGCGACGCTGGTCGCGCCATAACCGCATTTTTTCCAAAGTTGCTTGGATGATTAAATTGTGCCTACCATGTGGAAACATGGTCGAATCCCACCCCTTTTCAAAAGTGGCAATTGCTCGGAACCGGCAACCTATTTCCCAGTGGTCCTCCCCCATTTACTCTCAAAGTTGTTAGAGGCAATCATCGCTGAGTCTTTAACCGATCATCTAAAACGGCACAACATCATATCACCTGATCATCACGGTTTCCACCAACACGGTTCATGCACAACCACCTACTGAATGCATGCAGTATTTGGACGGAAGATATCGATTCAGGTAGAGGGACCGACGATATTTACGTCGAGTTCTCCGAAGACTACGACCACCGCATTCTGCTTCAAAGGCTCGGAAGCTATGGAGTTGGTGATCCTGTGAATCCGGAATTTCCTGCAGAATTGGAAACTGCACGTTAGTTCTAAGTGCGCTCTCCGAACCATTATTGTCGAATGTGACGTTTCACAAGATGCAGTTCTGGGGCCGCATCTATTTCTCGTGTTCATCAGAGAGCTTACGGGTTGGACTACTTGGGATTTTTTGTTGTTTGCTGGTGAGGTTAGAAGCGGTGGGCAATCGCCAATGAAAGAGATCACGTTAAACTTCAGTTAATACTGGACTGTGTGTATGGATCTTCACTCCGCAAGCTGTTCTAATTAAATTCGTACAAGTTTAATTAGTCCAGATTCGTTAGTAACAAAGCACCAAATACACGCTTGGAGACTTTGTCATAAAGGCAGTCATCCGGGTGAGCGATTTTGGGGTATTAATCCGGGTTGGTCTGGACTGTTCAAAGTAATCTGAGAAGGCAGCAAAGGTTAGAAACCAACAAGGTGGCATGCTGCGAAGTCTATTCGAGAGGCATGACTTCTCTGTCTCTTCGCAGTTGCTTAACACATGCGTACGTCATCATGTAGAATGTGTAATCCAGGCCTCGCAGACCTGGCAGAAGCAAGGTCTCGCAGCATTCGAGATTCTTATGATTCAGTGACTAATACCACTGAGTCATGGGTAAAGGCGGCCGACCGCCATGAATGATATCAAACCGCGATATAACGTGACTCATCCTGCTCATCCGCTTGGGAACTCTCGAAAAGCAGTTCCACTGACAGCTTTTGGACAGTGTTCGTTGAAAGACTCAGTGACATGTTCAACAGGGCCATCAGAGACCAAGCACCGTCCTGCAAAATGTCTTCAATACTAAAGAGCAGGAGTCGAAAATGCATGGCTACAAGGGATGCAGCAAGGCATGCCTGCAACGACATCCCCGACTCAGCGACTAGGAACAATTTCCTGACCCATCGCAACCATTGCACCGCACTTATCCATGAGGACGATGTAACTAGGCAATAGTACGAGACAAAATGTTTCTGGCAAACAACAAACTACTACATAGGCATGTTAACAGCCCTCGTAAAGTAAAACGTGGCGTCCCTCCACTTTTCACGATAGGCGGTAGAGTACAAAGCGCCGAAAAAGCAGCTATTGACCTGCGGCTACAATACACCACCATGTTTGAACTCGAAGCCTCTACCTGTCCCGGTAATTCGAGCCCATTCCGGACTCTTTGGTTTACACACGTACGTTTTAACCCAAAAATTTTGCTAAGGAGGTTAATCATATTGCGCAATCATAGCTTTCCGAGGGCCGACAGCATCTGCCTGAGAGCACTGAAGACTGAGGCCACCAAGCATTTGATCCACCGTCACAGTTCTTCGAAATTAGCTTCGGTGCACAGCAGTTCCCCACTATGTGATAGCGTGGTGTAATAACCCCAATTGTTAAAATAAAGTAAAATAAAATATAAGTGATTCTTCGAGGTTACACGAGGCACACCAAAGAAGATAGCATCAGTTTTGTACAATAAAGTATGCGAGGATCTCATTTTGATCTCATTTTGACAAATCAAGTGAGTAGATTCAAGCGATACAAGACATGAGATGTGGTTGTGATAACTGATTCCATGTTGAAATAGCAAATTGTTTTGCGTTTGCGAAGGTGCTGATAGGCACAAAATATGATATGAATATATGTCGAAACTAAATGTTGAATCAGGGGCTCAGCTTGAGATCCGGTAAGGATAAGTGATCTCACTACGAACCGCTTGCTTGCACCGCTATCTGCAACCCTCTGTTACCCATTTTCGCCTGTTTGTCATAGTCTAGGACGTCAGAACTCCCTGCAACGCTTTAAATTCCCATCCGTAATCTGTTGAGGGAATCGTGAGCTTCATAGGTCCATTTGCCGTTAATGTAAGGGATCTAAATTGCCTACCAACGCGGAAAGCAGGGCAACTGACAACCGGCAGCCGAACAGACAGCCAGACGGAAATACAGTGGAAGTGCTCAAGAATTAGTAAGCAACAGGCAATAAAGGAATAACCGTTGAAACGTTGTGTCCTGTGTATCGTCGTTACCACAAGTGTTATATCGATAAGATTTTAGGAGAGAATGAGTAACGGGAAAGTGCGAAATCATGCGAGTTGGAGTTAGATGTCTAATAAAAGCGAGGAGCGGAAGGGGTTGCAGCATGTACAAGGTCCGTTGCTGTCTATATATACGCGGCTAAATCGCTGAGTTGTGCAAGCTGGTTACTTCGTCCCAGCTTCGAGGAGAAGATAGGTAATGCAGGCCGAGTAAAGGCAGGCATGAGGTGGGGATGAATTCTCGTTTACAGCAGCTTAGATGGGTATCTAATAACGTAAAACCCATGGGAACACCAGTGGATACGGGGCTAAAGCGCTACGTCTCGCAGTGCAATTCAGTCATTCAAGATTGGTTACAAAAGCGTGGGCTTACAGTCTGAATAATGAAAGTAAGATTTGGTTCGGTATTGCAATTGAAGTGAGCTAACCATCTGTTATTGGCAGGTGGGTCACGCCTCGCAGTCAGGCTCGAAACCACCACGCAACTGTGTCAGATTCTATGGTTAGGATCGGCCTGGACCTCGCTCCCAGTTCTCATCATCAAACAAGTTTAGGCCAAGAAATTCTCTAGTAGGGATTGAGTGGACAATCGGCTTAAATTAGTGCGGAATGCTGCAGCCGGTGATAACGATTTGATTTCCATTGAAAACATATTCCACCTGAACGCGTATCTAAAACAAAGAAACCAGAGCGTATTCTCGTACGAGCTTTCGGTAAGAGGATCGAATAGAGTGTTGTCCATAATGGATAGCGCTATTCCGCTTCCTGCAGAACAAAATACTCGGTATTAGCGTTCGTATTGCGTGGCATTTGGAAGAGGAATACCAGGTTAAGTTTGAGCCTGCGGAGAGACAATAGATCTAGCTGGAGCTCTTTGAATCTATCACGATTTGGTTTTAGTAGTCGCTTAGTGAATGAACGGTGAACTTTCGCAATCGCTAATTTCGCACTTTTCCGTGTGTTAGTTAACACTAAGGAGTAGTATTCTAGGATAGGTCGTGCACAGCAATTATACAGCGCATGTGTGGATTCCCTAAGAACTAACGACCTACAACTCTAGCCGGTGACAGATCCGGCCATTGTATTACTTTATCCTGCTTGTTCGGTGAAGTTTAGTAAACTTGAGTCGTGTACTCCTAGTTCACTACTGCGAGACAATTGGCAATCGGTGATCTGTTTATTCTCCATGCGCTGGATGGAAGATTACGGCGATAGGAGATCGCGTTGCACTTAGCAAGTGAAAATTCCATTTTCCAGTGGTTGCACCACCAAGCTAAGGCAAAATGAACGCTTTGAATATGGGACATGCCTGTTCCAAATCCATTCAGAGCAAGAGAGAAAATAACTTAAATCCATCTGAATAAAAATGGCCTTCTATGTATGAAGCAATCAAATAAGTTGTTAAGAGATAGAAGGAATAGTGGTGGGCCCAGAACGTTTCCGGTAAAACGCGACTGATGACAAGCCTATACTCTGATTCCGCTCTATCCATTCATACCATCTATGTAGGCCGTGTCAAATAGGATGATAAGCATGACAATAGCTAATGTGACAGCCGTTCAGATCCTACAAACTCTCGCCCAGTGACTCTCTTCCCTGGGCTCGGGAACGTCATGGAAGCGGTCGTCGCTGAGGCTCTAATGGACTACCTGGAGAAATGCAACATCTTGGCACCGGAGCAGCGTGGATTCCGTCAACACCGGTCATGCATCACCAACCTGCTAACGTAACGAGGTAGTTGGACGGAAGTGGCTGGTGATGGGGGCGGGGTAGACGTCATTTAGCTGGACTTCACCAGGACTTTCGACCGCATAGATCACCGTATCTCACTTCACAGGCTACAGAGCTACGGAATCGGAGATCCTAATCTTGCTTGGGTTGACAACTTTCTTCTCCAACTGAGGCTACAAATGCGTGTTAAGGGACCATTCTCTAATCCGATTGAGGTGAAATGTGGTGTCCAACGTGGTTCAGTGATGAGACGGCGCCTATTCCTGGTGTTTGTCAACGACCTGGCAAGAGTTATCTCCTCAAAGTTCCTGCTGTTCGCCGATAATGTCAAGACATGGCGGACGATTAGTAACCATGAAAATCACGATCTACTCCAATTTGACGTAGATTGCATTTATGAGTGGTCAAAGAAGAACTTGCTTCAGATGAAAATAGCTAAGGGCAAGGTGATACATCTGCATCACCAGCCGGTGAGTGTTTCCAAGCTTGGAGACCACACTTTGCAGAAAGACTCTCAGGTGCGTAAGTTGGGTGTGTTGATACAAGACAATCTCGGCTGCTCAAAACAAGTAGAGAAGGCTTGCAGAACAATCGATCGCCACTCTGTCCTTCTTCACAGAGCGTTTGGTCAGTTTGAACCCTTAAGCTATCCCCAAACACTTAACGCATACTTGCTAACGCAGGCGGAATATGCTATCCGGGAATCGCAGCCGTAGCAGAAACTGAACCTCATTGTTCTCGAGACTCCTCAAGGAACGTCCACCAAGAACGTCGAGGGCGGCTTTCAACTGCCCTATTAGCTTAGTCTGAAATCTCTAAGGATATACAACAGTAAATGTCGGCGTTTGCGGAAGGATGAACAATGAACAATGATTTATAACGAGTAAAAAAAACAGGTTCTTGACATGTCCCGTAGGCTGTTTAGAGTGAGAAAAGATAGATCAAGGGATAATGGAGTCGTCAGTTCGGGTGATTACAGATTTAACTGCACTGCCGTATAAAGGGTTTGAATTATGATGTACGCACACAAAGCCTTAAGGGGAGTGGTTATTGATCACTTAACAGGCGGGTAAAAACAAAAAATAGCAAGGACAGCTCTTAATCGTGTGCAGCTATCTCAGGTCGACGGGATACAGAAATCCAGGTTTCTACAGTAGTAGCATTTATCAGATTGTGTGCAAGGGGTTTGGAGTAACTCATGCTCGAGTAGGGTTATGGCACTATCCACTGTCGTTTGTGCATTAGTACCAACATCTGCTGCTCATGGACTATAGCACGTAGTGTTAATGTGACAGAGTATCGTCAAGGCGTTTTTTCAAAAAGGGATAGGGTGGGTGGATTAATTGCATGTTCCGGGAGGGCGTTCCAAGGCTGTGACACTCGAAGGGAGAAAAAGTTTCTCCGGCATTCCAGGCGGCTGTACTGCGTGCCCAGCTTAAACTGGTGACCTCTTAGCGCGGTGTTTTGACTGAGTATCAGAAGGGAATAGCATGGGTGGTTGGGCTCTCAGGATCTGGTACACCATTATGAGATCGCCCCTTAGACGCCGATAACGTCCACTGTATATTTTGAGGGTCTTCAGCCTGAGTGGGTAGGGGAGGCTGGTCAAACCTCTGACGCTCTTCGTTGCCCTACGTTGTGCAGTATCGAGCGCGATGAGATAGTGCTTGAGCCAGGGTTGCCACACTTGAATAACGTATTCCGCATGCGGCCTCACGTACGTACTAAGCATTTATGGAAAGACTGAAGGGCCAAAATTCTCGAAAGCTCTGCGAAGAAGGCCGAGGTACTGGTTTACGTACTTAACTGCCTTTTCAGTCTGCCTAGAACAACCAAGGTCATCTTGAACTATCACGCCGAGATCGCACTCGTGAGAATCTCGCTGTAGAATTTGTGATCCTAAGCAGTACTTGTGCGTACTGTTGTGCCGTATGCTGAGAACTTTGCACTTGGTGACGTTGAAACGCAGCACGTTCTCGCTGCATATGTGTACACTTTGTCCAGGTCCTCCTGTAACACTGTGTGATCCTCCACTGCAGCTATAGTACGCCATACCTTTAGATCATCAGCAAATAGCAAACAGTTAGAAGATAGCACACTCGCGAAATGATTTCTGAAAACCATGAACAGGCGGGGTCCAAATACCGAGCTTTGGGGTACACCGCACTGAACTTCCATGAATTCTGATAGGCTGCTTCGTACCCCCACATTCAGGTGACGTTGCACGAGAAAGTCTTTTATACAGCACAGAACAGGAGCGCCGGTTCCATATTTCTGGAGTTTGTGGAGGAGAATGCGATGGTCTAGACGGATCTTATAATGGGTTACCAGATTCGAAATAACCCAAACCACATTTGCCGTCCGCTGCTGGATTTGAATCACAGCGCTAATCTAAGGGTTCATTCTATGAAACTGACAATGCCATCTGGTGGCGCTGAATACCCTAGAAATTTCTTATCACTCCAAGTCTGTCAGCCTTGGAACGCTCTCCCTAATTATGTCGTTTCTGCTCCCAATCTAACGATATTACAAAAATCACTTGACGAAATGTTGTCTCATTTGCTTTTCAGTTTATGGCTTCTTAGCCAGGGGGCCACAAAACGCAATCAAATGGTGTGTATTCAAACTCCCAACCCATTGGTTTATGGATTAATGTCACTAATACGCAAACATCTCCGCTCTTCTATCTAAGCCTATGGTGTGTCCAAGAAAACGCTTTTCACTTTAACAAGAATTTTAACTTCGCAATAATTTTTATCCCACAGGGCTTGTTAAGTATAGCTATTTTACACTCAATATACCATTGTTCCATTGTAAATGCAACTTGGTTCACCTACTTCATCAGGAACTATCATGCATATGCTGGGCGACCGCCACTTGCGGAACGTAATGCCGAAGCAAAACCTTGAGATAATGGTTCAGAATGACCTCGGCTGCTCGAAGCAATCCTTGAAAGTGTCGACAATCGAAAACCAGCACATAGGTCAGTTGAGGACGGCGATGTGGTTTGTAGACCATTTACTTTTCCCGCTGCTGTTCAACTTGTACCTGTGTCCTTATTCAGGCCAGGCACCCTTGAAACAATCGCGATCTAGCTGTTCTTTATAATAAGGGAGAACTAATAATGCTGTGTGCTTGTTCCATGTTCCATGGTATTTTATGAAGATTCGTCGCCGCTGGACTCAGACAGACAGTGACCACACATCCAGGGAAGCACTAGATGGCCTTTTCGTCCCATTGGGACCCGTCAATAGTGCGCACCCGCCGAATCCCGCTGGATTCGAAAACGCGACCTTACTCGTAACGGTCAGCGAGTTGTCTCTGAGCCATGGGATACAACAGCGTACCGCCATGACTGATATCTAACTGCGATACAACACGGCTCATCCTCCACAGTCTTGCATGAAAGTGAAGAAGAAAGCACTGGTCTTCGGAGCAACTTACTTTACAAGCCGCCACCAATCGAGGTGGCGTGCAAGCTGGTAGGAGAAAGCTGCTTATTAGTGTGTTTAATCCGGCAGGATTCGGGGGGTGCGCATTACTGACTAGTCCCAATAGGACGAAACGGCCGTCTGGTGCTTTCCTGGTTCTGTGCTGACTGTCTGTCTGAGTCCAGCCGCGACAAATCCTTGCAAACACCAAATAAATCCCCTACTATGCACTAATGGCATTGTATGATGAAAGCAGTAGTATTGTGCAGTGGAAGACATCGTCATCTACGCCGTGAACTCCTCTCAAGGTTGCAAATTTTTCCTATCACAATCAGTTTGTCGCTATGACATCATGCGGTCATAGTGCCAATTATAATTGTTAACAGCTAGAACTGGTCGCGAAATACGGTTGGACGTAGTGTCACCCGAATATATTTCCTTTTGAAAAATTTCGGCTGTTGAACGCCCTTCGGAACTGCCTCACTTCTGCGCATATGTTATCCATGTGTAGAAACGATTTTACAATTGACTGCACCGATAACATAACGGGTGTAGACTGCCTTCATCTGGGGACGACATAACAAAAACGGGTCACTGTGCTCGCCAGGTCCCAGGAAATAAACATAGACGGGTTTGCATGTATGTTAGCCTGAATACCATAATTACGGTATCTGGTTCTATCTTTTCACTAAGACCATCCTATGGAACGTGTTAAACATTACTTTTCTGCCTCTATGATAAGATAGCTTCATTGTATGATGTTGTGAATCATTCACCTAACGATACTAGGGCACAGATTGCTCACGAACTGGCTTGAGGGTGATTTTTAGGAAAGAGTGTATGAGGGCTTATGGCCGGACAACAGATACCGTCTGGATGATTAATTGCCATGCATTAGACGCTTATCATCAAATTCCTCTGGGACAATCGACGCATTCCTTACTGATATTGGTTGATGGATGGTGAGGCCACCTAAGAGCAGCTCCTGCTCCTCAACAAGAATGAAATAATCTATCAGAGTTAACACTAGAGGTGCCTACTAATTATTTATTAGAAACGAAGTTGCTGGCTGGTATTTTAGTGAGTATCTGAGTGATAATGCTTAAAAACCCGCGTTGTCCTGGGTTATATTCTCTCTCCTCGAAATGTCGGATTACATTCAATTCTGCGTCCACGGACCTCAAGATGAAGATACAAACTTTCCAACCAACTTAACGCATTGAAGTATCCAAAACTTCTCTTCATTGCTTGATAATTGTTTGAATGACTACTCGTTCAGTTCGTCGTATTGCAGTCAGACAAATATTTTACCAATGCACAGTTAATGTTTATGCGAACTGACACCTTTTTTCAACCTGTTGTATCGCGTGTTCGTGCCCATGCAAACCGACCTTCGGCTGCACGAGTGTAGTTCATCGTGAACACGTACGATTAAATATTTAAGCAATTAGTTGTTCGAGGAAGCATTTATCATGTCATAATACTGGTAGGCTTGAAGTCGTTGCTTGCTACCTTAAACACATTAGTAGCTACCACAAATTCGAGCTCTGCACCGGCCGTCCCTTTGTAAGCAATATAGAAAAAGGCCGCGGGTAACATTTTCTGTGAATCTGTAGGCGATACAAAGCTATCAGCATTGGTAAAAACCTGCTTGTCTCTGGTGCGGGCTAGGTTTATTTTAGTTGAAATAGATTCATCGTTCCATGGAGTTTCTTGCATGCGTCCAAAGATGAGCCTACGATTGTTGTTCCATGTGGTTCAGCTTTCAAACTGATAACCCTGCTGAGTACTGCATACGGGAAGAAAAATCGGGCGGTGAGCACGGTGACCGAATTCCACCAACTCAGCTCTTCCAGGAAACCTTTAAGTGAACAGCGCGAATGTTTCGTAGGCGCTCAAATGTAACTAGGATGTAGACGGGTTCAGCAACGGTGTACCATTCTGGGGAACATGAGCATGGAATTGTTCGTATTGAATCACAAGCAGTCGACATCAGATGGGATCCAGTTTAAGACTGGTTTTGATCCGCTCGCACATCGAGTAGTTGCTTTTTCTTCTGGAGGATGGACGTATCTCACTTGAAAACTTATCAATTTACGGGATTTCGTCGATCGAAGTGTAGTGTGCCGTGAAGCAGATTCCAGAAACAGCGTGTAGTATTTTATACACGGAATGTTACCATACAGATAAATGCTCCCTAAAATGGCTATTTTGCAAGTATGATTTCCAAGTCAATAACAGTAACTATACATTGAAAGACAACTGTCTGCTTTTGAATGCTCAGCTGTCAATGAGTTCCAGTCCACAACTCCTCATTTGTCATAGTATCTGACCCTGCGATCCTTTATGCACAAGCACCCTGAGCATTAGGGAAACACCACATCGGCACACAGTCAGTTATATCGTATAATGCACATTAATGTAGCAGTATCATTATATAAAGAAAGAGTTGGGGATATATATATATACGACTTACTGAGGCTTGTGGTGGTGAGATCCCGACAGATTTTTAACCCGCTGCTTCCATTGCTGTGCCGTGGAATCATGTCTTGGACCCCTTCTCGTGGCCAGAGTCGGCTCACGACTTATGACGCACAGGCCGCTGCTTTTCGGGAGTACATTATACTGGAGGATTTGGTTGAAGACCCGAGACGTTCTCCTGTTCAGGTGTAGACTCCCTGACAGTATTCCAGTCCAAAACAAGCCATGAATCATGACAATAATGATAATAATAACACCATGCTGCATCGGCAGTTGCGCGCCGTGGAAGAGCGAAATGGGTCAGCTTATCTGTTGCACACAGCGGCGTGGGTAAACGAAAACATGCTACCGATGGTGCCTTCTTTCTTTCACCTTCCCCTGCACATAATCCCCTTTGTCTCCATTTTATCTAACCAAGTATGTCCTGCAATACAGTTCACCACTCGTGAGGTTGTCCGCAACAGCAATTGTATGCAACTACGCTTCGCACAACCTTGCGTGCTGAAACACGTACACACTACCCGACTGAAAAACGATTAAGCGTCCCGAGTGACGCGCAGCACTTGATGTGATAAAGCTCGCGCGCCACGGGATCGACACTACCGCATTCAGAGAACCTCGGATCGACGAACAAGGTAAACTTCAAGGTAATGGCGTTGGTTACACGTTCCACGGGGTGGTAAACGTCACTACAGTATCACCTGAGCATGGGGTTGGTTTTGTAATATTAGACAGCCTAAATAGCCACTTTGTGGGAAAGTCGACTGGATCAGCCTGCGAGTAATGACTCTTCGCCAATTTTATTTGCACGTATGGTCCCAGTGTGTTACCCTGATGACACGAGAGATCAGTTTTGTACTCAGCCGTCCGCCGTGACACGTTCTGTGCCGAGGAGCGACCGATGTAATAGTAGTAGTATTCAACCGTACGCAGTAACAGCGCTTCGCTGCCGCGCGACAACCACCAGTCTCCCGTGAGCTGAGTATATCACGATGATGCCGGCCCCTACGCGGATTTGAACCGGTGACATTACAATTGCAAGCAAGGCGTGCAGACCACTCGGCAACCGGCAGACCTAGTCGGTCTATATGGTATGGGCTCAGCCAGTGGGAACGGTGACCGGTAACCTTCACTGAGTTCTACTCACGGCATGACAATCGGTTTGCAAGGGTGTGAGTAATCTAGCTGCTTGGACGCACCAACGGGACCATGAACAAAGAGCAATGAACTTATCCGGATTAAGAAGTGTTGCTTTATAAGTCCCATCGGATAGCTGGTGGGGATAACGAAAGCATACTGCTAATAATAATCATAATAACACAGTTAGTATTTTAAAATGAAAATAAGGACTTATCGGTTACTCCGCTGCAGTCCTGCAATCTACGTAGATTCACAACATTCACAGTTAACACTTTAATTAAATCCATGGTAAACTCCAGGTTCAGGATGAAGACGTAGCTCTAAGTGACAAAGTGTAAGTGGTTGAATACAATATCCAACAGTTGTTTAACTACTGTTAATTCCGTGCAGAGACCACCGATTCTGGGAGAGCATTCCACGGGTGACAGACACGAAATGGAAAAACACTTTATGCGGCACTGCAGACAGTTATACTGTTCTGCGAGTTTCGATGAGTGGCTCCATGGGGTTGTATTGATGCGGATATTCAGTAAGGAGCGGAACATGTGGTGCGCGTCTTGCAGAATCCAGTATACCACAAGCAGGTCGTCTCGTAGTCTGCGATCGCTTCCCTTGAATACCTCGGCAACTGCCTTCGTGATCAGATGGCGCCAAACACGCCGATCAAGCGCCTTCGATTCCCATGATCTGCAATCAAGATTAGAACGTGTGAGGCTCACTTTAATCATGTCCTGGTAACGTAACTTTAGTTTCTCCACGTGCCGCTTCCCAATACTTAGCTGACCATATAATAGCTGTTTCGGTATCCGCGTCGATTCCATACGCCACACATGACCGAGCCACCTCAGGTGTCTCAATGAAAGTATGCAGTCCACTGCATACATCCCATTTTGTCGCAACACTTCCGTGTCACCGACTCTGGCGCCGCAGCCGATGCACAAAATTCGTCGTAGACTGCTGGTGGAACCGCTCGAGATATCGCACATCCCGTCGGCACATCGTCCAAGTTACACTGACGTATAGAAGAAACGGACAGCACCATGGATTTGTACACCATCATCTTCGTGCTAATGGTAAGCTGATGGTTGTTCCACAATCGGTATTCGTCTAACTGTGCTACTGAAGAAGTGTGAAAGATTAACAGAAGCAATCGAGCAACTGGTGTGCGCCAGGGTTACACTAATGGGAGGAAAAGGACCTACAGTCGCATGGGAAAATAACATCCCTAAATCCCTCTTCAGGTCTAAGAAGACAGCCGAGCTTCCCAACCCTACTTCAACGACTCAACCGCCATCAGGCCCAACTCCCGTCCCTGTCTCTCTCTCCCTCTCCCATAAGAAAATACATTACTTGAGACCTGCCTGCTTCAAAGTATATACAGTTTATTACACCCAGTAGTTTGTTCGTTTTACAAGAAACCCTAAGCTGAGTCAACGAGGAATAGTGAGGAACCAGGTAACATACGCATCGGTTGCCGCCAAGCAAACACCCGGAAATAGCAGCGGTAACCTTGGTGGCCTGACTGAATAAACTGAAGAGTCGCAGCACGGATGGCCTCTATCAGGGCTGTTCACAAATTCATCAAAAGCACAGTAAACTAGGGCTCCAAAACCGGTAGCCACCAGGCACAACCATGATGCCTTAAACCTTGTGTGCACTAATGTCCCTGAATCCAAATTCAATGCCATTCAGGGTAGTCTGAGAGACGATCGAAATCAATGGAGTTCCATCTGTACGGCAATCGGTGTCCATGCTGATCCTACGACATTGAAACGCATCTCGCTTCACCCAAACGCATTGTTCCACGGTGAACCCCGGTTAATTTGGGTAACAGTAAACTCAGCGGATGAGACAGAATTCGTTCGGATGTCTGCGAAGCGACTCCGTAAAGCCACAAATGGAGTGCGCATTCTAACTGAAATCCCGTGGATAGAACGTTCAGCGAATCCCAATAACAGAAAGGAGCAGAAAAAGTCAAGAGAAGAAAACTGTGATTGCCCACAATGTTCCTGAACTTACAGATACCCAGGTCCGACGATGCTCAGGTACACGACCGGGAGCAATGACACTACATTCGTGAGGCACTTTCACTCAAAAATGTCGTAGCCACCTCGTTGACAAGGATCCTCTTATCACCGGACCATTAAGAACGCGATCCAAGGCCGTTGAAACCGGTGTTGCAATCCGAACTAACGGCACAAACTCTACAACAGAACTAGACTAAATTCCGTAGCAGCTTGACAACAGAACTCCGTCTGAAAGCATCAGGATCACTACGACCTTCTACGGAAAACTCAGAGGAGGCGCAACTCTCAAGGAGAACACCAACTGTAGGACCTGACTCGGTGACGGTTTCAACAGTAGCTGTAATATCCGGATGGATACAGCATAGCATGAGCCAACACCGAGTTCTGGGCATCTGATAATTGAGTACATACAAAATTCGTCTCGTGAGTCTGCAATCCATCCGAAAAACCATTAGTCGCCGACCTTACAACGGTCGGCGTAAACCTACTTTCTCCATCCATTCCACCCAACACCCTTTTAGTCTCCGGGAATCTCTCATGCACATATACGACTGCCCAAGGTCTGCTCAGCATATTTGCTGAATTAAGACTTCGACACGCGTCAGCAGCCTGGGAGCTCATTGCTATCACGGATGCCGAAGTCGGGTTAACAGGTATGTCCGAAAGGATCGAGCCAGCAAAGGTGGTGGGTAGCACTCTCCTTTCGTAATAACCTGCAAAGCCAACTTATACACGATTCGGACATCGATGTACCTGGGTCCACTTTGCGAAGCTTAGGACTGAGAGAGAATGACTGGTGATAGAGAGCGTGAAAATCGATACTCCTCTAGGCCGTAGTGATCATGCGGCTTTGCATTTTAATGTACACTTGCTATGCTGAATACCCCGAGGACGGAACTCAAACGGCGGGAAGCATAACCAGTTATAAATTTTTAACGCGGCCTGTTGAAGCAAGTAACTGGATTTTCTTAACCCAGGATACACCCGATATTGCCTGGGAAGGTTTCGTCAGTAAGTTTAACACCTTGTTTAATGGGGCATCGGAAAGCAGAACTATCACTTCGAGAAGCATGGCGTCGTTTATTCGGAGTAGGACACGTAAACACAAGGGAATGTGCAACGCGGCATGCTATACCCACAATACCGATTCGAGTCCGAGTAAGTGGAATGCGTATGTTGTCCACCGTAACCACTGCACCCAATTGGTGCGCGAGCACATAATAGCTTAACAACAGGCGCTAGTTGATCGACTAACTTTATATCCTAAGCTTGCATACAAGCACATGAACAGTCACCGCAAAATAACGTGTTTCTCTCTCTTCAAACAGCGGTTGGTCTAAGTTGGACTGTTGAAGAAGCTACGAATGTTCTGCAACAGCAATGTGCACCAACATTTCATTGCATCTCTTGATCTTAATCTTTGGAATCTATGGTGCCCACACCAGGACTTACTCCTATAAAGTTTACCGCAGACGTCGTGATGAGAAAGCTGTTATCGATGCCACTGCACCCCTATCCAGAAATTGACGACATCCGCCCAAAGACGCTTGCTGTGGCGACGAATATTTTGGTTGTACAATTGTCTCGGCTGTTTCACCACGGCCTTGCCGAGCGATATGTTCCTGCAATGGGAAAACACGGGATATTGTCCTCCGTTTACAAATGGGGTTCTCTTTCCGGTCCGGTTAATTATCAACCAGTGACGCTTCTTCCAGTGCTTTCAAAAGGTATGGAGGCTATCATTGCCTACGCACTCATGCCTTATCTGGACACCGCAACACGGGTTCTGTCAGTATTGGTTGTGCACAACCACTCTATTGTTAGCAGGAGGCAGCTGGACCGAAACAGTGGAGGCTGGTGCACGATTTGATGTGGCTTATCTAGATTTCTTTAAGGCATTCGACCGGTTGGACCATTGTATTTTTCTCTCCAAAGTTTAAGGATGTGGCATTAGGATCCTCTCCTCGGGTGGATTTGCAGTTTTATTTTGCACATTCGTCTGGATGTGTGAGTACGTGAATCCATGTCAGACGAAATTCACGTCAAATGCGGTGTGCCACAGTGATCGGTACCGATTCTCCGTCCATTCTTGGTCAGCATGAACAATCTAGTGAGTCAAACTGAGTCGAACCTTTTACTCTATGTCACGGCATCAAAGTCTGGAAAGAGATCATTGCTCCGGAAGACCGTATCTACCTTCAAAACTACCTTGACATGATTTGTCGATGGTCAGTCCAAAAGCGCATTTATTCAATGTAGTTAAATGTCAAGTGATCCATTTACGAAACAGAATGGTTCACACCTATAAGCTGCGGGGGCAGAATCTGTAACACTGATCGCTGGAAAAAGATCTCGGTGTGTTGGTTCAGGAAGACTACGGCTGCTTGGAGCAGTCCAGAAATGCATCGAATTAAGGGATCCAAATCGTGTGGCTCTTACGGAGAGCTTTCGAGCAATTCGTATAGTCTATCTTATGCAAAATACTCTTCATTTACATACTCCCTCAAGTTAGATATGCAATTCAAGCACGGCAACCGTGGCTAAAGCGAGATCTCACGGCCTTAGAGATTCCACAACGTCGGGGACCAAAAATGGTCTAGGGGCTGCGCCACTTGTCATAAAAACAGTGCCTCAGAGTGCTTGGTATTTTCAACGGACGTTATCGGCGTTTGCATAGTGACCTAACCATGGCTTCCAAAAATTTAAAAACGCTAATCTCTCGTACCATCACCAGTTGAAGCTGATATGTCATTGTCTTAAATTTGCAGAAAAATACAATCGGTTGTAGTGCGGAAGAAACTTCTTCTCGCTGCCTGTTTGCCACACGTGTACTACCAATTTAGAAGTTGTTATTTCAGCCCCCGCGTTAGCCGTGTTCAAAGTACGTGTCGACAGTGCACTGGCCATACCATACCACCTAATCCAAATGACCTATACAAGAGGCAGAGGCACAAAAACCAACCAACATACCTGTATTTTCACGGAAACCACAAACAATAACCTTATATAATACACAAAACAAGTGAGTACTGTCCAGACTGGAAAGCTGTAATCGGCAACTTCGCAATTTGCGGTTGTTCACTATTTCCTATTGCTATTTTTCTTGTATATAGCTCACCCCTAACCGGGCATCCGGCGGGACATGTTAAGCTTCGGCATGTTTTTATCTGCAATTTACCATTGAAAATTGACCACGGTCGGTTTGAGCATTGTTTTATCACGATACCCTTTAAGCATCTGGACCAAGGTGTGAAATTTTAACTGGTATTGCTCCATAAAGACGGTTACTCAAGCAAGAAAGTTGCGGCAAAATTTAGCTGCATTCAAAAACTTTATACCGACACCTCCGAGCTGTACCCACGGACGTCTCGAATTTTTGTATCTCCGTGTGCTGGACACTACTTTTGCGTCGCATTACTATGTTCTACGTTTTCTTCTGTTTGAGTCCTTGCCAATATGCTTCTTTTAATGTATTTTCCAACCGGTACAAAGTTGGTGCGTATTCTTTGCTAATTCCTGAGCTCTCATTTATTAACCTTACTGCCATCTGTGGCCGCCTTCTTGGATTCGCTCTACCTTGTGATGTTGCCTCAAGTTACTTGTGGTTCGTGCTCTAAAGTTTTTAGGCATTAGGCTCATACTCTTAAGTGCTTCGGCTGCGATATATTGTTCTATATTTAGTACATTGGCTTATCCGTTGACGTGATGCGAAAATCTGTCGACACCCGACATCGGTTTTTTCAGGTTAGATGTTAGAAATGTCATGGTGCAAGACATTAGAATACACAGCGACCGCAAACAACTACGGTTAAATCTCTCTTGCAGACCGAAACTAACCGTTCAACATTTGGGGTAAAAACCGTCGTGAAATTACCTTTTTTCACCTCGCCTTCGCTTGTCACTCCGCTAGCCGCCCCACCACCAGCGTCTTCGACCCCGGCCTAGCCTAAAGATCAATGTTCCCCGCCGATTAAAGACTCATACTCGGAACCTAGGAAATGTCGCTTTACTAATCGCTTCGTGCATTTCTCAGAGCTTGTTTGTGAACCTTGGAACAACCAGGATTCATTGACCACTCAAAAGCGCAAGGGGTTACGTTATCAAATTCAAGTGTCCTTTGCAGAAAAACAACGAAGCAAACCGATAAGCGCCACTAGTCTTACTCCCACAGGTTCATCACCAATTTCCCTCAGACGTCATAATCTCATGAACCTCCACGCGCCGGAGTCAAAAGATGAAAACTCTCAGATACCTTATGACCACGAGGTTGAGTTCCTCCAGAGGCTCATCGATACACTCGTGGATGAGGGTGAAGACAGTGTGACGATTTAGCAAGTAATCCGACTTGACCAGAAAACTAACGAGTCATGTCGACTTCTGGCAGTCACTTTTTCAAATCAAAATATGCCGCAACTCATACTTTCTCATATGTTAAGGCTGAAAGGTATACAAGTTTACATCCGCCGAAACTTGAAACCCAAAGACAGCGAACGTTTGAATATTGACTTACAAATTGTAAATCTTTTGGTCATCAAGACGGGTGTACGAACCAGTATTAACGGCTTGCTCAACCTCCAGGCAGGTCCCGCGGTACCTCTCAGGACCTCAGGGTGGCATTAGCCAACATGTGCAGCCTAATGAACAAAGGTGACTAACTGTTCCGCTTCACTCTCTCGGAGCGGCCGGATGTTTTAGGACTTGCAGAGACTTGGCTGAACTCCGACGTCATTCCCCAAGAAGTCGCGTTGTCGGGATACTTTTCTTTCCGACGCGACCTGAACTCAAAAGCTCACGGTGATGTTCTGTTGCACAAAAAATCGTCACTATCTGGCAAACTTACCAGCACTTATCGGAACGAGGATAATTCATACGAGCAATTGTAGTGCATAATCCGCCTCAGACGCGCAGAACTAATAGTGGATGTTATCTACCCTAGCCTATCAAACGGTTGTTGCGATTGGCTACCACATATACAGAAGCACATGAGAAGACCACAATTCTTATTGAATGGGATCTAAATTTACCCAAGATAATCTGCCCAGGCTTTCGGCTTCTTCCCCGGTGCTGGCGACGTTCAGGCTCAGTGAGCTAAAATGACAATAGAAATCGGGGCAACGCAACATGTCATTCAGCCCACCAGCGGAACTCCGCAGTCTGCATCTTGTCGACCTACTGTATACGAGCGGCGAGCAGAAGCTGAAAGTGATCAGAGTCTTCGAACCTCTGTCGAACAGTGACCCCTGCTCCATTGTGGCAAACGAGGAACTGCCGTTATCGTGTTACAACCAACGGAACTCGACATATAACTATTGGACGACAGACTTCAACGGGCTCGTCCAAACGGCGTCAGACTGATTGGACAATACCACAGGATGTGTCGCTTAAGGCCTATTGGTCATTAATGAAGGGAAAACTTAACTCGCTGTGTACTCGGTTCATTCCCCTGAAGTATTCAAAAGTCAGACCTGTCAAACCGCATTGGTTTGCTAAGGAATATAGACAGTTAGTGCGACGGCATCGCAAACATTGGGATAGATACATCAGCTCGCGATGTGATGAAGATTACACGGTGTACAAGAAACAGCGTAACTTATTTAATGTTACAAAGATCAAGAAACGTCGTCAGTTCTAAGATGAGCTAGCATCCTCGTCCACAACTGCCCCTTAAGAGAATATTTGCCTACTTGAAAACTCAACTGAAACCTGGGGACGACCTACCGGTCTTAGAGAGCTTGGCAGGACAGAAGCTCATTACAAGCGCGGAGCGCGCGGACGCCTTGGTTACGCACTTCCACACCGTATTTCCCAGTCAAACGGCGGCTGTTCCAGTACCGACATGGGTTGCGCCATTCTTGTTCGACAGGCTACAATGTGATGCAATCGAAGTGTACCAGCTACTCGTCAACGTGAATAATGCAAAACCTCTCGGACCAGACGGACTTCACCCCTGATATTCAAATCCCAATCGAACGTCATCTCACCAGTTGTGACAAACCTATTCAACAAATCCCTAACTGAAGGATCTGTCCCCAACAACTGGAAATGCTCGATAGTGAGACCACTTCCCAAGGGTGGTGATCCGAGTAAAATAAAGAACAATAGACCCATCTGTTTGCCTTCGATGTTATCCAAAATTCTCGATAAGATTGTGCAAAGTCGTGTGCTGTCGTTCTTCGGATCGATGGACATATTGACGGCAACAAAACACAGCTTTATGAAATGGCGATCCTTCACCACCAACTTGATGTACGCAAACCGCGAGTGTGAATAAGCTTTCAACGAATGAAAGGACGCAGGCGTGGTGTATAACGACTTTAGCTAGAGTGAAAGAGTGAACTACGAAATATTCCTACATACACTGAGGACTTAAGAAATTGGTGGCACGCTACTTCAGTGGTTACACGAGTTTATTGTGGAACAAATATTTAGAGTACACGTAAACGCTTATCTGACAGACCCTTTCCCGTCGACCAGTGCTGTGCCTCAAATAACTGTGCTTGAGCCAGTATTATTTCTTATTCATATCAACCATCTCCCGCAGCAGCTCCAGTCACCATGGGCCCTGTTTATAGATGATTTGAAAATCTGGAGCATAATTGAGAACCAGGAAGATTGCGCTCGTCTGCAGCATGACTTAGATCGACAGTCAACATGGTCCACTAAAATGCAACTCCCTCTTAAAGCAAGCAATTCGGAGTTCCGTAATATTGCCAGACGTCCAGCCACTCGATCATACACCTTGGACGGCTAGTTGTACTATCCTCACACATCTGTCGGAGACTTAGCAGTGCTCTCGCGACATCATATGAGATCCCTAGAAAATCAGGAAAATTGTACCGTGCGAGACTTTGTATGCTCTGGGCATAACACGCGGTTTCTCCACATGGTCCAAAGAAACCCTCCCTTACCTATTCACCTCGCTCATTAGACCAATCTTTGAATACTTTGACCTAGGTTACCATCCGCTAATTCAGTGGGAAACTGAAAAGTTGGAGATAATACAGCATCTTGAAACCAGAATGATACCGAGTCTATCAAACGTCAAAAACTCAGGGTCCCCTGCATGAAAAAAGTATCATATCAGCTTTGGATAGAACGAAGCATCGTAAACTTATGTGGTATATTAACATAAGGACTAATAGAGGCTGATTCTGATTTACAACACGTATCGACGATTATTTCGGAAACTCGTGATCTTGTGAAATGTGACACATCTAATGCAAACAGGACATCCTATACCCGGAACTAACAACAGCAATACGAATTCCTAATCGAACAATGATAAACGAGTAACTGACCAAGCGCTACCGCTGACGATTCGCGATTAAATATTTCTGATATTTCATAATTCGATTGAGTTGTGCAGCAGCCTTTCTACTTGCTCTTAAATACGGTAGCTCAGTCTCACAGTCTCAGTCTTATAGTCTCAGTCTCATTCAACAGAATTATTTAAATACAAACCAACACTGGATGCACAGATGTCCAGCGTCGATCTGGTCGACACAAAAGTTCACAGACCGAGATAACGGGTTGTTGCCAAGTATAAGCTGGAGTGACAGGAAGCATACATCCTGTCGGAGGCTGAAAGAATGGAAGAAGTATGTTAAACTTTACGCCACAACAATAAGGGTGTGGTGTTTGCAATTTGGTCTAAGAGGCTATAGGGCAAGGAAGAAAATAGTGTTGTCCGATACACAAAGGAAAAGAAAACTGGCATAGGTCAGAATGCATTCACGTTGGATAAACAGGAGGAGACCTATTACGTTATGGTTAGAGTCCCTTTTGCATTCGTTGGTAACAATGTAGCACATTTTTTCGTTTGCAGGAGAAGAATGCAAACCAATGTGTTTCGTCGTCTCTGTCTAGCATATAATAGAAATCATGATTTAGGGTTGCATGGCCGTCAGTGGATTTGGACGACTTCAGCAAGTGGATGGCATGGTCAATGCACGAAAATATGTGGGGATATTCAAAAGTTCATGTTATTATCAGCTCAGCATCTAGTCAAGAAGGATCGCTCCAGGGGGTATGACAAGGCGCCGAACCATCAACCATAGACATAGTGCATAAAAACAGAGAATTTGAAGTCGTTCGAATGTCCCGTTCCGTCCCATCTCTAAATGCAATTGAAAATTTGTGGTACAGCTGACCACTAGAAATATTAAAAAAGTCACCAAAGACAAAAATAGAACTTATTAAGTCCGCTATTGATGTTTGGTGCGTGTCATCAATTGCGAACATATCCAAAGACTGGTGCATCCAATGCCCACGAGATTCAAAGCAATTACGAGAAATAACGGCTAACCAGCTAAGTACTGACACCTAAAATTACGTATACAATCTTTTTCTGCGCCAATACAGCAATTACAAACTTAAATTCCGAATCTTTTTCACTACTGAGCCGTGTAAAGCGACATCATAGTCCGGTGGGGACTTAATGAGTACTAAATATAAAGGCTGAGGCGTCACAATTTCCCTGTGGAAATATTACGAAAATCGCTGTTTGTAAAAGTTCGTTTAGAATCTGGCAAATCTAAGCAGTATATCGCAAATCAGTAAAAACAGAACAATTTTAAGATGAGGCTAGACATTTCATAAAACTTTATATATATATATATATATATATATATATATATATGGTTGGAGGCATCCGGTTCCGGATCCACCTGTCACTGTGGCCAGCCACAGGGTACCTGCGCCTACAGAGGGACCACAGGTGGCTTGCGCGGCACCCCCCAAAGAAGCAAGCACACACCCCAAATCCAGTGTAACCCCGAAGAAATAAGACCGGGAGGCATGCGGATGGGAGCCACCTTTCATCAACGGATCCAGTCCACACTCCTTCACAGGCAGACACAAGTATGCGTTATTTGGGGAACCAAGTATACACAAGACGGTGGCTGGACCGTAGTCCACTCCACACTGAGTGCATGGAACCACTCTTCGAGTCTAGCACGGCCGCAAGAACCTTTTACCCCATCTCCTCCACCAACGAACAACTATCACCTAGAGCCAGCATGTGCGAGGTAGTGGGTAATAGACAGGTAGGCACTTTGTCAACATGCACATCGAGCGCCGTCACAAGGAGGATATCAAACAACAGCTGATCACTTGAAACGACAATATCAAATAGGATATATCTGTTAAAGAATACCGCTGTGCAGATATAACTCTTCGGTAAATTAGCATATGAAGTAAGTTGGTTAGCAACGAATCCGCGATAAGTACAAAATGTCCACAAGTTACTCAAAAAATGCTACAAACGCAGTGAAATTAACGAAGATAACCACAATTATCACAAGCAACGTGTCCGGTTTATATATATATATATATATATATATATATATATATATACATACTTGATACTGAGCTAATCCAAGCAACCCAATGGATGTAGGGCATTCGGAGCAGCAATCTTCCAAAACTGCACTTCACCACGGCCACTTTTCTCCTTATTTGGAGCTCTCTAGATAGATAAAGTCCGAGCAACCAATGAAACGCGTATGTAGTCGTTGAACACTGTTGATGTTTGGAGTACTTACTTGTGTCTGGATTACGACCAGCAAAATTAACTGGCTCCATCTTTGAATACTAGATGAACTTCTATAAATTCTCTCACTGGGACCTCATCCGAAGTGTAGAGCTTCGGTGCGGCCCTTTCTTATCACTGCACTCCACGACCGGCCGATTTTTTTTGTGACGGCTCCTTAGGTAGTGACAAGCTGCGCTTGAAGTGGAACCCGGTACCTCGTTGCTGACGGTTGATGGCAAAGAACTAGGCATCTGAGGACCGGAAGCAACGCTTCTAAATTTGTTTAGAAAGTATTTATTTGTTCAGCTGTCGACTAGGACTCTCTCTGGTCGAGGCCGAAGGTAAAAGGGAGACATCGCTTAATCTTCACGCTTAAAATCTTGGACGACTGTTTTCCTCTGTTTGCACTTGGAGTGTACGTTGACTATTAGGTTGTCTGAGCAGCCAGCAAGCAAGGTGGAATTATGTGAGAGCCACAGCAAGTCAAACTGACCTGGTCACACTTGTCCCTCGTTTTTTGTGAGCAAGTTCAACTGTCAATGGACACACGGAGAAGAAATGAACTTCCGGGAATTGTCATCAGTGCACATTTCATCTGTACCGTTTGAGGTTAGGACACACAACGGTACTCTTACAAGTCTGTGGTAAAGGATACAGTACCAACTAGATTGATGGCAGTCACTAGTTTTACTGTAGCGCATATACTAATCATCCGCTTCACTGCGTAGCCCCATGAGTAATAATTTTTCTAGCTGAGGCGTTATGGTGCCTAGCATTAGAAGCTGGATTCAGCATTCTTTGGTAGTTAGCCAGTAGTACAAAGACGGATTTGTATTTTAAATCTTCAAAGGAGTTCTTCGCAACTACAGATGGCATGAGTACCGCTGACGACGCCCATAAAACTGAAATTGCTACCCATTGACTTTTGGATGTGTAGTGGCAGCCTAACTGAGTGTTTTGTAACGAACACGCATAGGAACTTTACTCTATGTTCAACCTTATGCTATAATGTACTAAACAGCAGAAGTGAACGTTTTCAAGGTGGTTGTATGAAACATTTGGCCACTCAGCATCCCTTTTATTGCATTTCGTATAACGGTTTATTACGTGAGTTAATATAAGTCATCCGTTCGCTAGAATGGGCGGTCTTCAATGGTGTTATTTGGCTTAAGCAAAATAACTCGATGCGTGCACAAAAAACCCAATTACAGCCAAGTAAACCAGGCCCGATCTAGGCAACAGTAACTCACGCAATACCTATAACCAAATTCCTCGTGTGACCAAAGTAGACGCATATCTATGCAGCCTTTGTGCATCTGGATCAGTTTAGTATATCAGCTGGGGTTCCAGATTATTGGTACATGTTTCTATACTCGAGGAATTCGGGTTGCCTCCACTGGCCTCAATTGGTTCATGATGTATGTAAAAACGAAATAATATTGATTTTCGTTAAGTCCGCTATCAGCTGACCAACTATGTATTAAGCATGCTTTCTAAGTATCCCTCGATTATGGATTTGGGACCGCACCTACCATGCTACTACCATAAAACTGCCCGCCTCAACGCAGTGTTTGTAGCCAACGCTTCGCTTGGAGTTTCCGTGTCTATGTGTAAAACGACGAACTCCATGTGTGTCGTATTTTACGAGTACCACAGTCGCAGTGCAAAGGTAAAAACTTCGACAGCAGCTAGCTGGCAAAAATACTGGTGAACGTTCCTCGTGGACTACCCGTCCATTCCCATTGGTTTGAGGACATTTCCTAATATTGACGAGGAAAAAATAACTATAATTTATTTGATGCCAGTTCCTTACGAGAAGTGTCGGTCACATCAAATTCCGTCCACAGCTTCATTTGCCGACCCACCGCGTTTAGTTAGCATTGTTTAGAGTGAATTCCAAATGATGGGGCCTCACCAGGAGTAGAGTAGATAGTGAAATTGGTGATAACATCCCGGCCCTTTATGACATGAACAGCGTTCTGAAAAGTCTCGTCCAGCAAGCTATGGCGCATGCAGCAGGTTGGTTAGAGTCCTTATTGTCACGGGCAGGTGCGCAGACTTCGCCTGGATCCCGCCTTAATTGATACTAGCGATTCGTCAGAGAAACCGATGGGTTCGATCGTGCACCAGTTATTTTATGTCGTAGCAGCCGGTCTTGGGCTTTTAACTTGGCGTTGGATGTGTACTTTGAAGGTCAGTCACGAAAGTGACATGTAGACAGTGGCCTTGGTTGGTTTGCGACGGAGAGAAACAGCCTTTCTATTTACTTTGCATTGGCCACCTATCTCGCGTTATTTATCCTGGTCTGGCGTTGCATCAACCACCTCTTGCGTTCGAACTGATATTCTACCGATACATAGAAACTATCGAGTGCAGATCCATGACGCCCTACGCCCCGCGGTTAGCAACACACAGCATCCAGTTGGTTAATTTATCTCAAAACCCCATGAAATGAGATAGAAATTTTCGTTGGCAGTCTTCTGGATCCCTAAGAATAGCCATTATGAGTAAGGGTTTGTGCTGGCCCACATCTACCAAAATACTTTATCTGTCACTGTGTTATCTGCATTACTCATCGATAAATTTCAGTCTGGGATGTTTCTTAATGAGCCGATTCGAACTGAAGTGCACAAATTGAATCCACCAATAGATCTTAGACATCTTAATACTTTCAAATTGGCTGGAAATTAGTTTAGCTCTAAACGGACACTTTAGCAGCTGCTCTGAAGTTGTAGATATGCTTCTTCTCTTCATCATAAGAACAGTACTAGAGCACCCTTTGCCCGCCTATTGCCCGACTACTCGGTGAGGAGCAGAAAATCGAACAGATCCAATACCATACTACCAGTCTTATCCCCAGTTTGCGGGGTTTGCGGAACAAAGACAGGAGCGAGAGGTTGGGAATATACAATCAGGCATTTCGCAGCTTGAGAGTCAGCCTCATTACTATATACCGCATTATACACCCAGGTGACTTCTCGATGCTGAGACCACAATTACACTTGCCAATACGTTGAGGCGTCGGCGGACGCCAGTACAAGCTTGTGACTCATATCTGAAGTGAGTGCTTTAACGGCAAGTGGCCTATACTTGAAACAGTTTGCAGGAGCAGGAAGCAAACTCAGCGCAATAGTATAAAAAATTATTGGATGGCCTTTCGCCAATGTTAGATTCCCAGAACCATTCCCCTCTGGCATCTCACATTTATGAGTCCCAATTTGCTGTGAGTTACACAGTACTTTACGATTTAAAATTAGAAGTTGAAAAACGATCAAAATGTTAATAGGCCACAGAGAGCTTTTTTTAACATTTTTGATCATATTTCAATGGGTTCGTAGAGATAAAAATTTCTACCTACGCCCATAACACGGGGAGCACAATATCATAAAACAATTTGACACATCCGCTTTCATGCTATTTTCAAGTCAAATCAAAATAAGCTTTTTGGGCTCAATGTCAGGATTTACAATCCCATTGTGAGTATCCTGCATGATAACAACGCTATATTATATGATACACATACATAGAATTAAGGATTAAAAAAGGAAGAAATGCACAAAGGACACGGTAACAACCGCCCCCGCTGCATGTTTATGATTTTCGTTGGGTTTACAAGAAAACGTAGTAGGGAACCTCAAACAGCATAGCGTACGTTTCCTTACGCACATAACCACCGAATGGCTCCAACTGATTTGGCTCTTCTCTGTGGACGGTCATCCAACCTCACCACTTGCTTTTAATACTCAGTCTGTAATCCCTCCTCCTTCAACAAGCAAGGGTGACTGTAGTACACTGCGTGATGCAGCCACTTAGTTTCGTACATGTTCTTGCTCACGTATCCACTTAGTTGTCTCAACTCAGTTGGTCCTTCACTGTAAACCGGAGTTCACCATAATGGCCTGTTTCCCATCATTATATTCGCATTAGCTGTCGTCTCTTAGCAAGATAAGGCGAATGATTCACCTGCGCGACGCAGCGCATTAGTCTCATATCCACTGATTTTCACCCAGGTCTGCAGTATTAAGTGCTTATTCGATTTGTTGTGAACGGGTTACCAGCCCCGTATATTGCTGGCCATTATTCATCCTGCATCAGCTCTCTTCACCCAGAAATCTGGGACGACAATCATCCTGCACGACGCAACGATTTAGCCTCGTAAATACAGTCACTCACGTAAGCATTATTCGCTGCAAATCCTTTCTCTCCTCGTCGTTATCAGGCATACAGCCCTAATTCGCACCTGTTCGAATTTCCAGCTTTTTACCCTTCCGGAAAAATTCATATATATAAGATTTACGACAACGAAGGTACACAGTACATAACTTCTCAACAGTTAATATTTGTTGCATTGTGTTCATCTTTTCTTGAGCGCATCTACTGCTTTTCTTCTTTCTGTGTGTACGGTTGACTTTTGTCCGTTGCCTTTCATTCCGAATTTTGCTGATATCTTGGTCAGCATCTGAAGAACCATGTAATAACTGTGGACGACTTGAATCAGCGATTCCAAACCTTACTCCCATGAGGATCTCGGTTCCCTCAACCGGATACGGGCAGAATCCAACGCTGTGCAAAGAGATGTGACACAATTGAATATGACTAGCAGGTGAAAATAAAAGCCAAGTGACTGCCGATAGCCGTAAGAACAATTGGTTCAATGTCAAATCATCCCAACTTACTGTATACCCAATTTGAGTCGCTGATTCAACGTTTACTTGCAATATATCGCTATACCATTATCCGTGCCTATCAACACCTTCGCATTCGCAAAACAATCCGCTATTTCAACATGGAAACATTTATCACAGTCACCTCGCATATTTTTAAGAATATGGATCTACACACTTTCTTTGTCAAGATTAATATTTGGTCGAATAGCAATTCTCCCAAATCTGCTTTTGCCAAACCGATCACATCTTCTTTGGCGTGCCTCGCGTAACATCAAGGATATACAATCTTATTTTATTTTCGACGACAACACTCCGGACTGTGACCGCAAATTAATGTAGTTACGATATATAACGTAAACATGATGTTTGGAGGAAAAGTCAACGGTTGAGTTAAAAGTCCCGCCCGATACCATGAACGGCGGGGGGATAACATTTTGTGTCTCGAACGCGTTTAAGAGAAGGCGTTTTTCAAATCACACTGGGTGCGTGGATCAACTCAGCCAGTTATTACTTAGAATAGCGGTGTCCAAACTATTTGCAAGGTGTGCCGCATTTTTTGTGATAAAAATATGTCGGGCCATATCCAGTTGGATCTTAAGTTGATAACAAAACTTACACATGTACGTATAAAGTCCAAACCCGAATTTATTACTTCATGTTGAGGTCAAAGGCCAATTTAAATGTTAATGCGGACCGCATTTGGCCCGCTAACCTTACTTTAGACATCCCATACTTATGACGTAAAATTATTGCCTAGAAATTATTGTCTAGAAATAAGCGAACCAACTAAAGATTCTCTTGACAAGCCGCAGCACCTATAAATATGCTTTATCGGTCGCATCGATGTGACATGGTCATTCTGCCGCAGCCCAAAGCAAGATAACAGTGAAGCAGTATAACCAATGGGGATAATGCCGTTAGTCACGAACCTAAAGATTAAAGTACGGGATAATGAAAGCACGTTAACTCTGAGAACGTGAAAAGTAAGTTTGCTGAATATAAAAGTTCCATAGGCTTGCATGAACGGAGCGAGGTTTTTGGGCAAAGTGATACCGATATACTTGACGGCAGATGATATGGGAATGAGAGTTCCGTTGGCAGTCAGAGTGGGGAGAGACGTGCAGAAGGCTGAAGGTTATGGCCACGTTAAAAAGAAAGTATTACATAACCGCATTTAGAAACGTTAAGAGTAAGAGATCTGGAGGAAATCAGTTCCAGCAAATTTTATACTTCACATTAAAGCAATGAGGAATCAGGAAGAGTGGGATGCCTGAACTCCCTAACAACATTGTCAGCTTATTTTGCATCCTTTAAACGTTGTTTTGTATAGGAAGACGTTTGACATATAAAAAAACAAAAAGGATGTTAGGACCACCTCATGCAGAACACCCAAGTCGGCATGGGGACAGAGGATTACTTACTGTTTAACCTGGTAAATTGAGTACAATCCGTAATATGGTACTTAACAGATTACACCCACCCGTATGAACGCAATTCTCGGAAATCAGATTGAGCAACATTGACTTATGCGGGGTTTAAAAGGTATTCGGATAATCAAGGAAAACTCGATACGGATTTACATTTTAACCTAGTACTGAGGTTAAAGAATGAGCGTGAAATGCCTTAACATTCCTTGTAGGGCGTTGGGGACTGTATTCATACTGGCAGCTATCATCAGCAGGGGTGGTTTTGAAAATTCACGCAATTAACAGTTTTTCGAGAAATTTCACATGCGCAGATGTACATGTAATCGGGTGATACTTTTGAGATCAATTTTTAGGTACTAGGGTAATTCTGGCCGTTCTCCAAATGAAAAATGAACAACGATTTGTCACGGGGAATATAGCTGACGCTTGACAACTCCCGTAGGGTGGTTTGAGGGAAAACTGCGCAGACAACAACTAAGTGATTCATCGGTTTATGCCTCTATCAACTCACATGCCCTACTGAAAAATCTAGTATAAATTAAGATTTGAATGCAAGTATGGAGGAGCTACGAGGGGCTCAGTGGTATTTGACGTATTGTGTTAGAAAAATTAAAGTATGATCACTTTCTCACGTAGAAATTCACTCTGTCCATGTGAGAAAGAAATCCGGGATGACTGCACAATAAATAGGTTCCAGAGTGGAACGTCTTGTGTAACGAAATACTTGGCTGTGTTAACCCCTTCTCGGAACCGGCCTGTATTCATCTCTTCCTTATTCTGTACTTCCGATTTCATTTTCTATCCTTTGCTTAATTCACGTGACTACCGCAGCTGGGAATGCGAAGAAAGGAAGCGTGGGCATTAAGTGGTTGACCAGGGTGCTATACTGCTGTTCCGTTTTAGATCCATTAAGAACTAGGAACACTTCAATTCCTGGCGCAACGATCCACTCAAGATGGAACACTCACGGGATTCTCCTATCGTTCCAGTCCCAACCGGACGTGAACTTGAACTTAGGGATAACACAACCAACCTTAAATTTTTTGAAATATATAAGGGAGGGAGTGGACAGGTGAGTTTGGGTAGGAAGTTCTAATTTTGGCAAACACGAAAGGAAATGCAATTCCTTCGACATTCTAAGCGGCTGTATTTTTCACTCAGTTTCAGGCAATTACCCATGAGTATGGCGTTGCAGATAACTTTTAACAAATGGCGGCATACGTATTTGGGGTCGCCCAACATTTGGTGAAACAACATAACACAACGTAGGCTTCGGTAGCTTTCGTCGAAAAACCCCAGTAACTTCAGCCTCTGCTGTTAAGCGTAATTATGTAGACTAGTGGTGTATTTTGTTGCCTTGCCTTGTATTGTCTCTAACATATCCAAGTCACATTTCAAGCAAGCTTGCCAAACTTGGATAGCGGATTCAACGTAAGCGACACACGTAGATATTGAGCAACATTGGGAAGATTGATAGGGTAAATCTCCAGAATGCACCTCAAAGCAGGCTGATATGCTGGTTGCCTCTTTTCATTGCTGCCTCAAACCGTTTTGTAAAATTGTGGCAACCTTGCATGAGCATACCAAATTCGCGTTCCTGGGAAGTGGTTGGCATAATGTGTAGTCATTATGTGTAGCCGTGCTTAATGCGTAGTTTAACAACTTGACGCTTTCCTACATCGAATGGTAAGACACTCTAAACTGATTAGTTCAAAATAAGGTAAAGATCTCTCTGGAGCACTTCGTGGTGGTCCGGCCCTTTAATCGCTAATCATACCTCTATACCATCTGCGAAGAATAAGAATTCGGAAGCAACTGATCTCGCTGGACCGTTTATGAATACCAACAACAGACTAGGCCATAACACAGTCTTGTGGCACACGGCCCTCCACGTCATTTGGACAGAGCTTCTCGGATTCTCACATCCTAACGATGATCAGGTAGAAATATTTTAGTCAACGCAAGATTGAGTTCCCAACGCCGTAGTTATGAAAGTTAAGGAGAGAATTCGGTCCACCAAGCGAGCAACACGTTTTAAGAACTCCAGGTACCTGAAAACGACTCCTGTTCAATCATCAACTTCTTCAGTCCAGCCACTGAGTTCAAGTAATAGATTAGTATACGTGAGTACTTTTGCCGGAATCCCTGTTGCTCCAGGGCCATTAAGTTATGGTTTTGCAGTTACTGAATCAGCGCACCTGCAATGATTGCTTCCATAACTTCGGAAAGCATAGGAAGCAGCGTTCTAGGACAGTAATTGGTAGGACTAATGCAACCACCTCCCTTATGAATGGGAGTGATGACCCCTCGCTTCCGTATTGGTGAAACTTACTTTTGCTGTAGATATCGCTGATAGAAAATAGTCAGCGGCTGGGTTAGATCACTGGCTACTGCCTGCGGAACCCTCGGCCGAAAGTTATAGAATCCAGAACTGTGGGTATGCAAGGATGACAGGTTCCACACAGTTTCTGCAGGGAGAGTGATTCTGGATAAACCTGATGATAGCTTGATAGAAACGAAGTAAGTGTTTGGGCTCGTTACACTCTGAAATGTATGTGATTAATGCAACCGTATCGGATGCTTCCATTGCTGATCGCGTGTACCCGTCAGTCGTAAACACTGCTATGATTCCAGATTGCACCTTGTGAAGATCAATAACGTGCCTGTATAAGCGATTCTGGTCCGTGCAGAATGGCTTCCTTAACACCTGCTGAAAGCGTCTACATGCCCCCGCGGATCAATAGTATGCAGAACTTATGCTATACTACATAGGCCTTCCAGATTTCCGCATTCTAGTAGTGCTTATGAGTTCGCCATGCGAAATCCCTTGAACAACGATTTAGGTGTTTGGCACCTCGGAACTGATCTGCTTTTGCTTTGGGGATGGAAGGATTTATGTGCCGATGTGGGCATTACCAGTGGGCTGAACGTCCTTAGGAACGTTTCCCCGGCGACTTCAGAAGTTTGGGCAGTTAAAAAGCTCCAACCGAGAATAAAATGTTGCAGTGTGTTAGATTATATACTACCTCATCTTTTCCAATATATTCACATGGAATATCCAGCCAAATAACGAAGTAACTTGATTACTGCGACCAGATGATTTGTTCGTATATATTCCACCGATCATACGCTCTTCGTTGGTAAGCAGAGGATCAACAGCTTGGTAACAGTTCGAAGTCTGGCGGGAGCGTTGACGTGGTTGCACAGAGTGTAGCAGTAAAGTAGCCCTTGCAAATAGTCAGTAGCTATGCACCATCGGTTGCTGTCGTTTCCATATCATAGACATTTAATTCGCCACGATGAGAATGGGGATGTATGACTTGTTCAATGTAACCTTCAAAACGTGTTGCATGTTACGGTTCTTTTCCGGTGCAGTGTTTGGCGAGCGGTAAATTACGGCTACAAGTCAAATGTCTTTGTTTACACAGCCATAGCCGCCACCAAAGCGAATCAGGAGCTCTGATTTCCGGGTGAGCAATAACTTCACAGTGGAGGTTAGTTGTGTGATATCTAATTACACCACCATCCCTTCAATTTCCATCCTTCCGGCGCATTGACCTGCCGGGGAGATAGACTTCAGATCTGGTTATCCAAGCTTACACCAGGTCTCTGTAACCACAATGTGGTCCCGCGGCGTGCCGCTCCCTGAATTCGACAAACTTAGGCGTCAGGGTACAATCAGGATAGTGCTTTCGAAGTTCGGTGTGCGTCGTTGGATGGCAGCTTCTGGTTTGGTTTCTAGCTGACCGTTAGATGGTCGGCGGCTGACGGTTTTTGGCAGGTTCTTGGCTTAGAACTTTCGGAGTGTTCCAGACCAGGATCTCCACTCTCATTTGGCTCCATCCTGTCGGGTGCCTTGGAGGCTCATGTTTCGGGAATTTGGAGATAAAAGATTTACTGAGGATGCAAGTTCCACCGAATTTTTGACCACTTTTAATTATGCGCTTGCTTCCTTTAGCCGATGCTCAAGTGGCCACCTGGCGTAAATCTTCAACCTGGAGCAGTTGCGTTATTCGTTCGGTGTGTAATACCGTTTTCATTAACTTTGGATTGCGGCCACTGTGGTTTTGTGATGAAGGAAAGCTTATCAACAATTTAGTGCTAAGATCATCTAGTTAGATTACTCCGTGTACGTAGCACCACTGTTCTTGATGATGTGTTTGCGCTCCGTGATCAGGAAAACTCGGTAGCTCGGAAAACCATAAACAGATATGTTTTTTTGATATCACTTTTAAGAAAGCAGTCTTAGTTATTCGCTTCCCTTTAGTGACCATACCAGAGGAGATCGGTTAGTATGCGTACTTCGCTCGGTGGATTTTGAAGAACTTATGCCAGTAGGACGACCTCTATCTCTTTTTTGATTTTAGCGTTACTTCGAAGAACTCGTAGTTTAACAAAGTGCAGTGAAGTTGGTTGACGCTCCACGCCTCTCAGCAAATAGGCCTCGAGCCGTATACTAATAGCCTTGCAGATGGAATCCTCTGATTGCGATTTTCTTGCAACCTGCTCATTCTAGTGCACCATTTGGACTTGGGAACTCTAGTGCACGAGAAAGACAATGCACCTAGGTTCTGTCTACAGAATATGGGTTTAAGATTTATGGCTGGTGATTTGGATTGTTTAGTAGACACCACTGGTAATGAGGACAAAACTGGGTCACCCCACTTGGGCTCGGCACAGAAGATGGACCTGCATTTGTTGGTCTCGGAGTTTTGTTGAGGCAACCGACGTGCACCTTACCCTAGTTTCTCTATACCGCACTGTTACCGAATCTGAGCAGCCGTTGTCATCACAGAATTATTAGGTATAGCTTCCAGGAATCAGGAAACTCGGGCAAGTCGAAAGTGACTTACCTGATTAAGTGGTTATGATATGTCATAATAAGTGGCGTAGATACGGTGGGGCGTTTAACAACGCTACATCATAGTTTGACGTATGGAAGAAGCTTTGAGGGGCTACTGGAAAACGGGATCTCTTTGTCGATTTAAGTGGCCATGCATCGACGTGCGTCAGCTACTCAAGTGTTGCTTTTAATTTTCACACTTTGTATGAAAACATGTAAACATATGAGAATTGAGAGAGCTCTGCATACCAGGCTAAACCATAGTAGAGCAGGCACAACATTGCTCTTCTTTGCTTCTATTTGACTCACGCCACCGCGTTTAGATTAGAACGCAATCGCACAGCTAGAGTAAGCTAGTCCTTTTCTGACTTGGAGTCTGTTGTTGCAAATGAACGCTGTACCTGTCCGGGCAATTGAAGTAAAGGAAGCGTGATCTTCAAGTACATTGTCGTGTTCAGGAAGTGTCCTCGGTTTTCTTAGGCGGGTTTGTCAAGGGAAGGACGCACACACGCGCAGATTGTTGACCTATCAATCGCTAACACCGCTTTGGGTTAGGCTTTATAAGGTGCCTTGCAGAGCGTAGCTTTCAGCGGCTTTCAGCCATGGGGTAACGAACTTAAATGTAAAAACTGAGTCGTAGTTTCCTTAGAGATGTTCAGGAAGGAGTATTGTTTTGGACCACCAGATATCGCGGAGAATCCTTTATCTATGGCAATCCGCAGATGCGAATCGCTAGAAACATACAGCTGCGCACGTGTGTGAGCACGAGAAAGGCTAAAACAGCTTGGTTGTAGGAATCATGTTGCTTTGGGAACGGTTTCATAAAAATGTGCTCACCGCGTACAGGAAATAAAAGCGCATAGAATGTGTGTGATGACTGTCCTGTGTGAGAACGGAGCAGGGAAAACATTTGACAGCAAGCAGCGCACTAACTATGCTACCATTTCACAGACCACTGTGGGGTCTTTGATCCCACCCATAGTGACGTTGTTAAAGATATATGTTGAACGTAGTGTGAGAGAATCAGCACAATAGTTCAGATCTAATAGTGCGAGAGCATTTGGACCTCTAGCTTTGCTTGACATTAATGTTTGATTTTCTTTAAATACCGCCTTTGTCGAACAGCACAGCTGGCCTTGAGCTAATGAACGGACAAGAGTGATGAGTTTGGTGAGGCGGAGCCGAACTCAGAATTTAGTTTGTCCACCTCCACTGCACTACCTTAACTGCAGGTCCTGTTACCGCAGAGCTGCTTCAAATGCCTCCATGGATCATGGCAATTTTGGTTTCCTAGGCCTGCTTCGATATACAAATTGTTTGACGATTTTAACTCGGATTTACCTGCTGTCCTTGGGCTCTCGACACCAGTAGATATCTTTGGTATTGTAAGCAATAACAGAAATCGAAGTCGACCTAGCCCGGACTAGTTGGAATTGAAATAGGCTTGGCTCAGACCTAGAGTGGATGTGATAACGCACAGCAACCGTACGTGAAATCGTATAAACGAATTCAAGATTGCACAGACAATAAAGGTACTAGAACGCAGATACCTTGAGCTATCATTCATGTACCATCATCAAACATCGTAGTTTTATAAGCTCTACCCTACCTCGATGTCGCTTCAATGAGAGTGATGAAAATCTATCCATCTTTAGGTGGATCGTTACATCAGGACAGCACATGTCACAGCAATATTTGGTCTAGTCCGTAAAGTGGGCTCACTGAATCGACAGGTCCTCGCCGTTGAAAACGGTGAAACCATTTAAGTAAATTTTCCACTGCTGTCTTGTGGTATTTTCAAAAGAGCAATTTCGTCGTTTGATAATTTTGTAAGTAGGTCTAGTCAACTTGACAAAAATAATTCTGCTGTAAATGCCTAAACAAAATTTTCAAACACGGCTCAGAACTGTTCAAGGGAGTCCCTTCTGTATGGAAATCAATTACGTCTATTCTGGGTAATTAGCATCCGAGTTTCTTGTCAGGTCGAAACAACCACTGGATCTCTAAGCCAAGTGTCCTCAGGTATGTTGCATCATTTCTGTTAAAGTCGAAGGCGACAATGCAGATAGAACAATCTTGTTTCAGCAGTAGCATTGAAAAAGGTGGTCCTGAAAAGCTTAAGCATTGCTGCAAAGATGTCAGGAGCAATGTAGAAGTGTCCGGGAATGGCTGATTGAATGTTACTTAAGAACTTCATCTTAATTTCGGTTGAGTGGCAGGTTGCATAAGTCATCATGTATGCAAATTGCGCCGTTTGTTGAATTGCACCAAGGTTGCCGTATGTAAGTTGTGACGCCACCGCACGAAAATGGGGCTTCCTAGAACGGTCAAACCTGATGGGAACATATATATGGAGCTAAGTAACCCGATTTACCATCTCAGTAGGAAAAGCATTTAACAGCGCGATTCCTGCAGTTACATACTCTCTTCGCTGCATAAGGGCATTGAGGTCGCCGATTCTACCAAAAAACGAGTACAATTCACTGGAAAGCATCAGTAAGATTTTCAAATTTTCGATAGAACTAAGACTGAGGCCTGACTGTCCAGAAGCACGATGCTTTCGCCTAATACTAAAGTGTTTAGTAAAAATCCGTTTAAATGTGTTCCTGACTATGCGATTATATTCGATAAAGCGTGGATTTCGGGCAAGAACACACGACGTCTTTAAAGTATTATTGGCGTAGAACATCAATGAACTATATGCGGATTAATAAAGACAAAATATTTCGGCGATGCAAATAAAATGTAAACTCCGCAGTTTGCAGTGCAGAGGTATATTCCAAAGAGAAAAACCACGGCGGAATTTCATGGCCCCGCTGAGGATATGGAGCTGCTCTGTTGACATTGTTGTGCTTGCAGCATTACACTCCGGCATTCTCATCTACACGCTCGTGTTTAAGCAACATGGATTATTAGAACAATTGATAACTAGCACCTGCACCCCAATTGTACATAGGATCTACACTACGAATTTTCATATTCTAGTTCCTTTGGACAACGACTATTAAATCGACTACATCTGTCCGTCAGAAACACAAGTACGCACCCGTTTTGAATCGATTGGCTAATATATAAGCAGATTCGTCATAATGCCTACAGTCGTCCCATACCATTCAGCTGTTCTTGAGTGTTTGGCTGCTGCGAAGATTGGTCGAACTTCAAGTGCTTCCTCTTCCCAGCATCCCAGCAAATGTTGCTTGCGCCTACAATTAATGCATCCGAGAAGCTACGGCTAAACGATATCTGTACAAATGATCTTCCCTTTCCCTATCCGTTTCTTTCGTGTAGCTCCCTATGTTTACTCCCTCCTACTAGCTTCCCGAACAAGTGGAGTACGGTGAAAATGTTTACAGTAAACATATAACGTATTTACGTGGGATAAATCTGTTACACAGTGTCGAGTGTACGTGAACAAACGTGAGAGACGAGGACAGATGTTTTTGAGTGCTATTTTACCCACGCGGATTATGTGAACTAATCGACGGAAGGCAAGTGTTAGCTAAGGCAAGAGAGTTCATTTTAATTAGAGATTAGATACGAAAACCTTTTGGATGGATAGTGTAAAATTACCCTGGCAAGTTAACAGAATAACCAGATTTACCATACTTTCTAGATTGGTGAAGGTGGATATAAACACAACCTATAACAACCGTTTCTTTGGAAACTGCATGGCTGAGAACAACTGTAACCGAACAGTAGAAGTCAGTACGCTTATGTTTGCTTGTATTTTTCTTTATTCCCAGCTTCATTGGTAAGGAACAAGCTGCGATACAAGTGTCCTATCCTGGAGAATGAATTGGTATCCAGGCTAGCATTTCATTCCTTTAAGTCAAGGACGACACGATGCACCGTGCACTTCCGTTCAATGTATGCTGAACTCATATATTTGCACTTGACCGATTTGAAGACTTTTACTGCAGAGCATTAGCTGAACAATATGGTTACTTCTATCCTTAACATTAAAATTAGGAATGCATTTACAACGACTGACGTTCGTTTACTTCTGAGCACCAGTGACGCCACTAGTTTCTGTATGAGAAATCTACTCATCAACCGCGGAAGCCAAATCATATTCAATCATTCTTCTTTCAGTGCAGTTGGTTGCACATAAAAATGAAACTGCTATAATTCAGTCATCTGAGTTCATTTGCCTGGTTTAAAGTAATCTGTGTTATTTGGTGTTGGCTTTCGTATCTCCTTACATCCTGTGTCCTGTGATGAGGAGCGATATAGCGTGATAAGGTTGTTTAGTTTATCGAGTGGTTATGCACCTCAGTTAAGCAGCTGTCTCATCTAAGCTGCTCTAGATCGGGTGCTTCTGGCTACGTTGTACAAAATGAGAACCGGTTCAACTTGGCCACTTTAAACAACAGGACGAAAAATTCTGAACTGGTTTTCTATAACTAACCGAAAAGATCCCATATGGTGGAGACGCTGTATGCCTTCATCTTATGTGCAATCGATTTTTGATTTCTGTCTCATTATTTCTACACTGCTACCTTTCTTGCTAGCAATGCAGCAAAGGCCTCAGGACAGCTTTTTAGCAGATACTATGGTGTTCGACCTCACGTTGTTTCCACTGTCATTGCGTATTTTGGATTTTATCTAGGTTTACTAGTTAGCGGTAATGGCCGCTTGTTTCCACTTATTCCACATCGCTTAGTATGGTCAAAATTAATTATTGGACGGAGGATTATACGATAATTATACTGGGGAATATTCATATTCACTTCTCCAGCAGGCACCACTTGCATGCAAGTGGTTGATAAGGTCAATCAAATAGAAACGTAAGCAAGAGCACAACTGTACTTCGTTCAGAGCTTGGATTTAAATTCGAATGTAAATGATGTAATGATACTGAAGCTATGCACTGTCACTGCTATCGTCTAAGATATTAATCCGTTCAACTTGTTTATTCAAAATTCCTCATTCGCTGTTGGATTCTGGTTAATTTTTGCTTGTTTTTGCATTGGGTGTCATACGAAATGGTCTATCAGACACACGAACATGAATCCCACTAGTATGAAGTGCTGCGACATTCTGGCAGTCGCCAGGTTACCAAACAAATAGATAAGTCGATCAGTCAGGTTGGCTGCATTGGGTAATTTCTTCAACGTATGCTTTGTGTCCAGATGTGTAGGTTTTTAGAATTTCACGAAATCTTCTGCGAATGGGCAAAAATAGAATAATCGAAATCGCAAATTTTTTGATTCGTTGTAAGAACACGACGTACAGGTGCCACTTGAATAAACAGTCCAGCATCTGGAAGCAACACTTGTAAGCAAGAGCGTCGTGGACATCTTTCACCTGCTGCATCAGCTAAGAGTGAAGTATCTAAGAATGTACAGCAGGCGATATCGACCTTTGTGGGATGTCATTATGGTTTGTCAGATTAGGTAGAACCCAAACCACGTTTGCCGCGGGCAGCTGGAGCTGAACCACCACAAATCTAAGAGGTCAACCTCTAAAAATGATAATGCCGGGTTGAATGCCGTAGAACTTTATTTTCCTTCCGAGTCTGGCAGTCTTGGAAAGATCTCCCAAATTATATTGTTTCTGTCCCCATCCTAGCGATAGAAAAAACGAGTTAAGGAAAGGTTTCCCTATTTTCTTTTCATTTTATAACTTGTGTTAGGCATGTTAGGCGTGTTTCCAATCTTCCAACCCATGGATTTATAGTTTTACACTCTTAATCCTGGCCGCGTAAAATTGGGAACACGTTTAAAGTTTCTGTGGTGCTTATAAAGAACTACTTCTTCACAATTATACCGGAGCTGGAGATGCACTTCATTTACAATAAGTTGGGCAAGTGATTCTATTGTAATAACTCAGTAAATATATCTGGTGGAATGCAAATCCTTGTAGTTTTAACTGAGCGCGGCAAATTGCGGACAGTATGAGGGGGCTACACTGTCCTCTGAACAGCAGTAACGTGCAAGTCAGTGGATAATGAGTGGCGCTATATTATATCTAGTAACTTATTCACGATGGTCGTTGCTGTCCCTGTACCTCACAGGTCTCAACCACGGACTGGAAAACTCCGAGTTGCTGGTTTGAGACTTACCATGGTCCGATGAAATGCACACTGCTGACGCTTTCTGAAATGATGCGACCCGTGTACAGTGCTTTTCCGGGAGGTGATGGGTGAGTTAGTCCATTAGGGACAAATTTCTACCTATAAAAATGGTTACTTTTAAAGCAGTTAGTTCGTTTGAGAAATTTGTAAAGCATGGTAAAAGACGAAAGATGGTAGACGCATGCGTTTCGTATTGTCTCTTTAGTACCATCAACAATAACCGGTATGAAACTATATACTTAACTAGGGGTCTGACCAAATAAGCATGGGGTGCAAAATGAATGAAGGAAGTTCCATCCCTATATCTACGGCAGTCTTAAGCTGACAAATAATTACTTTTGAACCTATACGGCATATCGCAACGGGCTCGGCGAAACGGAGGAAGCGGGGATTAGGGTGAGGTAACACAAACGTGAACGCTGATCCAAGCTCTGTCTGGTGACGCGTAGTCAGTTGGTGTTTACCTGTTACGGAAGCTGGTGGCTTGCGCAAGCACGGAACTTCAGTGGGACAGGGATGTTGGTCAATTTCACCTTGAACCCACCTTGGCACGTGTTCCTTTATTAGGGAAGTCAAAGACCGATTTGTTCTGTCCATGTAACTGTCTCCGCAGTCGCAGACGGATTTGTACGTGCAGTGTGAGTTGACCCCTATCTATGGAGCTTCCTTCGTTGAAGGCACCGGCAAATTACGAGTACTATTGATGACTACAACCTGAGCAGCACAGTAACTTCTTTGCGTTGCAGAGCTTAAAGGTTTTGGTGTTTTCGATACAGAAAAGTCACCCTTGCCAGGCAACTCGATATAAATCTTTTTCTTAGCTGCTGTATGTACCAAGTCTTTCGGACCTCACTGTGGGCAGTGTTTCTCTATACATCTACGGGCATAACCATTCGCAGTGTGTTGTAACTAACTCTAGCTCGTCGGCTGGACAATCAGCCGAGCTAATTCGTCTAGCATGACTAACTAAATTTTGCACAGGGGTTCACCTGTACCTTACTGGTATGAATCTGGTGAATTGCAAGTTTTGCCGGACGATGTTGCTTTTTTGTGGATAAAGCTTTTAATGAACATTTCAACACTGCGGTTGATGAGGATGTCTACTAATGGCAGATAGTTCTTCTGTTCCACTTTACAGGTGACCCGCAAGTTGGCATGTGCACATTTGAGTTGCTACAGAAACTGAACAATCTGCTGTTCCGATTAACACAAGGTCAATATGTCATCCAGCTAACGCTTATAGTACGGTAACGGCTAATTCTGCGGATATGCCTCCTTCTATCATCAGCAGGAAGAGTACGTGGCCTATTGGGCTACCTATTGCCACACCATCGATTTGACCATATGGGGTGTTCCGAAAGTTGAAACCCAAATCTGCTGTACACAAAAGCAGAGTGCTTCAAAAATTCGACTGGAATCGGTAAAGAAGATTTGGATTACTCAGCTAGCGCATATATGTAATCAACAGTTTGTTTTAGTGGGATGTTGGTGAATAGCGATTCCACATTTAAGGAACACATGACCTTGTCGGAGAGGTTAATGTAATCTAAATCATCAACAAGTTGAAAAGAATCTTTAAGACTATATGGATTGGACAGTTGTCACAGAGGCAAAGATATCTTCACTAGAGCGAACCAATTTATGTTGCGACGCATTTATCATTGATAGAATCGGCCTAAATGGTACTCCACTCTTGTGCATCTTCGGGGACCCATATAGATGCGGAGTAGTGCTGCTGCAAAGGAAGCACAATAGATAGGGGCCAACTCACATTGCACGTACAAACCCGTCTGCGACTGCGGAGACAGTTACATGGACAGAACAAATCGGTCTTTGACTTCCCTAATAAAGGAACACGTGCCAAGGTGGGTTCAAGGTGAAATTGACCAACATCCCTGTCCCACTGAAGTTCCGTGCTTGCGCAAGCCACCAGCTTCCGTAATAGGTAAACACCAACTGACTACGCGTCACCAGATAGAGCTTGGACCATGGTTCACGTTTGTGCTACCTCACCCTAATCCCCGCATTCTCTGTTTCGCCGAGCCCGTTGCCATAAGCCGTGTAGGTTCAAAAGCAATTATTTATCAGCTTAAGACTGCCGTGGACATAGGGATGGAACTTCCTTCATTCATTTTGCACCCCATGCTTATTTGGTCAGACCCCTAGTTAAGTATATAGTTTCATACCGGTTATTGTTGATGGTACTAAAGAGACAATACGAAATGCATGCTTCTAGCAACGTTAGCTTTCTTACAGTGTTTTTTAAACGGTAATTTTCCTATGAAACGTGTTATTCCACCCTCCTTTAGGGAATCGGTTTATGTGAGATATCTTTCGCTGGCAATGGAATTTGTTTGCTTTAGACACAAATCAGATTTTTTCTCTCCATAATTTTACAGAGATTACTCTCAAATTATACTTTATTTAATTATTTTTACAAAACTAATTTTTGATTCTAGGAAAGCGCACCTCCAATACTGGACACCCATCGCTGTCAAACAAACTAGGGAAATCACGGGCTTCACTGAGTATATGCCTTATTTTGTCACGCTGCTTTTAGAAACAATTATTTGAACAATTCTCCTAAAAGCCTTCTTGCAGCTATCCTTCGGATTGTGCTCTCAGTAGTCCAAAATACATCTGCGACTCTGGATCTCGTTAGGAGCGAATACATCTACCAGCTCCCTACCTAACAAAAATCCAGCAGAGGCGAAGATTTTCTCGTAAAGAAGTGAGATGCATTTCATAGAACGCAAAGTGCCGCGTTGTGAATTTAAAACCCAACCTGCGTCTATCACTTAAAATGTATAGGGGATGTATAATATAACGCAAGTTGCCACAGTTTCTACCTAATACGCATGGACAATGAAAGGAGAGAACTCAAATTAAGCGATAAACGAAAACAATTCAAGTTTACACCATCTTTTCGGAAAGCAAAGTTGCTTTTGGAATGAAAATGATGATGCTGGCTCGCTTCTTGTTAGACACGGATAGAATTAACGCAAGTGCATGTGGCTGATATGCTGGAAAAGTGACGTGTCAACTGATTCGAAGAATCGTCGTCTAAGCGTGCCACCAAATGAGTGCTATTGTGCCTAACAGACTAGTCAAGCGAGCTTCTCTCATTTTGTTCGTGGACTAATCCCAGTAGATGGAAAGAATCCCAGCTAACGTATAATGCCAACCAGACTTCACACATACTCCTCAATGACCCTAAGCTGACCGCGCGCTATACGATGACCTCACGTAAGAGTACTGATTCAACTTTCTGTACAGTATAAGTTGGCTATTGGTCCTCGACTCAGACTTAGTTATTGTTTCTTCCAGAGCAGCTGTATATGATGACAAAGGAGAAGCAGACAAGCTGGACACCGGTGAGGTTTGCTAACCTGTCGTCTATTTCGTTCCCCAGCGATGTTCAAACGACGCAAATATCACAGCATGATAATTGGAGGATACCGAAAGCGAAGTGCATGGACTTTTCGGCGCACATCCAGTAGCATGTCTATCCGATACCATAAAAGTCGAATGATGGACAGTTATTTGATACGGGTTACTAAGAACTGCTTTGCAGGCTTCGTTGGCTCGTCAGGTTCAGTTTTAGAAAACGATATATATATATATATATATATATATATATATATATATATATAGGTTGCATCCTGATGCTTCTTCATCGCAGTTGGGCTAAAGCAACTTACACTTAGGCTAGGTATTTTTTAGCCGGATACATTTCATTCTACTTCACTTGCGTAGTTCTGCCTAACTGAATAATCTTCTATTAACTGTCCAAGTTGCTTACACTAATTGTGGTTGTCAGCCTTAACTCGATTGTGTTTGTATCATTTTTGAGTAACTTGTGAACATTTTTACTTATCGCGGATTCGTTGCTAACCAACTTACTTCATATGCAAATTAAGAGAAGAGTTATGTCGGCATAGCCGTATTCTTTAACGGATATATTTTCCTTGAAAATGTCATTTCAAGTGATTGGTGTTGTTTGACATCCCCGGTGTGGCTGCGCTGGATGTGCATGTTGACAAGGTGCCTACCTATCTATTACCCACTACCTCGTCCATACTGGCTCCAGGAAACAGTTGGTCGTTGCTGGAGGGGACAGGGTGCACGATCCTTGTGGTCGTGCTAGGCTCGAAGAGTGGTTCCATGCACTCAGTGTGGAGCGGACTACGGTCCAGCCACCGCCTTGTGTGCGCTTGATTCCCCAAATACAGCGTGCTTGTTTTTGCCTGTGAAGGATTGTGGGCCAGCTCCGTTGATGTAACGTGCCTCTCATCCGCATGCCTCCTAGTCTTATTTCTTCGGGTTTACACTGCATATGGGGTGTGTGGATGGAGCTGTGGGTGGTGCAGCGCAAGCCACTCATGGTCCCTCTGTAGGTGCAGGCTTCCTGTGGCTGGCCACAGTGACAAGCAAATCCGAAACCGGATGCCTCCAACCAAATATGAACCATTTTTCCTATAACTAATGATTATGATGAAGCAGTTCTGCTCTCCTCTTAGTTTCACAACACCAGTAAGCGACAGACTGTTCATTCGACTCTCTTCCGACGAATGGAACAGAGTTATAATGTTAAACGATGAAACGCAGGTGACTGGATGCGACATCCAATTTCAAATGTGATTAAATTAAGTATGGATCTAAAAGTCATTTTAATAAGCATGAGTTCGCCATGGTGTGCCGAGTTAGGGGGACGGGTAGTTCGTACTAGCTTTGTGGGTTTGGCCTTCACGTTCATCGAAATACACAGTGGCTTCTAGGTCGGCAGACAAATTCCTTCTCAGTATGATGACCGTACGCCCGAAGTGATTTATGCACACAGCATTTAGAACATTAGAGCTAGCTCAGGATTGCGATATAGAAGCAAATGTTGGTAGCTCAGGTTGTTTAGTTGATTGGCTGATTGTTCGCTGAGCTCGGCAGGTTGACTGCAAACGTTGCGTCACCACTCGAAGTGACATCGTCAGTGCGAGTGTATTTAGCAGTGTGGCGTGTACGAAGCGTCGGTGAGTGTGAGTGATCGATCTCCTAGCCGCTACTCTGAGTTTGGATTGTTCGACGAGCACATGACCATAGAAATCGATCTCTGATTCTCACCTCGTAGTGTACGCGCGTGGGACTCTTCGCTTGTCGTCGTTTGATGCATCGTGTGGTGACGCAACGTTTGCAGTCAACCTGCCGAGCTCAGCGAACAATCAGCCAATCAACTAGCTCAGGATTCTTTGCAGTGCAAGGTACATCGAGCATTGGGCTTGGCATTCCGTCTAGTGGTAAATGTTTATTGTCGGTTCCACAACTCGTATTCGTGTTATCTGTGGCAGATTACGCCGCAAGTGCAGCATAACAGATGAGTATTGTATCAGTCTCTACACACTGACTTATATCCGGGGGGTTGGCTCGATTCAGAGGTCCTTTAGCTCCAGTTGTGGGAGGTTGGTTTTCCACTGCTCCATTAGTGGTAGGGATAGCTGTTGAGCATGCCGTCACTTGATCAATAACATGCTTCGGGTGGCTTTTGATTTTTGTAGTCACAAATACCGCTTGAATCTCAGGGCCCGGGTGTACTTTTACCTGGTGTCCTACTAGCGTTGGAAGAGACGAAGGTGATAGTAAACTGGCTGCACTTGTTTCATGGGAATCAGCTTGCTCATTGTTCATTTACTTATAGACCACTACGCCTTCCTGCTGCAGACTTACTTCTAAGGAAGTAATGCAAGCCTTCATCTGCTTTTCGGCTTTTGCTGTTTACCGGTCGCCTTTATGAACTAAGACGTGCATAGACTTGATTAATTGGACGGTCGAGCACTTGAGAAAAACCAAAGGCCGTCTAGTGAGCTGTTCCGATTTCTCACCTATGGTTCAATATGTTGGCACATGTGAGTTAGTAGTGTTTTTAACGCTGCGAACCAGCCGGGTTTATTGATTACATTTTCCGCCCCATAGGTATTCTTCTTCTAGAACATAGCTATATTTACATTTATTTGATCTCCGCCGCTAACCATGAAGTCGTTAGTTAATTCAGTGAGTTGCTTTATACTTTGTACTTATTGGACCTTGGTCGGTTGCCCAAATAGGTCGGAAGTTCAATGTTGTTTGGTAATGTCACACGGGCGCTAAACTCACTATGCCGTCACTGTGACCCAGAAGATATAATGTGTCTCACAGTCACGATAGTTGCTATGATGATATATGGTGTGTTCTGTATGTTTGGATCGATCCTCGCAATCCATCCATGATTAGTGCCATTCAACAACCCACTTGCGCGCATAAATGGAACACCAGCAGCTGTAACGCCTGTCCCGCTATCCAATCGGCAATTTATCTTGAACGGAAAATACTCCCAGGTCTGCGCCTGCGTTTTGAGGGTCACAGCTGCGCGCGAACCCATGGACTTTAGTTTACCCTTTGCTGGTATGCCCATTGGATGACTGGACAAGCGTCACGGATGCTGATGTTACCTATAGGCGCGCAAGTAAGCCGTTGAATAGCCCCAGTCATAGCTGAATTGTGGGATAGATCCAAGCATATCTGACATACAGTAGAATGCGAACCCGTTTCGATTATGAGTAGACTCGGATCGAATTTTGCTTAAACGAGGATGGGCCTGCAAAATGTGGTGTGAAGACAACAAAGGTCATGGAGGAAGCGTGCTTTACGTCTCGCTTGGTCGAACCAGTATCAAACGATCCAAGATGCACTTGGAAATGAGGTAGATGAACACAAGGTTTTCGGCAATAGATATGCCACACCTTCAGATTTGAATAAAGTTTGATGAGTTAATAGTAAGTGCCCACACCGTAGAGCACGTAAATACGAGTAAATTAGTTGTAAGGACGATGATATGCAGCAAAATTGTAGGTAATATACCTACATAAGGCAGTCGTACCAACACGGTGCAACCGCACCACATAATATACCGTTTTGCTCGGATACTACAATGACTATGAAGTAGCACGAGTTTAGGAAAAGCAAGTCTAGGTAAAATTAATCGGGAACCTACGTTTTCGGAAACAGACAAAAACTTCGTGCGTATTGTGTAGACTGATCGAACGAATGGTCTCGAAAACCTATGTTTCTTGGTCTTATCTTTTACCGGACATGATGCATTAGACGTGCGCTAACAAATCAAAGGTCCTGGCTTTATTGTGTAACTTCGCGATGGTCTGAGCGATTCGCTTATGGACAACTGGATCGGTATAATTGCTACTGATGCAGCGAAGGCTAACTGGATCCACGTATCGACCTACACTATAAAGTGAGAAGTACTCATCAACCTCACCATTCGTCCACGCAGCATGAAGAGAACTTTATGCATCATCCATAATCAGCTACATTACCTTCCAGCTATCCCAATGACAGGAGCCTGGTTGTTAATTTTTCGGGTTACAAGCAACAAAGTTGGCCAAACAGATGTTTAGCCTAGGGCCTCGAAAATGATGAGCCATTTAAGGAAACATCACTTTTCGTTTTGCTACTAATCATGAATGATCAGACTGAGAGGTACCATCATCTAGAGACGCGGGAGCTATCAACAATTAACATTGAAGACTTGGAGATCAGAACTACACTTTAAAAGGTAATAAGTAAAGGACAACCTTAGTGTTTTCATATCAGTTCAGCAGCTCTCGTCAATGCACTGCCGAGAAGCACCGCATCGGGTTAATGCGTAATAAAACACTTTGTTGTTTAAAGGAAGGTTCAGATCTTGGTTACAGATGAAAAGGTATGTTGTCGCGGCCGCTTTAAAGGAAGCACTGCCAGTATTCGCAGTGCCTAGGTTTCGCATGAGAAACATTAGAGCATGTTACATAGATTGAGAAATACGCCTTCGTTGAAATGAGACAAAGCTAGCCAAGAGTCGGTACACTTGCAAAACTAGAACGCTAATACTCACATCTAAGGTACTACGTCAAGCGAACAGCACTTGAACTTCTGTTGTGCGTGAACCACTATGAAAAAAGATGTCACGACAAGCGAATTCTCATGCTCGCGAGACGATACATCTGCCACCCCGGTAGTAGGAGAAATAGCATGGTTACTTGACTAATCGTGTCGCGGTACTTTAACAGTGCGTAGTACCCCGGGGTCATTTAAAGTGCCGGAGCCTGATATGAAGTACGTTGCTATCTTACGCTGGGTGACAACATCAACTAAGCAACGAACCACAACAGCATCCGGACCACGATAATACACAATGGTTTCGCAGTAAGAATAGCACTTGCCGCAAAACGAAGCCAAGTCGTGTCAACAGGCAGCCGCACTGTAACCGCGTAAGGTAGCAAACTTAGCAAGAACAGTCAAGTATGGTCATTAAATCAAAGCGGAGGTCAGGCAACCCTACAACCTTGAGAACTGCACGTTTATACGCAGCAAGCGATCAGTATACAGTCGCAAAGACCGAAGATTAATAAACAGACAACGCAGCAGTTCAATTGAGAAAACGAGATCTGTTGATCCAATTCTACTAAAGGTGTTGGGCCAGGAAGCACAATGCAAAGTAGAGCTGGCAACGGCTACACATAAAAGCAGTCTAAACGCTTATGCAACGCTAAACTGACGGGTTTTGGAGAAGAGATATTACACTTCGTCAGAGAGAGAAAAGCTATAACCGGAGCTGAAACCATACAACTGAATCGAAGCTTGATAAGGATGTGACTTGCAGAGTTCGTGAGCAGCGTTAGCATTAGCAGACCAGCGAAGTGCCAGAACAGTCCTAGACCAAAAGCTCGCCATTAATGGATGCTACATTGGAACCTTAATGAATGAGCTACGGAAACACATGAAAAATGTAGGGGTGTGGTGGCGGCTAGCAGGTTATAGAAGGGAGTTTCCATGACACCAGGATGACCTCGCGTACAAGCGTCAATCACCCAAAACACTCCGACGATGTCGTGATGGTCGTAAAACATCTATAGTAAAATATTGATTTAACTGTGACCAGTATAAGTTGGTTCTTTGTCTGTGAATATCTGTTTTTGATTGCGACCAAGACTTTATTTATAATTCTCGGATGAGTATTCAACATTGACTATTCAGGACATGACCATGGGCACACAGCAACAACACTTGTGTCGATCTTACGTGGTTTTACACCTATGTCGTTGAATATCTCATCATACCGACTCAATTAATATTTGTAGTCCTGGATGAATTTCCCATGCAACGATTAGATACGCATGTTGCTTGACTAAATCGATGCGCGTATGCCTAGTTGAATTTAGTGATCATTGGATTCCTTTTGCTTTCACTCTTACACACTGATGTTTCCAGTAGACCATGCTGCAAGCGTTAACCAGGTACCGTATACCATAGAGGCAATTTTAAGAAAATTGTCTCCGCTTCTTTGCACTTTGATTTGTTCCTAATCTTTGAGGTAGTTAGCTTGTGAACATGCACATGTTTGCTTTACTGACCAACGCATTGATCATGTGCATGGTATCGTGGTATGTTTAGGTGACTTTTCAGTGTGTCGGATAGGTTGACAGAAAGAAAATTCCGGTCAATCGAAAAATTCTGCATACAAGACTACAAACAAAATATTCACAGTAATCGCAGACCACCCACCCAGTAGGAAAACTATTTTATTTGTAAATGTCACCAAAGCCGATATCGGGCATGGCAGTGTTGTCCGTTGGAGTATTTCCGGGACGGCAACCGGACTAAACTTTAGAATGCTGGTAAAATCCAACAATTTTGTCGGGGCTGATCTGCCTACATTATGTATAGTATAAAACTTTATTAGGTGGATACAAGACTAACAATATTTCTCATCTCTGCATTGACTAAGCTTATCAAAGGGGCATCTTCATAGATGAAGTTATCATGCTCCGAAATTCACCAGCACTAAGCGCAACCCCGGTATCGCTTAGAACACATGACGTCCGGAACAGCCCAGGTGAGACTCATAACAGTTTGCTTACGTCGACAAATCATTTTGTAGCCGGTGGTCGGAATGAGTTCATTTGTATTTACTTCTCTGTTCTAGGATCACCTGCCTTTGCAAAACCATGGCTAAGTAGTGAATGATCCTTCGAAATAAGTAATTTAAAACTAGCTAGCGTCTACAAACTAAAATATTAGTGAACGTGATCCGGAGAGATCTTGGTTAGTACTCTTTAATAACTTAGCGTAAGATAAACATAAGTCTCGGACACTTTGAAACATTCTCTGCAGAGCAAAGCTATATGAACTATGAGACACACGATAAATGCACTCACCAGGTTGGACGACAGAATGCATTGCCCAGTTTCTATGGGGTAATTGAACGTCTGCAAAAGTACGAATCATTGAGAAGGACAAGTCAGTAAGCACCAAATGTATGCATGCAGAAGTGACAGTGGCCAAATAAACCTCATTCGTTCCAGTGACTCAATTTGTTCTGAATATCCTTTTATTCACCACTGGTGCCTAGTCGCTATGTGTGCCTCATTTGATCCTCATACCATGGACTTACGTTGAAACTTCATTTTTCCTCTATTTAGACCGCCAGTGGACCCTTAATTGGTTTGCGCGCAAATTGGTCACTATACAGACTTGCTGGGGGACCTCATGTGGTCAGGATAAATGTATAAATTTTTCATGAGTTATTCCGAAGATTCTTTTTACTATAACGAAGCTGTTGTAGCGGAATTTGGCGTTGATAGGATAATTCCACTGTGATATGCCGTTGGTCATCACTACTCCGGAATTTGCTTCCCGCTCCAAACCCTTCCTTCCCCACTACCAGCAATGGACAATCAACAATGATTTATCACGGAATGAAAGCAAACGCTTGACACGTCCGGTAGGATGCTTGCGATGAATATGATAAAATCAAAATATATCTGGGTCATATACCGAATGTCTGCTTAAATGAATACTTTGATAAATCACAGCAGCGCAAAATTTAAAAAATCGAGCGTATACCTTCAGAAAGACACTGGGGTGCAGTGATTGTTGAGGTAAGGCTTGAGGAGAGTAAAATATGGTCGTTCACTTAGGTGCATTTGATACATAAATCCTGTTGAAAAGCATGCTTGGCGTAATCCACAATAAAGGTGTTTAGGTAACAAAATGCTGGGTAGTTAAAAGCCACATCTAATAATTTTTTGAAAACTTCCAAGGTAGGAGAGGATACAACGGAGACTGGGAGTGCCTTCCAGGGTTGGCAAACACCAAGGGAAAGTAATTCCGCCGACACTCTAAACGGTTATATTGTTCCTTCAATTTAAAGCAGGTAACCGTGAGCTGCGTGTTGTGGTTAATTTTCAGCAGGTGGCAGCATATGTGGTTGGAGGCATTCAATATCTGAAACGCTAATATGAGATCGTTGCGCAGCCTTCGATAGCGTCTGCTGATATTTCCTAGCAACTGCAGCCTTCGGTGGTAAGAGTGATAATGCAGGCCCTTTACATTCTTTGTTGCTTTTCGTTGTGGTGCCTCTATCGCTTCTAGGTCGCGCTTCAACCAACGTTGCCAAGCTTGGATAGCGTATTTAACATGCGAGCGCACGTAGGAATTGTGCATCAATGGGAAGATTGATGGGTCAGATATCCCGAATGCCCTTCATAGCATGCCGACGTGCTGGTTGTCTCTTTTTGCAGCTACCTCAGCCTATTTTGAACGGTTGTGGTCGCGCTGTATGATCACACCGAGGTCACGTTCCTGGGAGCTATTCTGCAATCCGTTTGTCCCAAGTAAATAGGTGTAGTCATGTCTATGGCGTAATTGTGCAACGCGACCTTTGTCTACGTTGAACGGTAGGTCGTTTTGAACTGACCAGTTCGACACTGTGGTAAGATCGCACTGGAGCCGTTCATGGTCGTCCAGTCCTCTGGTCCTTTGCCATATCTTGATATCATCAGCGAACAACAAGAAATCGGAAGTAATTGACCTCGCCAAATCGTTAATGAACACCAAGAATAGACGCGGTCCAATAACCGAGCCTTTTGGTACTCCACATGCCATATCGATTGCATCAGACAATGATTCTCGGACTCTCACCACTAGCCGTTATTCGTTTAGAAAATCGCTAATCCAACTCAAGATTTAGTCGCCAGTACCGTAGTTCCGAAGTTTCCGTAGGAAAATTCGATGGTCTAAGCGATCAAATGCTTTAGAAAAGTCCAGGTAGATGACATCGACTCCTATTCCATCATCAACAGCTTCAGTCCAGCTATGACGTGCAATTAATAGGTTAGTAATACACGAATGCTTTTGACGAAAGCCATGTTGCTCTGGAGCTATTAATTTATTGCATCTCAGATACTGCATCAGCGCATCTGCGATGATTGATTCCATCAGTTTGGATAGTATGGGAAGTAGTGTTATTGAACGGTAGTTAGCAGGATCAATGCGGCCACCTCCTTAATGGATAGGAGTCATGACCCCTTGCCTTCATACTGGTAAAATATGGTTCTCATCTAGACATTGCGGATAGAAAACAGAAAGCGGTTCTTCTAGTTCACTAGCTACCGACCGTAGAGCCTTTGTTCGAATGTTGTCGACTCCGGCAGAACTGTGGATATATATAAGGATAACAACTCCTTCAACACAGCTTTCGAAGTGAAGGTGATGTTGTTTACACCCGGTGCTGGAGTAATAGAAATGAGGAGAATGTTTGTGCTCGTTACCTGCTGGAAAGTTTGAGAGTAATGGAGCCGTAGGAGATCAGTTGCTTCCATTGCTGATTGCGTGCACCAATCAGCCGTGACTAGTGCTGGAAAGCCTTGCTTCACCTTTCGAAGACCGTTAATGTGCCTGTACAGAAGTTTGCGGTTTGTGCAGAATCGCTTCACTAATCCTGCTGATGCGTGAACTCGTCTTCGCGGATCACTTTCACACAGAAGCTACAATGTGTCACGTATGCAGTCCAGGTTTCGGCATTCGAACAGTCCTGGTGATCTCGCCATGCCAAATCGCCCAGGGATATACATTTACGCGTTCTGCCCCTCAGAAATGACGTATGCTTGTTTTTGGTTTGGAAGGACTTCTGTTCCTATGCGTGCGCAAACAGTGTGCTACGTGTCCTTGTAAGGGTGTTCCGGACAATATCTGGGGGGCATTTGGGTAAGAAAGTCCAAGATGTACCCTTAACAACCTTAGATAACACATTATAATGCGTGACAGTATGCACATTATCCTCCCCCTTTTCAGGGTACTCAGCATAGCACATATAGTCAAAGAGTAGATTAACATGATCACTACGACCCAGTGGTGTGCTTTTAAATATCCCGTCAACGATGAGTTCTCCTTTGGTTAGCACAAGTATCAACGGCCTATTAGCATTTCGAAAACTGGTGGGAGAGGTTACGTGGTTGTACAGTGGGTGGCTAGCAATTAGCTCTTGCAAACTGGCTTTAAACTGCGCCCCATCATTTGTCGGCGTTCCTTGTCATGCACGTTAAAGTCTCCAGCGATAAGAATGTGGGTGTAGGACTTGTTCAAAGCAAACTGGTAAACGTGGTTCCGTTTGGAGTCCATTTCCGACGTTGAGTTTGGTGGGCGGTAAATCACGGCTGGTAGACATGTGTCCTTGTTTCGCAACCATACGCGGCATCAAAGTGGATCATGGGTCCGGAATTCTGGGTGATCGATAACTTCACATCGGAGATTTGTATTATAGTAAAGAATCACTCCGCACCCCTTCCGGTTCTATCGCTCCGAAGCAGTGACATACCGAGTAAATTGATCTCAGAATCGGTTATCTTAGGGTTTAACCATGTCTCTCTAATCATGACTAGGTCCCGCGGTTTTGAGGCATGGATTTCTCTAAGTTCGGCCAAATTACTTAGAAGGCCTTGGGCGTTTATGTACATACAAGATAGAGCTTTTGTTGCTAGGAGTGCGTTGATGGATGTCAACTTTGTGTTTGATTTTAAGGTGGCCGTTAATGGTCGACTATTAATTATTTGATTTATGATTTTCAGTCCATTTTCGAGCCATTGTTCAGCGTTCCTGAACAGACATTTCACACGTGCTGTGCTCTGTTCTGTTGAGTGCCGTGGGCGCTGTTGTGTCGGTCTCTCCGCAGGACTTTGCAGATAAAAAATTTGCAGCGTTTGCAAGTTCCATCGAATTGCTTCCAAACTTTGGATGTTCGCTTGCTGCCTTTAGCCGAATATCTGTTGGCAACCTAGCTCGAAACTTTAACCAGCTATATAGAGGAACTTGCGTCATTCCCTCGGAGTGTAGTATTACTTGCAATAGCCTTGGACCGTTGCCCTTGTAGTTACGTAATGACGGAACTCTTGTCAGGGATATGACAATAACATTGTCAACGGAGTGTTTCGCGGATGTAGCACCACTGCGCTCGGTCATGTGTTTGCGCATCGTGATCAGAAGAATGCAGAAGCTTAGGAACACCATGAACAAATATTGTTTTCTTGCTATTCCTATTAGGAATGCGGCGTTGCTCAACTGCTTCTTTTGTACGATCTTTCCAAGGTAGATCATGTAATATATGCACTCCGCTCGGTGAGTTGCGAAGACGAACTGCTGAGAGCAGTACAGCCTCTGTCTCATCTGCTGAGTTTGGTGTCACTAGAAGAATTCGAGCTTCACCAGAGTAAACTGAGGTCGGGTGACGCGCTACCTGTTGCATCATTGCAGGCTCAACCCGAATGCCAATCGCTTCGCAGATGGAACTCCACTGCTTGCGATCGTCCTGCAACTTGTCTTTATTGTGCCAGATTTAGATTCGGGAACATTGGTGCACACGAGAGGTTTTGTCTATCGAGCGTTGGTGTTATACTTTTTGCCGGCAATTCGGGTTTTTTAGAAGTTACCAGTAGATTTGATGGTGAAATCTGCTTTGTCCCACGCGTGTTCGGTACAGAAGTTGGGCCTATGTGTGTCGCTGCCAGTGTGTTTGTCGAGGCAATCGATGCGTACGTTACCTGCTTGTTATCTGCACCGGAGTTCCTTCGGCTCTGAGCTGTCGGTGTCACGGTTGAATCACCAAGTAAAGCGTCTATATTTGGAGAAGTGGAAGCAAGCCTGTTTGAGGCTTGTCCACTTATGGGAGTGAGGTGACCCAGTGGATTTATAGTCAAAGACGCTGCATTGCTGTTGGAGCCCGTAGCTATCTTCGTCGGCTTAGACTCAGAGCTTACTTTGGCTGGGTGCGGTATAGTCGTGGACATATTTACCTCCGTGGGATCGATCTCAGTATTTACAAAATGGGCGATTATCTCAGTCATCCTATCGCACTTTTTCTTGTGCAAATTTAAACGGGTGGCAACTGGAATGACTTGACATGTTGGGCAAAATAAAACTGTGTCAGCAACTTGGTTGTCTGTCTCACTTCTTGGACGAATTTGCCTACAGATTGCGGACAGTGCGATCTAATGCAGCAAGAACAGGTAACACTGATCTTAAGGACTTTTCTGCAATTGTCTGCGCAACATAGCAACTTGGAACCATTGGAATGCTAGTCATCCTCTTATTGTTTACAGCAAGGCCTATCTAAGCGCTCACCTTGATGAGTGTTCTTTGCGCCAAGGGTGAGCACAAACAAGTCAGAACATACACACGAATTGAGAGTTGTTCAACCGCCCCAAGGTCAGGCGAAAGAGGCAGATGGAGGTCGTAACGCGCAGACTGTCAGGTTCAGCGATCAATCGACTGGCAGTTGAACACACCCACCCACACAAAGCGGCAGCGTGTGTTAATCTGCCTGCCTTAAGCGAGGATGCAAGTGGAGCGCTGATAAGCGTCCCTAGAGCTGCTCATTTGATGAGCGGAGCAAAAAGACTGTACCTTTGTTATGTTGTAACTAGCAGGGATGGTTGCCGGGTAGTTTGGGAGCCCTCAGCTTCTTCTTCCGAATGTGATGAAAATGTTTTCAAAAAAACGGTTTGAGGTAGTTACACAAGTGGAATTCGGCAAAGAATATGCCGAAAACTGGAACCTGGAGCAAGAGTATACTCCACACAGGTTAGATCCAAGAGTTGGGAAGCACTGAGTAGAGCTCGTCGAACTGGTTCGAACGAGACACACAATATTTTGTGGGAATAATTGGAGTGGTCACAGAGGGCAAAGCCAGAGCCGAGTTAAGGTGGAGCCGCACGGTGTAATGCCAATCGCACTCGAACGCTGTCCGTCTCCTTAGATAACCTGAAGTTATTTCTCAACCCCAACCGCGTTTGATCACATTGTTAGCCGCTCCATACGCCCATACCCTTGTGCCGCGTTTCCTCATTTGTTTACGTGTGCATTCTTTTGAAATTTAGCCATAGGTGACCTCAGTTGATCTGTGTGCATTGTAACTTCGCCTGATGCATCTAGTCTGTTACCTCCTTGTGTGTGTTGATTTCATTGTCTGCCTTTACTTCACTGTTATTGTGCGGTTTATGATGTACCAGCGGCTAAGTGCTTGTTCACGACTCTTCGGGTGATTTTACTTGCCCTGATTGTCTGCGCTGACATCGGTCTCCTGCCCACCTGTGTACCTGCAGTTTTTAACGACGAAGACCCCAGGACCCAGAACAACGGAGGTTTGACCTCCTTATGTACACGTATCTGATTCAGTGGTACCGTAGTTGTTGCGGTCAAACTTAGTTTTGATTTCGGAATCACTGGATACGTGTCACTTACAATTCAATAGGTGGATGTCACAGCTATCTTTACTTTTTATACGTCTAAATAAAATTATATTACAGGTTTTCATTGGGGGACATCATCCAAATCATGTAATTCGGACATGCGCAACGGAACGTTTCATTTATACTGCGTATCCCTTTGTGAGACTACAGATGCACCAAACAGGCCATGATGAGTTTTGTTCATGGACTCTGGAGATGATCTACGGAGAATGCTGCTGATCGACTTTTGATCTCTGTGGTCTGAAATAAACACTGCTAGGCGGAAAATTGCGAGTTCGGCAAAAGCATCAAGGTTTTCTTGTTCGTCGAGCATACTAATGCTATAAGCATCGGAACCCAATGTCGACTTCAACCCAAATAACACGCTGCAAATAAACATCATCCAGACCACGTCGTATGATCGAGTGAGGAGACTGTCAATTTTAAATCCTTTGCTTTGTTTTGCCCTCTATTCGCTTATCCTACTCACATTGCTATTTAGTATTGGTTGGCCAATCATGTGATCTCGAATTTGACCGGTTGAAATTCGAGTCTATCGATTTAATTGTACTGCACGTGTGCTCAGGCTGTTTTCTCCATATATACGTTCCGCTGCTGCGCTGATCTGCTGCTTTTTCAGGATACAACAGAGGCGAACAAGTATTGTCAAGGTCCAAATGAAATAGGAGTTTGAATCCTAACCAGCTTCATATCAGATAGATTACATCCACTTTTACAGTAGAGCATTTTTCACTGAGGTTAAAAGCTTTGCTTTCCCCGGAGGCGTGTTAACAAAATACCCTGCTATGCACTAGCATTTTTTCTATCGAATACACAATATTTCGTGCTGTGTCCTGAGAAATTGGCATAAGTAACAAACGATTACCGTTTAATGAACAATATTTATGATGGCATTGCAATTGAACCTCACACCCGTGGTAGATAGACTAATAATCTTGCCGATCCAAAGCATCCGGTCATATTATACAAATAGGTATGGTCATGAGTTGCTCTCTGGCGTACTGTTCAAGGTTGTTCATCGTATTCTCGACAGTGGTGGGAGGTAAACCCCAAAACACCATGTGCCAAAGCCTTGTGATCCTGACGGGTCTCAACATTGTATAGTTAATTAAAAGGCTTATGCTCCACATCCAATAGTTGGCCGTATGCATAGGTTTCGCTTTGACTGCACAGAAACATTGTTTAATTTACGAGAGCTGGCAGGTTTAGTCTAGACTGTTAACCATGTTGTTAACCATCGTGCGACGCATGCCACTCTTTCCCTCTTAAGAGGAGCATCGAACTGGTTGCCATGGGGAATTAGATGAACCAATGTTATCGGAGGATATATATTGCCCCGGTGGGTTTAACCTGTGTGTTATTATGGAATGCAACAGCAGCATAAATGTTTGGTCAGCGCCTTCCAATTTAAATTAATTGTCCTTCCTAGGTTTGTCATGAATGTGTAGGGCCACATTTCCCTACCAGCGCATCAGCTTAGTCTATAGATGAAGGACATGGTAACAGGGACCCCTCAACAAGCAAATGAGTCGTTGCCATTTGAAAATTGACAAATCACTTATCCCGTGATGCTGGTCAAGCCTAGCGACCGACAAAGTTTAATGGGCAAGGAGATGCAGTTGTTGGAACCATTAATATGGCCCTGAATACACATTGCTGGACAAGAGTTTTTCTTGTTAATATGTACATTCGATTTTACCTAAACGGGTATAAGTAAATGTGGCATGTTAAGTAAATATCTAACTTCAATGGTGCCTTTTTGACTAATGTCGAACCCATCGTTTGCTTGCTCATAAGATTGCATACTATCCATTTCGTTTCATATACTAGCTGAAAATGACATCCAACAGGGGACTGTTGAAGCACAGTGTCTATTCACACTAGTATGTATCAATGCCAGATTTACTATGAATCTCTGTAACGCTCAGCAGGCAGAGTGCAGTTAAAACACAGGCAACAAATACCAGTTGGAATGCGAAGAAGTAACAACTATGTCATGAATAATTTCGATCGTCTTCTACTCCTTTCCGATTCACCTTGAACATGGTCATTGCAAATTTCCTTAACGTCTCGTTGGCTAATCAACCAGTGTTGCAGTCGGGTATGAGTTCGTGCATTTGAAAAGTGTCGAAAGCAGCAGACATAAACCTTGGAATGCATAAACAGACTTACACCCTTGCGTGCATAAGATCAACATATGGAAAAAATTACTAAAGTGGGCGCTCACCTCGTGACATAGGGCAAGTCGCCAACGTGATACCGTCTACGCGCTCTTCGCTTAGACTGACCGACCAATCCAAATTAATTAAGACGCATATCTTGACATGAACCCCGCTCAGCCCCGCATACAACCATGTCGAGTCTAGACAGTGAGACTATTGGGACCCTAGGTGTTAATCATTTGGTGCCACGATACGGAGGCTCTCATATTCCGTTAGCATTATACATTACATTTGGAATAAATACTCTGCTTCCCTTTCTCCTCATTACGCTTATATCAGCTTTTTGTCCTGTAAATCCGTATGGCCGGGTGAAAATATTTCAGCTTGTAGATAAACAGGCAACCACACAACCTATTAGAGGTTCCTACCCACAAAGTGGGTTTATTATAGACAGTTATACCCAAAATATTTTAGTTTGGTATTATATTCACCTATTAACTATTGCATCCTCTGATTTGAATTGCGGAAAATAAATGCTAAGTTTAATTACTTTCGATCACTCAAATAAAGCAGTTGTCTATTTGTGAGCTTTTTTAATAAATCTTGAGGTGATTAAAGGTAATGAAACGGTTGATATTTCATAGTGCTAACAATTTCTGGTATTTTGATGCGGCTTCAGTTAATACACATCATCCGTCCTGTTCCCTTGTCGAAAATCCACTTTCACACCTGTAAGTTGTGGCGAATGGGATCAATTTTCTCTAGGATTGTCCCGATATCACTGGATATTCGCCACTAATTTTTGCTTGACCCCAAACCCAGTATTTGTACGCAGTCAGTCTTGCTTGCCGTTATCCCAATTCGTGGCATCTTATGACAGTTTGTGTGTGATTTCTGATCGAACTTGTCCAGAAGTCAATGACATATCATTTGTTTGAACCATTCCTTAAAACACCTTTCTGAATGACAACTTCCCAGCACCAATCCGTACCCATATGTTCTGAACACTAATCGTCTGTTTGTCCCTTCTACCTTGTAAATATTTGACCGCTCCTTTACGTGGTCAGCTGAACTAACCTTCCATCTTATTGGTCAATCAACTCTGTAATTTGACCTGTCGAACGACCGTCTGAGTCAAAAGAATAACGATGGACGAGTGAGCCGATAGTGGCGCCGTCTAGTTGCAGGCTTGGATTCGGATTTTAGGTAAGCAAACTTATTAACGAAAATTGTCCAATTCATTGACCACCCACTAATGATTAGTCAATGATGGCTAATCATTAGGTCGTTTGCGATCTCTATTGTTACAGATTATTTTGTGATTAATCCTGTTTCCTGACTGATTTATGACCCCATCCTCCCGTAGAATTCCATTTACACCTTTGGGAGCAATTACCCTCAGGTTCAGAACCACTGATTTAAGACAACAAAATTGTGCTTAGATGTGTGATCCATAGGCTGTTGAGCCTTCAAAATCTACATTGACTCCTTTGATCCATCATAAGTTGAATCTAATACTTAGACGTTTACTTTCATAGACACATGTGCACGTGAGAGGCAGCGACTATAATCCGCACGCATTGCCCAGACATGGTTCGTCCACTGATACGCCCCTATTACTCACATCACATAAGTCATCATGGAATAGCAGTTCACGTACTTCATTTGACCAACAGTGGCTGACAATCACAAGAGTCTTTTCGCCCCAAAAGCATTCTGTCCTCATGCAGTAGTCTACAGTGTTCCGTACTTCGAAATTCGCGGAACCATTTCTTTTAAGCCATCCCTGGAAGATTGCTCGTTGTGTCCTCTGCACTTTAAACATTGCAGAATGCACTGACTTTGCCTAGGCAAGAGTGTACCTATTACCCCAGCCACCTTAGCCACGGTCTGTTCGGCCTTAGTCTCCAGTGTTCTTGTTGCACTGTGGACGACTCCAATGGGGTTCATAAATCTTGTGAATGCTTGCAAGTAATGTCAATTATGCATGGAATATCAAGTCAGCTACTTCTGCAGCGGATGTGACCTCAAGCCAAAGCAAACACGGATGATTTATCTGCTACGTTAGCAGATATTATGTCATTGTCTTCTGTGGGTTGTATGCCGTGGATTGTCGAGTTTATTTTCGTTGTTTCAATCCATGTGACTTCGTTGGTCCAGTTGGATCATAAATCGGCCTCACATGTTTTCGGCCTAGTAATTGTACGTGCAATGGCGACAGGTGGGTTGTTTTCATAGGCATACTATGCACACGTTATTCAAGCACGACCGTCAGTGTGTCACGCCGAAAATGTTTTGGGGGCGGACTTTTCCATAGTATGCACTTCCTGTTTTGCACGCCAATAACGTGACACACAAATACACGCACACTTCTGTGGACGTTGCAGCACGTTCGAGACGTCGAGCTGGTGAAGGTGAACAACCTGTGGGAGGTAACACAAGGTGGGTGAAAAGAATTTGAGATGGACACTGCTCTCGCTCCACGGAACTCCACACAATAGGAGGTGAAGTATGAAGAAGAGTTTAGAGGGGACGTTGGATTGCAGCCTAGAAGCAATTAAGCAGGTTTGCGGGAGGAAAGTGGTCAGAAGTTTGATGGAATAGGTCGTTTGGAACACCTGTTGTGTGGATGGATTGCGAAGCTCAACCTCTTATTCTGCATCAAAATCAGTGAAGCGAAATTGCCTCAATTCGTTCCATGCAACTACATCAGACGCAGAGGAATATTAGGTCTTCCGTACCTGCACATTGTGTAAGAATCAGGCTATGGGAGGGGCCTCATGCTGAGATTGATGTTGTATCCATGATGCTTTTTCACCGCAGTGAGGCTAAACCAACTTACACCTAAGCTAGGTCTTTTTCATCTAGATTAAACATTCCACTTGATTTGGTTTGTTCAGTTCTTTTATCCTACTAAATATTCGGTATCAATATTGCTTGTTTGTTTTCACTTAAGTTCTAGGTTGGTTGATTGATATCCCTAGTGTGGTTGCGCTTGATGTGAATGTCTAGCACCCTCCACCTCGATTACTGGCTCCAGGAGACTGTGAATCGTTACTGGTTCCATCCCGTGTGGAGCAGACTACGGCCCAGCCATCACCTTGTGTATGTCTGCTACGCGAGATCCCCAAGTTAGCTAGACAGCAATGCTACAGCTGTACATCTTGAAGTAGTGCGGGCCGGCACCGTCAATGATACGTGGCTCCCACCCACATATCTCTCGGTCTAATTCCTTGGGTTTACACTGGATATAGGTGTGTGCATGAAGCAGTGTATGGTGCAGCGCAAGAAACCCATGGTCACTCAGTAGGCGCGGACGTCCTGTATTTGTCCCCTTGGAGGCAGCTTTGACAAGTAAATCTAATGTTAAAGGGGATAAAAGTTGAAGGATGCGTCTTTGCAAACACTTAGCAAGTCCTGACAAAAATATAAAGTTGGAATTTGGATGACTTCGAGTAGTTTTGTTTGGGTTTGATAGGTGGGAAATTAAGTTACCGATCCAGCTTCACTAGATCAATAAGATTTACCTGTCATGCAATCTGCAAATTTTGCCATGAAAGTAATGCGTTGAGTTACCTGTGTTTTTCAAGTTTGGTATTTTCTCTCGCAAGTGCGAAGTGTCAAAAATTCGTTACAACCATTGGATGAGCAGTACTGCATTTTACGCATCGAGTGTAATGTGATATACTTAGGTGTACAGGCACGTAAATTTACGGCCGCTTCTAGCTCGTATTTTTCACCGAGTTAGATGTTCTTGCCGTGTCTCAATTCTTGTCACCGGTTAGCTTTGGAGAACGTGTCAGATGTCACGTAACGTTTGTGAGAACAGAAGCAATCAATTCACTTTGGTACTTTTGACAAGGCTACGTGCTGTGGGTATGTGGGTTAATTACGGACTCTAACGACGTTGTGAATGAAATATTGTGTGTTCCGTTTCTGCAAACAGTACATTAATTGCAACTTGTTCGGCTTTTGACAACAGTCGTGTGAAAATGTAGCGTGGTGGATTGCAGTTATTAGTGAAGGGTAAACTGGCCTCTGGGACAGGTAGCATCTTATTTCACACTGAGACTTAGGGAACGCGCGGGCTCGGGGTGTTTTCGACGTTAAGCACTTTAAAAACATAGCCGTTATTTAACCGTTGTGCGAATATATCGTCGTGACTGAGATTTATGTGCAGTTTGGTAGAGCGGACTTGATGCTGACTGGTGACCTTGATGTTTGGAGGTTTTCACCAGACTGAATACCTGTCACTTGTATTAGTAATTCAGAGACAATCAGTGCGAGATTGTACTGTCTCTATAACTGTTCGAACTATGCGTTTGGTTGCAAATATACGCTGATAACCAGTGCAAACCACTGATAGAGTAAGGTGGCAGCCAGTCTCAAACTCAACTGTGTTACGTCTGCGATACTTGCAAATATGTAAAATATGTTATCATGTTGGGAAATCTATGGTGACTCCCGAGTCCACTTGCCGTGCTAGCCACCTTCTTCCCCTGATGACGTGATAAGAGTCCGTGGTAGCAGTAGAAGGGCAAAAGACTTCGGAGATAATCCGGTTGTTGCACTCGAAAAACAGACTTTTATTCCTCAGTAAGCTAAGCTATAGTACATTTTCGGAATAATGCGTGCAATACTTTTATACCGGGAAAAGCCCGCTGAGCTAATATTCCGTTTTAGTCATACGCAATGGGCTAAGTGGAAGGTCTTAGTCTGGCTAATTGTCATTTTGTGAGGCCTTCGCTTGAACAGTCCATTTGATACAGTGCTTCGGGGAAATTACGGCATGTACTTCACATTAGCGTTGGAAGCAGCCGTCACTTGGCCGCCATTAGAATGAAACAGTCACTCGCTTACACTTGCACAGGAAAATAGGCTCTTTGGAGCGTAACACATCGTTAACCATTGCTTAAGTTGAAACGTGTTCCACACATACTTCAGCTTACTAATTGTGTTATGATCCGAAAAGTGAGTGGTGAACCGCACTACGATCAACTTGAGCAGGTTTGTGGAACGATGTTCTACCGAGCACATCATGAGCGGTAATCCGATACATCTATCACGTTGTGGCCCCTAGAGGAGTTATTTATTATGGATTCCATTCGATGTCAATACGATCTAGGTAGTTAGTATCCCGTTACACCTGGGCACGTCTATTTTAAGCAAACCATACACTTATGTAGTCATTTTTATTAGGACTCTCCAACCCTGCCATTATATGACCCAAACGAACAATTCCAAAGATTATACTGATTACAAAACCGTTAATCACATATCTAGCATTTTTGTCATAAACGTGAAAAATCCTCTATTTTACAGCACGTTGTCATACTGCGATCCTTCGGGTGATGAATCGATGCAGTACATCAAGTTGCAAGCGAATGTGGTTGAGAACAAATGCGTGAATGTGTGTTTCCGCGAGGTGATAACAATAGTTGAAAATGATTTACAGAAACTGGGAAATCGAATGATACCTATACAACACTGCTTAAAAATGTCCATTACAAGGAGCGAAAGCCCCCTTAAAGGTCTCCTTATCATTTTGCAGAAGAAAAGTTAGAACATCGAAAGTTTCCCAATGAATGACGCTCGCATCCGTTCTTTAATAGGCTGGCACTCATTTGTCACTTTTAGTTTAACAGAGACAAGGAACCTGATACACTTCGCTCCATTGTAAATGCACCTTTATGAATACTTTCGGAAATCTTCGTTGGTTCTTTGTTTCATGAATGTTTCAACATATTGGGATGCAGTTGGCACACTTACCATGACTGCACTGTGATTCTTGTGGATTTTCTACAGCGCTAATTTGAAATAATTCGAGCAAAAGTTTGCTGGCGTTAACAAAGCCTGTAACTGAAAGGTTTTAGAACCACGCTATGTCAGCTCAGTTGGCACGATAGGATGAGTGCAATGCCCAGGATATAGTTTACTCATTATTCAACTTCAACTCCAGATTAAGCGTCTTCATTGTCTGGGAGTTATCTTCCTGGAAAAGTCCTAACAACAGCAGGCAAAGATGTAAAGGGCTGACAAGTCCCATTGGATGGTTAGGATGATAAGTACATAATGACAAAATTTCATTAACATTCACTTCGTACGGTTGGACTCCTCAAAAGTTTTAGATTTAAGTAACTTGAAAATTCCAAGTTGTTTTGAGAAATTGCAACCAATGATTCATCTTCAGACCATTCCAATCATATATTAGGGGTGAACACAATTGAAGTGACACGCTTATTTCAATTCAGATGGAGGAAAAAGTGTACTGCTTCTTCATTGGTTAAGTGCGTGTTGCCGATTTCGACCTAAGGAATTCGGGCTTAAGCAAATTATGTTTTCGTTGACTAGAAAAACTTAACAGCGTGAAATAGCTTTTTAACATAAGAACGGTTGAAACAATCTAATGCGTTAGTTTGACCTTCACAAGTGTACGAAGAGACTGACCTTGCCATCGGTGCGAGGGGGACCTTATACATTATTCTAGAACGTATCTTATATCCACCAGAATTTCAGCGTCGAAAAGGTGAGCCAGAATTGAAATCGAATTAGTCAACAAGTAAGTAGTATTACCTGGAGGTTAGTGGGGCCTAATAAGTGCACAGTTTATTTTGCGCATGTATATTCAGCAGCCAATCATATTTAGCATCACTCATCTCAGCAAATTGATATGATCAAACCGCCGAAGATGCTACCAGTGTTCTACAGCTACAAAAAGCCATAATATTCCGACATGCCAACATCATGTGTAACTTGCCTGTCCCGTTCGCCCGAAGCCAGTATTTAAACACGTCACGGTTGGTTCAGCAACTGTTTTGAGGTAGTTGCTATTGCTGTGCATCCAAGATTCCCCGGTGCCGACAACATTCTCCCGAAACACTGTATTTGACAGCTAGGAGGATAGCTGAACAATTAATCAGGTTCTTCCAAAGGTATCTTAATGAGCAACAGGTTTCCAGTGTTTGAAAACAGGCTATCATTACCCCCAGTTTCATGGGTGGTAGCAATTGGGATCCCAACAAACATCGCCAAGTGGACCTACACCCAGTGCCCCAAAAGGGAATGAGTCGATAATAACTGAGGAATTAATGTATCATGCCTCAAACCGCTGGACCTCATACTGATTACAGAGACCTGGTTAAATCTTGAGATAACCAATTCTGAGATCAATTTGTCCGGTATGTCGCTGAGCGGAACGATATAACTGAAAGCGGTGGTGGCGCAATTCTAGATTCTAATGCAAAGACCCATGTTAAGTTATTGATCACCTGGAACTCCGCCCCCATGTTACGCATTGGTGTCGGCTATATTTGGGGAACAAGGACACATGTCTACCAGCCGTGATTTACCGCTCACCAAAGTTTACACGTGAAATTGACTCCAAACTGAACCACATGGTTCAATTTGCTTTGAACAAGTCCTACACCCACATTTTTATCGCTGGAAACTTCAATATGCACAACAAGGAAACGCCGACAACCGATGGGGCGAAGTTTAAATCCTGTTTGCAAGAGCTAATTGCTAGCCACCCTCTGTACAACCACGTAACCTCTCCCACCAGTTTTCGAAATGCTAATAGGCCGTCGATACTTGTCCTAACTAACGGAGAAAGCATGGTCGACGGAATAGTTACAAGCACACCACTGGGTCGCATTGACCATGTTACTCTACTGTTTGACTATGTATGCTATGCGGGATATGCGGAAAAGGAGGATGTTAAGTGCATACTTACACGCACTACAACGTGTTATCCACGCTTGTTATGAATACGTCTCGAATATTCTTACCAACTTTCCCCATATGTCGATAGGTAAACGTTCACGAAGGCGTTTGGCACGATTGCAGCTCATGCAGAGGAACAGAAATCCCTCCACCGTCAAAGCGAAAACAAGTTATTTCTGAGGAGGCGAAAACGTAGATGTTGGTCCCTAAGGGAGTTGGCATGACGAGCTCACAGGGACTTCCCGGATGTCGAAACCTAGACTACATGCGAGGCACATAACAATTTTGCTGGGATATTGATCCGCAAGGAGAATGTTACGCATCAGCATAAGTTAATGAAGCCATTCTGCACGAACCGCAAACCCTATACATGCACGTTAATAGCCGTAAAATGAAGCGCGAAATCCCGGCATTGGTCATGGCTGTTGGATGCACGCAGTCAACAATGGAAACAGCCGATCTCCTACGGCTTCATCACTCCCACACATCCCTGCAGGTAAGGAGCCAAACTGCTCTCTCTTTCTATTATCCCACCGTCAGGTGCATCCAGCTGCACTTTCACTGCAGAAGTTGTGTTGAATTTGTTATTCTTGCGTATAAGTAGTTCTGTAGTCGATAACATTATGCTTATGGTTCTGCAGGCAGTAGCCCATGACCCAGCATAACCACTGAGTGCTTTCTACCAGCGATGTCTAGATGAGAACCATATTCCACCAGTAGGGAAGCGAGGGATCATCACTCCTATTCTTAAGAGAGGTAACTGCACTAGTCTTACCAATTACCGTCCATAACGCTGCTTCCTGTGCTTTACGAACTTATGGAATCAATCATCGCAGATGCGCTAACGCAGTAACTGGAAAACCAAAAGTCAATAGCCCCGAAGCAACATGTATTCCGTCATAAGTACTCAGGTATACTAAACTATTAATTGTACGCAGTGTCTGGACTGAAGCAGCTGATGTTGTAGCAGGAGTCGACGTCATCTACCTGGACTTTTGAAAAGCGTTTACTCGCTTAGACCATTGAATTTACATTCACAGCCTTCGGAACGACAGCATTGGCAATGTAATCCACCTTGAAGCAAAAAATTTTCTACATGGACGTCGGTTGGAGGTGGGAGCCCGGGAATCTATTTCCGCTGCAAATATCACGGAGTGCCGGGTACCACAAGGCTCAGTGCTAGGGCCTCGACTATTCTTGGCGTTCATAAACGACCTAGGGAGATTAATTACTTCCGATTTCCTGTAGGTCGCAGATGATATCAAGATAAGACAAGCGATTAAAGGCCTAAGCGAACACGATGTGTTCTAATGCGATCTAAACACGTTTTCAATACACGTTTTCAATAGAGCATGACTTAGTATTCAATGTATACAAATGTCGCGTTGTTCTATTGCGCCATATACATTTGCTTGGGTCACATGGATTTCAGACAAGCTCCCAGAAACGGACCTTGGTTTTCTAGTGCAAAGTGACAACAAGTGTTCAAAACAGTCTGAGGCGACTGCGAATAAAGGTGACCAGCACATCGGCCTGCTACGAAGAGCATTCGGGAGACCTAAACCAGCAATCTTCTTAATGATACACAAAGTTACTTGCGCCATCAAGTTGAATACGCCATCCAAGCTTGGCAACCTTGCTTGAAGCGCGATCTAGAGGTGCTAGAGACACGATAACGAAGGGCAATAAAGAATATCAAGGGCCAACTCAGTCACTCTTACCAACGAAGGCTGAAGTTGCTTTGCGTTTTCAGAGGACGCTACCGAAGCCTGCGATGCGATTTCATGTTGGTGTACCAAATTTTTGGGGACCCCCACCACGGATGCTGCCATTCGTTTAAACTTAGCTACAACACCAACGTCAGAGGTTATTGCTTGAAACTAGGTGAGCAATTAAGGGGTCGAGTGTCGAGGGAATTGCTTTTCCCTTCGAGTTTGCAACCCTGGAACTCTCACCCAAACTCTCATTTTCCTCCCGTACATTGGACATGTGCAAATAGCGTTTAGAGGTTGCTCTTAGCTCCCAGCACTTTGTTATCTAACCCACGCTATAGTAGGTTACATTAATCACACACGCTGGGTTTGTATGTCACTTGGACCCAAGGAGGCGGCACAAAAGTGAGCAACCACATTTTAATTTTCTCAAGCTTTATGTTTACGATCATTGTACTCGTGTATTGCTATATGCTTGCATTTGATTTTTCTTCTACACTAATGTTTTTATCAAAACCTTCATCTCGGTAGACGCTCAGTAAATGACTTACATACATATGTTTTCCTTGTATTCACCCAATCATCCCACGGACCAGTAGAGCACGTATCCTGGAACCCGTGATAATTCATTTTTCATAAAGAATGATCTAAAATAATAGCGCTTGAACAATCGGATTCTCTCATCATCGCTTATATAGTACCAATAAAGTGATGGCATATAGCAGCTAGGCCGAAACAGCTGACAGCGAAACAGAACCGATTTATCCTATCGCGACTTTTCCGATGTCTTCAATCGATTGAATCACCGCGTCCCTGTCCGAAAGCCGTAAACGCAGGAAATTAGGAGCCATGTCGTTGGATGAACCGGAAATCTTCCTTAACGGCAACTTCATGTTCATCTTTGGGGCTCATTTTCTTCTCCATTTGATGTGGGCTGTGGTACTTCTCAATGGTCAGTGTTCGGGCCGCGCGTACTCCTGGCTTCACCAACGAGCTTCAGTGTGTCTTCAAGTGGAAGTTCCTGCTATTGCGGACGACATCAATACTTGGCGGAGGAAGGTAATTCAGGAAGATCACGATATGCTTCAATGGGACTTAGGTAGTGCTTTTGGAGGGCCAAACGCAATTCTTATGGTGTTCTACACGATCAAGTGTAATACTGTACATACGCGGCACAAGCCCACAGTCACATATAATCTTGGAGAGCCCATTTTGAATAGCAAATCAGAGTGGCCCTATCTTGGGGTGGTGATACAAGACGACCTTGGCCGTTCGGCGTAATCATTGAATGCATCCAAAATCGCGAACCGGCATGTTGGTCTCTTAGAAAGTTTGTTCTGGCGGTTTAACCGCCTCACCTTCTCTCAAATGCTCATTGCGTATATGAGGTTGCACGTAGAGTACGTAATCCAGACCTGGTAAACCTGATTAAAACGCGGTGTGAGTACACTGGAGACCATACAGCGAGGTGCAATGAAAAACTAACGAGCTTTTTAAAATTTCCATACCATATGCGACTGAAAATCCTTGGACAGTATAGCGTAAGATATTGCCATCAACAAGACGACGTCTTTCTGTCGTGTCAGATCTTGTAAAACCGGTTACACTTGCCGCCACCTCCAGAAGCTTATCCGCAACACAGCAGTGGGGGAGATCAGCTGAGATTAGCCACCTAATGGACAATAGACAATGGTTTATTACAGGTAAAAAAAGCATCGCTTAACAAGTCCCGTAGGATGGAAATTATTGCGAAAATCAATTGCATAATAAAGTGAAAAGCGTTGTGGTGGACTCACCATAGACTTATGTGGAATAGCGGAGATGTTCGCATATCAAACGTATAAATCCATAAATCCATTGGTTAGGCGTTTGGCAAGAAACCGTTTGGTTGCGTTTTGTAGCGCCTGGCTAACAAGTCATAAAAGGAAATGTAAGTGAGACAATGCATCGTCAACACGTTTTTTAAACATCGCCAGATTGGGAGCAGAGACGACATAATTAGGGAGGGCGTTCCAAGGCTCACACACGCGGAGAGAAAAGAAATTTCTACGGCAATCAAGCCGGCTATAATGAATTGTCAGTTTCAGAGGGTAACCTCTTAGTTTAGTGTTGTGGTTCAATTCCAGCAGCGGACAGCAAATGTGGTTTGGGTTCTTCAGAATCTGGTAAACCATTATGAGATCCCCCCGCAAAAGCCGATATCGACTACTGTATATTCTTAGAGATTTCAGTCTAAGCTGATAGGGCAGATGAAAGAGGCCCCTGACATCCTTGGTTGCCCGTCGTTGAGGAGTATCGAGAGCAAGGAGATCCTGTTTCTGCCACGGCTGCCACGCCTGAATAGCATATTCCACGTGAGGTCGCACGTAGGCGTTAAGCATTTGGGGAAAAATTGAGGGTTCAAACCGACCGAAGGCTCTGCGAAGAAGGCCAAAGTGTTGATTTCCGGTTCTCCTCGCCTTCTCTGCTTGTTTTGAACACCCGAGATCTTCCTGTACCAATACACCCAGGTCACGCTCCTGAGAAACCTTCGCCAAGGTGTGGTCTCCAATCTTGTAAGCGCTCACCGGCTGGTGACGCAGATGCATCACTCTTCATTTAGCCATGTTCAATTGAAGCTTGTTCCTCCTTGACCATTCGGAAATGCAATCTTTCGGCTGGAATGCCGCAGGAATTATTTTTCTCTTCGAGTTTGCTAACCGTGGAACACTTTTTCGACCTTTGTTATTACTTCGCCCACGCTACCCAATTTAAAAACGACAAGAGAATGCATTGCACCATATGCATTATTTTATTTCTATTCATCGAGTGACCATAAGACGCTGAAACCATTATGCTCACCAACCCCCGCAAAATCGATGTAAACCGATATACCTGTGTGTTAAAGTGGATCTTATGGTGAGTTCATAGATATGTGTTTCATTTTAGTGTAACTGCTTTTGGGTACTTGTACAATTCACATAAATCATTCTATGGAATCTGTCGTCTTGACCATTTTATTCGTATTATGCCATTGTCCCAATTTTCCATTGGACTGCACCTCGAAACACCGAGGAATATAACATTTATTTATTTATTCAAGTGGTCTTTTGAATGGCCTTAACATGAAGACAGAAACAGCATGTGCTAGGAAACTGTTCCACGTCCGCGACACTTGCAGGACGAATATGTTTCGGCTCGCTTCCGAACAGCTGTGGTGTGCGGGCTACTTAGCAAAGTTTTTCGGCTGAGTCTCAAAAGATTGTGGCAATAGTGTACGGATTTTCCAGGGTCTTATAAGTCGTTGGGAGATTACTCCATTGGAAGTAGATAATCTCCAATAAACACCGGTAGGTTTTTAACTCGAAGTGGTCAAGAAGGTTGAAAAATCCTTTATTTTTCTGTTATCCAGAGCCGTGTAGCTTCGAGTGATGTGAGGTTGTTCTTCTGTCAAGGCTGTTAATTTGTGCAGTGTATTATAGTTGTGGTTTCACTTTCGCATCAAAAATTTGCGGATAGGCTTAAGCGTCGAAATTTTCCAAACACAATTCGCAGGAGGTTAAAATGTCAAGGCCTTTTTACCTCTCTCCAGTCTAACTCGTGCAGTCAAGGTCATATTGCACGATCACAACGAGGTTGCCCTCATTCGTAGTGAGGCCACTATTTATGTCCCTAACATGTGGTGGTGAGTGCTTTGTTCGTGTAACTCAAAGCGTCGCCCTCGGCTATCGTGAACAGGAGCATATCTTCAGTCAATCACTTGAAAGCTCTATCCATATCCCTTTGCAATACTATGTGATCTTTCATCATACCGCCAGACTATTAGTATTTCTATGGACCAAAGAAATTTCCGATTACAAATGGGAATGTTCAGCGTTATTGCTGTTTATCGAGCTTCGTTAGTTCGCTGACGCATACTTGCTGTCTACATGCAAACGAAAAGTGGCAGACTTTTCGGCAGCCGCAACTGCTAACTGCTCCCTTAGGATGTAATCGCTGTTCATGAACTGAAGCGTTTGCTGTTATATTACCAGCTCTTGCAATTCCACTAATGTAAGTTCTATACAAGGATTCCAATGCGGTTTTACTGATACCTGCAACTGCTCTTTAAAGTGTAATAGTTAGCATAGAATTTAAGACATGAATAGCAGAGTGGAAATTCTGCCGTGAATCCGACCGCCCACACACTAAAAGGCTGCGGCATTCATGATTCCCTTTTGGAATCAGCAGTAAAAAGTGGTGATCTTCAAAACGAAATTCGCTCGGACCTGTAACATCGTACAGCAATTAAATTTTCAGGGTTACCATGGTTGCGCGGCAACAATTCAGTCTATCTCGTTCTACTTACTCATAACTGATAAATGCTTTACACAAATCAACGCAGCTGCCCAAGCAGCTGACAGGTGGATCACAGCATCGATAGTATAGAGATGACAGGAAAAGTGACCAACGGTAGGCGGGAAAGGAAAAGAAAACTAAAAGATTAGAATAATTGTTGAGGTACAGTACTAACTGTGATCCCAGAGGTTTTGTATTTTAATGCCTGATATTTCAACCCCGAATCATGCGGTTCCGATAAAAGTACGCTCACCCAGTTCCATCGATACAGATTCCCATAAATCTCACACTGTGTGTTGAGCCTGATGATAGTTGTGGTTTGAATGAGACATCTTTCGTACGCAGTGTAGCAGCTCAAATAAAAAAACGTTTCTTCCCTCACCACTCATTCCGGGGTTATCTGGGAGCTATTTCATCCACCTTTCTATCTTCCAATTAAGTTACCTAAATCCCCTTCCTTGAATACCGAATACTGAGAATAGAGAGCGAGAAGATAAAAAGCCGTGGTCCTCCATCGTAGGTGGATCGGGCCCATGCGCGGAATCACGTCTCTTATTCCTACGCGGTAGCAGAATATTGCAGCTGCACTACATCTTATCCAGGTGCGATGCGCTCCCTATACCTGTAATCCGCAAAATGTGCATCTAGAAATCTATTCAATTCCGACACTGATTTCGCCTCGACTAGTTTCTCCGGCATAGAGGGTGAGCGATATGCTTTAAATCCGGTACCACTAGTTTGTATCCGTGTCCGCGTGTGCTGCTTGGTGCTCGAAGGTGCACCTGCGCCTTCAACTTATGGAGTTAGCCCAGGTTTAGTATCCCGTGCATCATAAGGAGATCAACATGAAGCCGACGATATGACAGGGTACACAGCCCTAGTCTCCTACATCGGTACTCGTACGACATACCCCGTAAACTGGGGATGAACCGCGTCGCTACATGCTGGACCCGTTTCAGTCTGTGCACATCACCTATTGTGATCGGGCAATTTTCAAGGGAGGCTCCCATTTAGAATGCGGCAATCATAGAGGGATCAGTCTGATTTCGATTGCCTCTAAATTGCTTGCGTCTGTCATTCTCTAAAGACTGACTGGCACTCGTGAAAGCCAGATTCGTGAAGAGCAAGCCGGATTTCGTCGAGGTCGTGGCTGCATTGACCACATCTTCATCTTGCGTCAATTGTTAGAGCACTGCCATGTTTATTGGCGACCCACCGTTGCCGTGTTCCTTGACATAAAAGGTGCCTTCGACTCAGTCGATCGATGTGTCCTTTGGGACTGTCTGCTGAGGAAAGGTGTGTCTGATAAATACGTAAATATTATCAAAGCGCTGTACGCACATAGTTCGGAGAGGTGAGAGTTTATGGCAAACTCTCGCCACCCTTCAGTATCACCAGCGGTGTGAGACAAGGATGCTCGCTGTCACCTTTCCTCCTCAACTTCGTTGTTGATGAAGTCACAAAAACAACGTTCGCTGGACACGACCTAGAAGGTGTGGAGCTACTCCCTGGTGAGCGACTTCTTGACAGAGTATGCGGACAACATTGCCCTAATCTGTGACAGCTCCCAAACATGCCAAACAGCACTGGACCGATTAGCACTGGCTGTCAATCGTTTTGGGCTATGCTTTGCTCCATCGAAATGCAAAGTACTTCTCCCAGATTGGCAGGGACCCAGCCCTGCGCTAACGCTTGGTGGTGATCTGCTAGAAGTCGTTCAGGAATTCAAGTACATGGGCAGCTATATTAGCACCCGTGGGATTGAAGATGAGGTTACGAACCGTATAACAAAAGCTCGAGCTGCTTTTGCCAATCTCTGCCACCTGTGGCGCAGACGCGGCATTACTCTCACCCTCAAGGGCAGAGTTTACAGCGCAGCCGTCCGTTCAACACTCATATATGGTTGTGAAACCTGGTCCATCAGGTTGACAGACATGAAGAGGCTCGTCACATTCGATCATGGCTGCCTCCGCAGCTTAGCTGATGTCTGATGGGAACACCGCGTGAGCAATTAGCGTGTTCGACATCCAGTATTTGGTGCAGGAAGAGCGAGTGAACCGTTCAGCACCATTATATCACGCACCAGGCTCCGATGGCTGGGCCACGTGTTGCGCATGCCAGCACACCGACTCCCGCGACGTGCATTGTTTGCGCGTTGTGGGTGCGGTTGGAAGAGGAGGAGGAGGGGAGGCCAAGTGATGACTTGGTCGAGAGAAATGAAAACCCTCACTTCGAAGCTGGCGTTGGTTGGTGCATCCCGACTGCCTGGCTGGAGTCCTAAGGACGGTGAACACGTTTGGTTGGACACACTTGCTGATATGGCTAGGAGCCGGCACCAATGGCGTTTGTGTTGTGAGTTCCTTTGTCCATCCCCCTCCTGTTTAGCATCCCCCTCCAATCACGATCTCAATCGTTAGGCATAATATGAATTTCTTTTACGGCAGCCAGCTGTTAGCTCTGCGGAACGATGTCCATCCGTTACTGGACACTCAGCGGGCGTGCCACTGTTTGTTTTTCTTTTCTTGCCTTTTGTATTGCGGCACAATAGCTGAGGTGTTTTCCACCTCCAGCTAACGTGTAATGATGATGATGATGATGATGATCAGGCAATAGGCGTAATGAAACACCGGCCTTATCATGGAAGAGAACAGACGAGCGGTAATATCTTCAGACCAAGTGCAGAAGCTGCGTCTAAGTGCCTAAAGTAGGCGTAGTCCGTTTACGTACAATCCGTTCGTCTTGTCCACAAACTTCAGATCACAGCGTGAGAGTACGCCTAGATCCTTTACGGAACTGGTGGGATGCAGCAGGTTGCCGGCCAGGGTGTATGTAGGCCCATTACTACCCCTCACCAGCTTCATAAACGAGGACTTGACCGTGTTGACCGGTAGGTCAGCTTCTGAAGACCACCGGGATCGGCGGTCGAGGTGCTGCTGAAAGACGTCACAGTCGCAGGGCGAATCAATAATCCTCCAAATCTTCAAGTCATCGGCAATAATGCGCAGGGTGACAGAAAGAGATAAGTTACTTCGTTGATGTGGATCAAGAATAAAATTGGTCCTAGTACTATGCCTTGCGGTACGCCGCTAGTGGATGGGTACCATTCCACCTGAACCCGATTTATTCTTCCAATAAGGAAGTCACTGATCCACTGGTGCGGTGCGCCACCAACACCAGACATCCTTAGATTGTAGAGCGGGACCTCAAGCTTCACATTATCGAAAGCTTTACTGAAATCAATGTAAATAACCTCCACTGACTTCCTCCCGATTCAGCGCTTGCAACCATTCCTGCCGCGTAAACAGCAGGTTTGTGATGCAGGAGCGGCCATTCATGAAGCCTTGCTGTGCCGGTGTTAAGTGATCTTTCCACTGCAGCAACAAAGAAGACCGTTTTTCACAAGCTTCTCGAGCAACTTCGTCAAAACAGAGGTGAGACAAATCGGCCGGTAATTGTCCACATTATGTGGTTTAGCAACTTTTGGAATCGGCTTCACTACCGAGCTTTTCTAGTCGCTAGGAAATGCTCGCATGGACAGCGATCCGTTGAACAGATCCGTCAGGGGTGGTAAGATGATTATAGATAAGAACTTCCAAATTAGTGGGTGAAGTCCATCGGGTCTGGCTGATTTTGTACCGTCAAGACTGCCAAGTGGACTGCAACAACGGAACAAGGGTTTTATACAGGTAAAATAGCTAAAGCTTAACAGGTCCTGTAGGATGATTATGGTGAAGCTACAAAAAATATGAAAAATGTTAGCAAAATTGGGTTTACACTAGGGAACGCACTGAAATATACCTAGTGTAGACTGTAAATCCAAGGTAAATCCATGAGAAATGACTGCAAATGGGATGTTGGTAAAATTCGTGTCTCATTCTGGTGTACACATACAGAAGGTAAAAAAGTGAAACGAAATTTGTGATTTGATTGCCAGTGAAATCGCTTACAGACACTTGTGTTTTTGCACGGATAATGTGTCATGGAAGATGGTGCAGTGAATTAAGTGCACGGTCAATTTGGTCGTGGGGGCACATATGACAAATTCCGGTAGGATATTCCACGTATGGCAAACGCGTACGGAAAAGATATTCCGACGGCCTTCCAAGCGACTGTGTGGCTCTGTCACTTTGAGCCGGTGACCTCTTAAATTGCTGTTGTGACAGAACTCCAGTAAGAAGCGACACCTGTGGTTGGGATCTCACAAAATTTGGTAAGTCGAAATGAGGTCCCCGCGCAATTGCTGATACCGTCCGCTGAAGTTCTTGAGCATTTGTAACCTTCGTTCATACGGCAAATTATACAAACCCTTGACATTCTTGGTTGCCCAGCGTTGGGGTATCTCCAAGGCGGTGAGATCTCTCCGCAGCCATGACTGCCAGAATCGTATTGCGTATTCCACATGGGGTCGCTAGTATGAGTCGAGAAGGTGTGAAAATATCGAAAGGTCGAATCGTCCAAATGCAAGCCTCAGGAAGCCCACATGTTGGGTGCCCCACCTAGACGTTGTTTCAGCCTTCTTCAAACATCCAACGTTGACCTGGACAAAACTTCCAGATTCTTCTTACCAGAAGACATTTGAAGCTCCTGGTTGCCGAGTTTGTAGGAGTGCACCAACTTGTGCCATAGGCGCAGCACTCTATATTTGTTCATATTGAATCTAATTAGATTCCGGGTTGAGCACGAGTGTACCCTACCCAGATCAGATTGAAGTAATGTGATATCGTCTGGGGCATTTATCGCCCTCCGTACCTTGATGTCATCGGTATAAAGAAGACAGTTCAAACTTATAAGGCGTATGCTATCGTTAATATACGTCAAAAATAATCGCGGCCCAAGTACCGCATTCAACTCGGAAGGGATCTAACAGCGAATCCCTCATTCGTACTTCCAGGCGCCGGTGTAGAAGAAAGTTGCTGATCCGTCCCAGGAGAGGATCACCAATACCAATTGTCTAGATTTTGAAAAGCAGAATCTTATGTTCTAACCGGTCGAAGGACTTCGATAGGTTAAGGGAGACTACGATAACCTCTGTGCTAGAGTCTGCTGCTACAGTCCAGTTGGATCGTGCTAAAATTATATTTGTAGTGTAAGATCGATGTCGTTGGATGCAGTGCTGTTCCGGTGGGAGGTAGTTACTTTCTTCCAAGTAGACCGTTAGCGCATCAAAAATAGCTTCAATAACCGGAAATATTTGGGTATTGCCATTCCCAACACTGGCACACCCAAATATTTCCATTCAGGATACGGACCTCGAGATAGGAATGACCGTGGTTTACCTCAAAGTAAACCTAGATCGCAATAGTGGTTGGTAGTCGCAACCCAACCAACAGCAGAAGAGGTGGGGTCCTACTCTACTACCGCAACGATCTACAATGTACAATAGTTGATGATCTGGAAACACACGTTACCGAGTCACTGTGGTGTCGTCTCCTACTAAGACACAACGACGCATGTCTAGTAGCTGTCGTTTAACACCCCCAACTTCCACTCCGGAAATGGGTTTTCGCTTGATCCGTGGCCTGAACAGAGTAACACGCACTACGTACAGCCACATTTTATCTCCGGGGACTTCAATCAACATAATCTGGACGTTTTGCTATCGCCCAGACAGCAGTGCAAAGCAGACTTGCATGAAGTGATCACTAATATGCCCTTGTACAATCATGTCACCACACCCACTAGATTCAGGACAGCAAACAAACCGTCCATATTGGACCTTGTGCTCACGAATGAAGAGCTCATGGTTGACAATTTATTGATGGGTAGTCCGTTAGGTCTCAGTGACCATGTAGTAATAACGTTCAACTATATGTGTTATGCAGAGTGTGCATCTGAACACTCGGAACTATCTCCTACAATCACACTTCAACACGTATTGAAAGAACTCGCCGACGCAGCTGCTTGGGAATTTTCAAACAACAGTCGCCTTGACAACGTTTGGACAGAGTTCGTTGATAGGCTCAGCGACATCGTCAACAGAGCATCAGAGACCAATCCTCTTCGTCCCGCAAAAGTGCCTTCAATTTTAAGGAGCAGGACTCGAAAATGCCTGGTGATAAGGGATACAGCATGGAGTGCCTACAAGATTAACCCCGACTCAGAGACTTGCGGCAATTTCCTGACCCATCGCAACCATTGCACTGCACTTGTCCGTGAGGACAAAGTAACTTATCAACGGTGCCTAGCCAAAAATTTCCTGGCAAACAACAAACTGCTATATAGGCATGTCAATAATCTTCGTAAATTGAAGCATGGATTCCCTCCACTTTTCATGACAGGCGACAAAGCGCCGAAAGAAGCAGCTGATGCCCTGCGGTTACAATACGCTAAATTTTCGAACTAGCAGCCTCTACCAGTCCCATGATGTCATGCACATTACCGACACCATTGTTTACAAATGTAATTTTCAACCCATCAGTTGTGCTTAGGAAGTTACTCTCACTGCGTGAGCATAGTTCTCCGGGAGCAGAAAACATCCGTCCGAAGGCACTGAAGGCTGTGGTCAACCAGCTAGCTGAAGCACTGTCACATATTTTCCAAAAGTGCTTTGATGAACATCAAGTTCCCACTATGCGTAAATGTGGCATTCTCACCCCTATTTTTAAAGGCGGTAGCCGTTCAGATCCTGCAAACTCTCGCCCGGTGACTCTCCTAGCTGTGCCCGTGAAGATGATGGAAGCAATCGTCGCTGAGGCTTTAATGGACTACCTGGAGAAATGCAACATCTTGGTACCCGAGCCACATGGTTTCCGTCAACACCGGTCACGCACCACCAACCTACTTATTGCACGAGATAGTTGGACGGAAGTGGCTGATGATGGGGTCGGAGCTGACGTCATCTATCTGGACTTCTCCAAAGCCTTCGACCACCTTAATCACCACGTAGTACTTTAACAGCTACAGAGCTACGGAATAGGAGATCCTGTACTTGGTTGGATTGGCAGCTTCCTTCACCAACTGGAGCTTCAAGTACGTGTAATTGGATCATTCTCTAACCCAATCGAGTTGGAATGTGGTGTTCCACAAGGCTCAGTACTGGGACCGCGCCTATTTCTGGTGTTTATAAACGACCTGGCAAGAGTTATCTCCTCAAATTTCCTGCTTTTCGCCGATGACGTCAAGGTATGGAGGACGATGCGTAACAAGCCAAATCAGGATCGGCTCTGACCTGACCTAGATTGCATTTACGCATGGTCAAAGAGGTACATGCTTCAATTGAAAATAGCTAAGTGCAAGGTGATACGTCTTCGTCACCAGCCGGTGAGCGCTTGCAAGGTTGGAGACCACAACTTAGAGAAGGACTCTCAGGAGCGTTACTTGGGTGTATTGGTACGGGAAGATCTCGGGTGTTCAAAACAAGCAGGGAAGGCGACGAGAACCGGCAATCAACGCTTCGTCCTTCTTCACAGAGCCTTCCGTCCCTTTGAACACCCAATGTTTCCCCAGATGCTTAACGCTTACGTGCGACCACAAATGGAATATGCTATCCGGGCATGGCAGCCGTGGCAAAAACAGGATCTCGTTGTTCTCGAGACTCCTCAACGAAGGGCAACCAAGAACGTCAGGGCATCTTTCATCTGCCTTATCAGTTTAGACTAAAATCTACAAGAATATACAACAGTCGATATCGGCTTTTGCGGGGGTAACTCATAAAGGTTTACCCAATTCCGAAGAACCCAAACCACATTTGCCGTCCGCTGCTGGAATTGAACCACAACATTAACTTAAGAGGTCACCCTCTGAAACTGACAATTCAGTATAGCCGGCCTGAATGCGGTAGAAATTTCTTTTCCCTCCAAGAGTGTCGGCCTGGGAACGCCCTCCCTAATTATGTCGTATCTGCTCCCAAGCTGGATATATTTAAAAAAGAACTTGACGATGCCTTTTCTTATTTACATTTCATTTTATGACTTGTTAACTAGAAGCTGCAAAACGCAAATCAAGCGGTGTCTTGCCAAACTCCAAACCAATGGATTTATGGATTTATGCGCTTAATACGCGAAATTCTGCGCTATTCTACGTAAGACTATGGTAAGTCCACTAAAACGCCTTTCACTTTATCATGCAATTCACTTTTCGCAATAATTTCCATCCTACGGGACTTGTTAAGTAATGATTTGTTACCCGTAAAAAGCCATGGTTCCGTTGTTCAATCTCCTACTACCGCTAGCGAATTCGTGTAAATTTATCAACTGCAGGATAGCTGTGCTTGCGCAAACCCAGCAGCAAACTTAATACACCTTCTGAGGTGCAGGTTATGTGAGTGAGTTTTGGGGGTAAAACAACTATCTCCAGATTGTTAGGTGGACAGCGATCGCACTGAAATTTTGCAGCATATTGTAGGCACAGGGTACTCGCCGCCTCCCTCGGTGTCCGTGTGGTCCGTACACTGGTTGAGGAGGAGGAATTCCCTGTTTCACCTTATGTAGACTGTTGACGTGTTGATACAGAAGCTTGTAGTTTGAGGCCATACGCACTGCAAACTTCTGCTGGTACGTCCTTCTATCCTCGCAAACAAGATAAGTACAGGGATTACGCAGGGTTGCGTATGCCATCCAGTTCTCGGTGCTTGGGGAGAGTTTGTAGATATGCCAGGCTAAGTTTCGCACCGCTATACACATCCGTGTGATGCTTCGCAGAAACGAAACAAAGATTTTCGTGCGAAAGATCTTAGTCGCTGACGCTTCGGCAACCAGAGATTTTAAACTGGATGCCGAAATTTTCCTACACACTAGCTGGTGCCTAGTCTGCCAGAAATGTCCAGTTGGCGCTCTTACCTAGTCGAGCCAATATGTAGTGGCGTATACGCATTCTCGTTGCGTCGGCAATTTCCACGGGATATTGTGCATAGCAAATGTATTCGAAGGGTAGTCCTGCATGATCACTGTGGCCCGACGGGACGTCGAGGATCACCCTCTCGACCATTAGTTCTTCACTGGTGAATTTCCGATCCAATGTCGAGGGCCTATCTTTTTCTCGGGAAAGGGGGGCAGTGTTGTTGTGGCCATACAGCTAGTAACTGGAGACAAACTCTAGTACATCGACCTTAAACTGTTTTCCGGAAGCTGCTTAGGATTCCAGAACGTGTATGTTGAGATCGCCAATACTGCGAATGCGACTGTAAGTTGTGTCTATCACGCTCCTTCTTGTGGATGCCAGATGAGCGTTCATCTCAGGCGTGGAGGAAGGAGGACAGTAAATGATCGCCAATAAGCAGGGACCGTTTTCTTTTAAACGTAGACGACACTAAAGGGAATCTTGCACCTCGATGACCGAATCCTTTATGGGCTCACATTGGAGGCCATTGGGCAACTACAGAGCCACCCATACACATTTGCTGGGACGGTCGTGCCGAACAATGGACAATCCTGACAGTGCGATCTCTATGCCACTTAGGTCTGGACCTAACCATTTCTCCGTTATAACGATGACGTCGCAGGCTTTTGATCCTGGATGCAGCCGCATTTCGGAAAGTTTACTCAACAAAGCCTTAGACTTTGGTGTACATAACGGAAAGCTTCTCGGATGTCAAATGCTGTTGATTAGAAGCAAATGGATGATGTGGATTTGTGTCGACCGATGAGAGACCGGCACCTAATGGTTTTTAAGTGAAATGTCAAGTCTCTATAGGAATGTCATTTGTTTTGGTCTCATTTGCACTTCCGGTATAAAGTTGATCGGCAGCCAGCTCCATTTCTACGGGTCTTAGCGCACAGCTTTCTGAATCGCTGTTGTGGTTATATTGAATCGCGAGTGGCGTCGTTTCCGCGAGAACAGAGGGTGGCTGCGGCTCTCTAACTGCTATCTTCAGCCTTATTTCCGAAGGAAGTGCGTTAAGTTGTAACTGCTAGGTACGCATTCAGCCTGCGGCTATCTGGTGTGATTGCACCGTTAGTTTCAATATCTTCGGTCCCCTGCCTCTGTAGTTTGTGGACACGCGCAATAGTGTAAACGAAGTATGACTTCGCCCGCACAGAAAGCTTCATGGACGTAACGCCATTCTTACAGGTCATGAGCGTGGGCTTCTTCGTTGCTGGTTGTCGGTAGCTCAGGCACGCGATGAAGGAAAGTAATGCTTTCGCTACTCTCCGTGTGGTGATCGTTAAATTATTTTTGTCCCGCTGGCATTTGCTCAATTGAACATCCGGAAATATGCGTATTCCACTGTTTTCAGTTCGTAGGCGCTATGACAACAAAAGAACCGTCACGACATCATCTATTGCTTTCAATGTGACACGTATTAGCCGGGGCTCCCCATAATATTTCGAGGTTGGATGTCAAATGATGCGCATTATATTAGCCCGACCGACTTGAACTCAAATTTATCACAAGGGAAATTCCATTCCTTTAAATCATCTACCTGTTTATTCCTTAAAGAGTTTGCCTTGGACTCAGGAATCTTGGTGCAGATAAGCGTCAAGGCCCCGTATTTCCTTCTGGTCTTCAATGATGTGGAAAGCAAGATTATCAATAGATTCAGTGATGTTTGTGCAGGTCGCGCCTGATCCTTGACTCATTTTGCGGCTGTACTAGGTGAGGCTACTGAGTTCGCACTTCGTTTGTACCGAGCAGCAACGGTTGCATAGGTAGATCGGTCATTAGATCGCTCCGGGTTTCGCTGGTCATTCGGAAGATTGGGTGATACTGATATTGCATCAGTCGGTACAATGGATATGAGGATGCGGGCGGTGCGGCTAGGCATGCTTTTATGAGACAAGCTGACAATTTGTGGAGCAGAATACATTGGTCGTACGACGCGGCGTCTATCCGAGAGAATGAAGGAGCACCACCCGGTCGGGCTTACAAATAGAAGTGGAAATACAGCAAACTCATCAAAAGCCGCGCACCTAGCCGATACAGGGCACGTGACAAAGTTCAGCGATTCATACAAACTAATCTACCGGGCCCAAAAGCATCGCTCGAACTGCGTCCGTAAGCGATTACTAGAAGCCGCTGAAGCAATTGCGATCAGACTGTATGAACCGGAGCTATGTGTTCAGAAGAAGCTAACTAAAGGCTTGGAACTGCCCTGGCCCAAACGGCCGGTGACCTCTAACCCACGAGGTCACACGCGGTCGATTGTCGTGGCTTAAAAAACAGCGCTGTCAGCGTCCAATTAAGTCGCTCCACTAGTAACGACTTATAATGTCTGTCTACATATTGATTTTGATTTTGCATATAATTGTATACGCATGAAGATGAATTATTGAAAACATATGTTTGCTTACCCTAACTTTCATAAGGTTTCTATTACTGCGCGGCTGTGTGAACGCCTTGCTCTTTTCCTTGGTATCCAGACAGTAAATGAGTGAGAAGGGTGCGGTGCATAATACGCTACTGTCGCTTTGACCAGAACAATTTTTGTAAACAAACAATGTTCCGTTTCGGAAACTAAGCTGTCGTACATTTTGGTAAAGCTAGTACGCATTTTACTTATGGAATCATTGAGCACTTCAGAAGGAACGAATTTGAATTCAGCGTATTATATTACTTTATGCCGGTTCTACAGGCATTGAGGCATTTCGAATGGTACCGGTCTTGGCAATTTTTACAAGTCAACCCCCCTTTTACTACCTTAGCACAAGTTTGGTTAGCACAAAATGCTTCGTTTCGGGTTACCGGTGTGGTGGTCATGATGGCCGATTATCGGAATAACAAATGCGAGATCGTTGACACCGACGGCAGTTGGGCTAATCAATGAGAACTCTTAAATTAGCCAGAGAACATCGACCAACTTTTCACAGATGGAAGGATGCACCAAAAGAAACAGATTGGTGCGTAATTCACACAGAAAAATTATGTATAACAGAGCAATTCGGAAGAAAATTGGAATCCATCATGGCAATTCAAAACTCCGCGGAGTCCCTTGGTACATCCAATGACAGACGTCTTCTACACCGCATTCAAGGCCCTCAAGTTCAGTAGGTGCTGCACCCATCAAGCTCGACGTAGGCGGATGCTCACTTGTATATACGGAAGCGAACTGCTCCCCCAATGCAGACAAACGTTCAGTGCTGGAGGACACAAGCTGTCCATCAGTGCCCTCTGACACTGCTACGTCAATTGCGGGCCTCAGGCACGCTTCAGGTAAGCGAAAATGTTATTGGGGGCCGTCTTTGCTGAGGTTGCAAGCTTCTCTTGGAACTACCGACGCTTTCGCGCTTTCGCTTCGTTGCATAGATTCCAATGCCTTTGTACGCCTCATAATCGTCGGCAGAGTCAGACATGAAGAATTTATTCCACGATACCCGTCGCCGTCGAGCCGATTGACTATATTAGCGAACCAATGTGAACAATTAACAATTAACAATGATTTAGAACGGGCAAAAAGCAGGTGCTTGACATGTCCCGTAGGGTGTTTGGCGTGACGAAAAAGATAGAGCAAGGGATAATGGAGTCAGTTTGGGCGATTACAGATGTAACTGCACTGTCGTATAAAGGGAGTTTGAAATGAGAATGTACGCACACAAAGCAATATGTGGCCCCACTGGCCCAGCTTGCTGATACTTGTGGGGTACGAAATGAGCTCGCAGCAATTGCACACCCTCTTTTCTAACAGACCAACATGCCTCCACTATTGAATCCTGCTGCCGCGACCAGTCTACTTCACTGGCGACTAGATTTATACCATTGATGTTGGTCTTCCAACAGTTTAGGACGTCTTCGGCAGAGTTAAGTAGGGCAACGGCAGCTCGAGGCTGGCTAACACTATCGAGTGGTCACTAGCAGCCAAAGGCTCCAGAATCTAAATTTCTTGTACATGTTGCTCGCAGCTCGTTAGTATTAGGTCCAGGTACTATGGAGCTGAAGGTGGTGTAACGCGCGTCAGTTGGCAGACATGTTGTGTTGTCTCAGTTGCAAATGCGTTCTCCGTAAAATTCGTCTCGACTTAACATTGCCCGGGGAGAAGTTGAACCTCAGGCCACGGTATTAGAGGGAAATGAAGCTCTCCCATAAGCAAGAAGCGGGGCTGACTCATATAGTTTCTGGCATGCGGCAACCAATTCAGGCATCTACTTCGCGGGCTGCGATAAGCCGAACCAACAAACAGTTCACCCTGTCTCAGGCAGATAGAGCATCATAACTTTCACACAAGCCATCTTCGCTACGATAAGTGTGTAGCATTCTCCCGCACAGCGAGGACCAAATGTATAACAGCACGCTGTCTAGATCGTTTTATATTCTGTGGCACCGGAAGCACGAGTAGCCGCTGATCTGGATTTCCTGGGTAGTGACCTCAGGATTTAACCAGGTTTCGGCCAGTCCTAGTACGTCCGGACGTCGTGAGGTAACGTAGGGAAATACATCGTCACTTTTGGTCATTAAACTGCAAACCTTTGTGATGGCTACGCACAGACCGCGGTAGGAACCGGCAGACGCGCATGGAGCGACATCGATATGTCGATCAGGGTTCGGCGTACCCGGGGGACTACCTAAAATGCCGTCTTACCGTAGTACGTAGACGACGTAACACAGCCTCCATCATCCAAGCATAGAGCTGCCAGCCAAATTACAAACTCTCCTGGATAACCCCTCAGTTTTCTCCATATTCCGTTGTCTACCGTTAAACACCACAAAATGTAAGAACATCTTTTTTCGCTGTACAAACGGAATTGTTACCAGCAAATCCTAACGCATTGCCTACAAGTTTCCATCATTGGTGAAGATTTAACCTTTTCCATCTCAGTAAAATACCTAGGAGTGGCACTAACCAGTGGACTTACGTGTTCCCTGCATGTGAACGAAACATTCACTAAAGTTAGAAGACTCTCATTCTATGTTAGAGGTCTCGAGTATCTTTCTGTAACCTGATTTTTCCGTCGTTTTATGGCTGGATATGTGTTACCCTACTGGACCTGCTGCTAACCCGCTATTTTTCCTGGTCTCCTGATTAGGTTCCTCAAAGTAATTACCATGCCAAGGAAATATCTATCTCGATGCAGTGACATTTCAACTCCGGAACTTGTTAACATCATTGCATACAGCCATGTCAATTCATACAACAAGCTTGCATATAAAATACTCACTGTGGTCAGCCATCTCCTCCACAGGGTGTCGTCCGAATACTTAGCCAGCTCCTCAACAGGAGAGTTACAAAACTATCTATAGCCGCACAACTACCTATGGTATATCACTATTTCCTTGCCTGTCACATTTTTTGTACCATAAAACATCCGTCATTCAAGGATTGGTTAGTAAGTTACAGTAGTGATATTTGCTTTCTCAAGAGATGTTAACTATTGTGATTTTATTTTTACCTCATGTACTATTCCTTTACCTTAGTTATCCATGTGCTTGGCGTGCGTATTGGAGCTGAATATTCACTCTCCATGGATGCATAAAGTATATACTTTGCTTGTTTTGACTTGATTGATTCGTAGCTGAACTCTCCAACTTGCACAAAATATACCGAACACGTAGGGAAAGTTCAGGGGCAAAAGAAGTTGGCAGATCATTTGACAACTAGTACTGACCAGAGCCACAAGTATGGATTTCCTGCGGCTGTGGTCAGATACGGCAATCCCATTTCTATCGAACACACTCCCCTGGAGTGGATTACTCAGAGCGAAAAATGTGAAATTGTGTTTATATAAAATGGCAAACCAATGTTTGTAGAGCTTATCGAGATGGTATTAAGGCTAGAAAAAGTGTGAGATGCCTTCACATTTGTGCTGTAGAATCTAGGCAAGAACTAAGAATGAAAAGTAGCTGAAAGCATACAAATGCTGATTGTTACTTTGTGTGAACCTCAGCAGATACTACACCCGTCAAATAATACTCATTTCTAACATGTTGGAATGTAGGTAGCGACTAAAAGGCGTTTTCAATTTAACTCATGATTTTTGAAAATGTATGCCCATTATCAGCTTAGTTCACCAGGATTTCATGTAAAAGCTAGCACACTTTAAAGACCAACGTTCTGGTACCTTTAATGCTTTCTCTCACCCAATCGAATTTCATTCTCCTCCAAATAATCTTAGATGATATATAATGCATATTATATGCATTAGTCATCCATTACGAGTACAGTGGTTGGAGGATTGAGTCTAGATGAAATCTATTGTTTGGATGTGAGTTCATTCGATTGCTTCGTAACTGCACTGTTCATACTTTCCAAACTACGGTGTCAGGCAGGCAGAAAAGTCTCAAACACAGAATTACCTCATTTACCAATCAGGAGAAACGTGATGTAAGCGAAACCCACCAACTTGGACTTTATGTGGCTAATCATTCCTATTGAACTGTGATTAACCCTATGTAGAATATTCACGATAACGAATTTGTAGGTGAGATTAGAAAAGTGGCAGAATGCCGGCAGACATCGGTAATTACTGAATACTGTATTGTGGGAACAAGTAGAAATTTGAATTTGTAAAACTCCATCGAAATATGATCAAAACGTTAACAAAGCGAACTATGACTTATACATACGCCAATCATGTTTCACGCTCTCACGTTATATCCTTAAAAAATCGTTTAATGCAAGGTATATTAGGACACAAAGATGATTGATGCCTGACGGTATTCGTTCTTGGAATCGAATATTTGAGAACTACACATCAATTGCTCGTTTCAACAGCTGCACCCAGTTTGCTTCCACTACTTGTTCTGGCAAGCCGTACCAATCCCTTACCACTCGGCATTCCAAGCACAGAGGATTAGGAACTCATTTCATATCTGGATTCGCAATCTTAGGGTGGTGTCCGCGTGTGCTGCAAGGCCTTCACAAATGGAGCAGTGGGCTTAGCATGGGGAAGTCACCCACATTTAGAATCCGGTATGGCATGATGAGGTCGGCTCAGAACCGAAGATATGCCAAGGTGTACAGTCCCAGTCTCTCGCACCTGTCCTTTACGGTAATCCTCATAAACTTGGGATGACCCTGGTAGCCGAGTGTTGAACCGTTCAATTTTCTGCGCCTCGTCGCAAGTGGTTGGGTAATAGGCGGGCGAACCGTATTCTAGCATTAATCTGTTGATAGAGGAGATGAGGCGAGTGGCAACCTCTTCAGACCATATGCAGAAACTGCGTTTGTGTGCCCACTGCATGCGCAATCCGTTACGATATAGCCTGTTTGTATTGTCAACGGATTTTATGACGCAATCTAAGAGTACTCCTAGGTGTGGGTGTAGCAATTGGCGGTCGAGATTGTAAGTTCGACCGTCACCACCCTTCCCTGGCTCATGGATACCGAGTTGGATGGGTCGACCAGTAGGTTGGCTTCTACAGACCACATAAAAAAGCTGGTTAGGTCTTGTTGAAGTAACCTGCAGTCGTCGGACGAGCTTATCATTCTCCATATCTTCAGCTCGTCTGCAAACAGGGCACACGGCGAGCAAAGAAGCTGAGATAGGTCGTCGGTATAAATCAGGAAGAATATAGGCACCAGGGCCGTGTCTTGAGGCAAACCATTGATCGAAAGATACCAATCGATCAGGCGGTTATCGACTTGTACCCTCCACTTTCGTCCAACAAACATGTCCTGAATCCACTGGTGCAGAGATCCACCAAGGCTACACCCTCTCAGCTTCAGAATGAGGACCTCATGGTTTACCTTGTTGAACGCTTTGCTGAAATCGATGTAGATTGACAGATTTTCCCTGGTTCACTGCCTCCTCACGAGCAGGTTGGTGATACATGTGCGAGCTGGTATGAATCCGTGCTGTGCGGGCTTCAGGAGATCTTTTGACCGGAGCAGTTGTAGTAAACGTTTCTTCACAATCTTCTCTGCAACCTTAGCAAGAAGAAGTGTCAAATAAATTGGCCTGTAGGTTTCTACTTTAATGAAGTCAAGGCCTTTCGATATCGGCCTTCCCACTGAGCATATCCAATCAGTCTGCAGTGTACTTTCGGACAGGACCTGTTGAGCAGATCGATTACGGCAGGCGAAATGATGGCTGGTAAGGAATTGCCAATCGCGGGATAGAGCCCGTCAGGCACAACAACATTGGTGACATCAAGGTTATCGAGTAGTTGACGCACCTCTTCCACATCAGAATTCAGCATGTTGAGTTCGGTAAGGGTGATGAACGCCGAACTCCGTAGAGATACCTGTTCATTTGGAAACAGAAGTAAAGTGTGCCACCACTGCAGAAGCACACTCAGTGCTGCAGGTTAGGGGCTGTCTGTTCTCGTCCTCTGTTACTGGTAGGTTACTTGTCGGTCTCAGGCGCCACTTCAAGTTTTTTTCAAAATTCTCGATGGAGCTGTTTTTGCCGCGGTTACAAGCTGCTCTTCGAAAAGCCTGTGTTTGCTGGTTTTTACACCGTTGTCGATATTTCGCTGCTCTTCATACATCTCGTAGTCGTCGTCCGAGCCGGATAAGGAATTTGTCCCCTAGCCTGCGCCACTGCCGAGTCAGATTGCCATGTTCTTTGTCGAACGAGTGTGGTTTGACCGGTCAGATTTTCCGATAATTTGGAGTCCAAATTGCTTACAAAATGAATTTACTCCATTCTATGTAACTGCAGCAACTAGCATCAGCAGATGCAGATTGAGGCAGAAACCAATCAACTTGTCTCGCGGCACGAGTCAGGCCGTAAAAATCGATGGTGAAAATGTTGTGAAGATGATGGGAAAGCTGTTTTTTCAACTTTAAACTAGAACATAGTCCCACGTGAGCTAAGAGTGGAACAGAGACAAGGCACGACAATTTGTTAGGCATTTGTTAGTTATGGAAGCTCTTAAATGCTGTTACTCGATAAACTACCTACCTACCTACTACTGCTAGGTTGTAACACAGTCATTAAGGTAAAGGAGTTCAGCAAATTTTCACTAACATCCTAAACATTAGGATGAGTTTTGACCAAGCCAGTTGATCGCGCCCATGGCCTGCTCAGGCCTTGACACCTCCACTCAACTTTCATGTCTACGTCCACACATTTTGAGGATTAAGACTCTTATCAACTTCCTGTCACCCACTGAAATCTTTTAATTGGTCAAAACCTACAGCTCCGTAAATTCAAACGCGTCACGCTGTGCTGGAGGTGACCGAACAGTCAATAATGAGCAGAGGTATCTGCCTTCACACGTCAACATCAGCGAAGTAGCGTGCATTTAATATACCTGTGGAATCGTGTGTTTCTACTAGCCGGTTAGTACGAATCAGAAATGAATTCGAAAACGCAGTGATTGGATAGCTTCCGCCACTTGTAGCCTTGCGTAACACATGCTTCAGCCTGTTTTTATGGTTTCAAATACCTGACAATTTATACAAACATATTCGCATTGTTGGTCGTCGTGCTTCCCATCCCAGTACGACATTCAGCGCATGATACGGAAGAACACTGAATTATCTCTTAACTCGAGCAGTTGCATTTGAACGTATTGCAATAGTTTTCTACTTTTCGATTTTTTCAATAGACATGGCGGACGGAAGCTTAGAACCAAACTGGGATCCACGTGGAAGATGGAACGTACTTTTGACTGTGAGGGGTTCGGAAAAGTCCGCACTTCTTATGTAGTTCCATTGATGGGAAGGAACGCTGTGATTTGCAGATCTTACCAAGATGCGAACCTATAATAACTGGCCCAGTCCCAATACAAATACAAAACCGTAATCCAAAGCCCACTAATCCAAATCCCAACATGCATTCCTGTTGCTGTACCAATGTTGGCTTTTGCAGCTTCGTGTTTTAACCCGCAAAGCACAAGCTGTGGCCCGCTTTACCCCGGCCCTACTCCTATCTCCACCGATCCATATGTACATAGTCTGAACAAGGACAAAACCAAGTTTGGAATGTTGTGGTTAGAGAAGTAGACAACTAAATATTCGTTATTCTGAATTTGGCCCCGGGGATCCGAGTGAATGAGCCACCCTTACTGATAATAATGACCGAATTTTTTATGCTTTTTGTTCAATCTGTTTGAGCTGGCTTATGCACCTTTTTCTTTTTTACTTTGTCATTGTAGATGATTTGTGACTAACTTCTATAGTGCGGTTGACACTCAGGAACAACGTAGCCGGAAAAGCGGCCGTTTCTCACTCCTTGACGCTTAAGTAATTTATTATCTCCATTGACTACTGTCCGAAGGTCAGCAAATAGCAATTAGCGTTTGGTGAATTTACGGCAGTTGGTTTACACCACCATTCTGTTCCATTTCTAAAATACAGCTGGGAACAGTTTGCAAGTAGCTCCTAATTCCATCCACTGAAGTGTGCCACCCATTTTCCCTCCCGGGAGAGCCGCGGCACAGAAAATTTATCGTGCTTACTACTATTTGAGTAATAGTAGTAACGCTGTGGTGTGAAATAATTTGGTGATGCTAGCGTGCAGCAGCTTGTTTCCACTAGGAAGTTCAAACGCGAGAATTGCATATTCGTAGTGAACTGTTTAATAATCCATTAAAATCCTCACTTTTTATAGGATCTGTTGGTTTGGCTTTTAATTTTTAGTTTCCTGGTCGGTCCCAAGAGAATAAACGGACTGGTATGAAGACTTCTCACTCAGATAACAAGGGGTACAGATGTGACGAATTTCTACCTATACCATTCAACTCCCCTACTACTCCTCTGTAATGAAGAAAATTGCTGGATCATGAGTAGAAGGTTTATGGCTGTTGCCACATTCTACTCTGAAATGGTTCCTGGTGTTTTTTTCGTCCAACTTCTAATTGGGTCATCCCTGGTTCTTACAAGAACTGACATTCTTCTTATCATTATGTGGTTTCTAGGAGGTTAGATAAAGTAGAGAACAAGTTTCTTACTGTACCAACCTGTCAATGCTAGGTTTTCCAATTACTCCGTCTGACCGACAGGTCTGTGGGAGAAGTTTGCACCAAGTCATGATTCGTTGCGCATGCTTGCAATATTTAATGGGACCAGTCCACGTACTTGTGTGCTGTCACTGTCTGATAGATGACAGGACACTGGCTTGGAAATGGCAGACAACACTTCGTTTACTCAACTACAACTTTCTAACACGCACGTTACACGAATCCAACTGATAGCTCTTATGCTCGCTAACAAGAAATATGACGTTTATTTAACAACCAGTTAACAGTAAGTGAAAACCGAGTATCTGCAAGACCATGCCTCGACCGCAATTTTTTTAAAGTAAGTGAAGCTTAGGCCAAGCCAGTAAAGAGATTTAATAAAGAAAATGGATTATTGGTTAAATTTCCATTCTGTGGAGTTTGCGAATAAGAACTGAGTTCACCTAACGTCGAAATTACCGAAGGTGACACAGTTAACCGCAGCACTTATCCCCGTGTTGTTTAATTATCCTCACTTAAGCACGGGTTCTAAATGAGCAGCTGGTCAATTGTGATCCGCTTCCAAAAGAGGTGCGTGCAACTTTCGTTAACTCGGCGCCAACATTGTCATTACAGGAGGATATAAATCATGATTTTCCGGATAAAACGATCCAGTGCGTCAATAGCATAGACTTTTCTGGAGAATTGTTTGGGGGCCAGAGAAACGCGAACTGGTGAACAAAATGTTTTGCTACCGACCCCACGATTTTTTCAAATACCATTTCGTGCTTGATGCTTGACACATCCAATGTAACAGTAACTTTACACCGCCATTAATCAGCCACAGACGGATTGTAACGAGGTGAAACTTGAATTTCATGGTACTATGGTTACTGTGCGTCCTAGGTGTTGGTAATGGTCTAGCTGAGAACAAAAACAACCTGGCTGAGGCACACACTTGTCGTCCTGTGGTTCAGGACGTTATGGTCGGATAATAGTCATTGTTTAATGTCACTTTCACTGTGATAATTCCTGTCATATTCCGCTAGGCGGAAGTATAAAGGATGGGCTGACGCTAGTTTAGCTAGCACTAAATTCTGTCCAGGTTCAAGTTAATCCATGCTCGATGAAACAGAATAAAATTCCAATACCTAGAAAAGCAAAAACTAGAGTGATACTGCCTCACCTGGTTGACATTTTTCTCATTAAGGCTCTTGATCACATTTTCCTTTTCTACATATTGTTTAAATTGTTCACTCGTTAGGTCGTACGCTCTGGTAAAAGATGATCGATCCTGATTGGTATTACAAAATAGGCAACGAATCCTATATGCAGTTCTGAGATTTCTATCATTTGTGGTATCTATAACTTAAAAGCCGCACCAAGAAAACCTACAACTTTTCGGTGGACGTAACCACTAGTAACGCATACTCCTCATAGAAAATACTGAATGATCCGAGTCAATGATGCCACCACCTTTGGAAGCTTAGCCTGCTTCCAGTCTGCTTGATTGTTTACAAAATAAATTCTACCTTTGGATCTGCCAACGGCTAACGCCCTTTCAAAACCTATTGTTGGTAATGCTACTTTAGCCATTTTTAATAATCATGAGATATCGCACTAAGCTCCGTACATCTTTTATACGAATGGCTAATCTGGAATGTATTCCTTCCAATTAATTTTTCTGGAATTATAATTCTTGCTTATGCACATAACCCGACGAGTAAGTAATACTATTATTCCATACATGAAATAGGTGTATTAACCTGTGGTGATGTTTTGGAGGATACCATCTTATTTCGACAGTCTTGCTTATTATATGACATTATGCTACCGTTTCTGTCATTTGCACGTACGGTCTACGATGTTACACTCCTCCTCCTGACCAGCCTCTGCAAATATTTAAACAACTCCATTTTATCCATCATAAACCATATTTCTGCTGTTTGATTATTGTACCGTAACAGCATACTTAATCGAACAAATCAGTAACATGGAATTCCCGATCTCCTTTCTGTTATGCAATAACTTCGGGTAATGGACATGTTGTCATGCGTCCGTACCTGCCTTCCTTGAAGGAGCAGAGGACTGGTGTGTTTAGATATATCGTTTAAATTAATCCATATTTTTATCTGAATCGTAGTTGTACTGAAGCTGAAAAGAGGATAAAAATGAGAGATGACCTATGCTGTTTCTCTATCCTCCGCTTCAATTCACTCAGTAAATGCCTTTCGGTTGGTTCCAACAGCCTGCTTAAACAAAATTAGCGATCACTAGGATTAGACTGGCGTGCAAGTACTGGTATATTACCAAGTGCATCCATGGTTTAATTGGAGTTTGAGTGAATTCTTAGTTTGACGGCGCCAGTGCATATATGTTGGGGAGCGACGCTGTCCATGGACAAGTTTCAGCAGCCAATAATTTTGGGAAAGGTTAGGTCATCAGTAGATTTTGAGCGTCATTTCACTGAACATATGTGTTATCACCAGGTGACCACAAAGCACCGACATGTTATTAGAACGCGTTAATCTCTCAGTCACTCAAGCACTTGATGAAGTCCTATACACGGAACCATCGATCCAAGTGAAGTCAAGAATGTACTTTAATCATCAATGAACGTGAGCACAAGATGTTAGCGGCTCGAAATCTGCTGGGTGAGACTGCATGGTTGTACAGATGGTAGTTAGAAACTAACTATTGTAACCAGGCTTTAAACTGTGAGCCATCGGTTGCTGGCTTTTCAAGTTAAGCATATTAAGTTCTCCGGTGATGTGTATGTGGGTGTATGAATTGTTCATCGCAACACCGAGAAGCATCCAGTACTGAAGGTATCGTACGTGGAATGTTGAATTTCTTCACAGAGGCTGGTCGTACCTAGATTCAGTCAGTCAGTGAGTCACTTAAGTCAAGAAAGTGCTTTATACACTCCAAGTACAGGGATAAATAATGTAAATGAATAGTAAATGAATGAACGACGAGAATTTATGATAAAAAGACGTGACAGGCAAGGGACTAGTGATGTACCATAGACCCTTGTGCGGCCATAGATAGTTTTGCAGCCCTCTGTTAGACGAGGTTGGTAAGCATTCGGACGACGCCCTGTGGAGGAGGTGGCTAACATCAGTGGGTATTTTAAATGCAAGCTTGTTACATGTGTTGACGTGACTGGATCCCATGCTGTTAACGAGATCCGAAGTTGAAATGCATTACAATGAGATAGTTGTTTCATTGGCTCATTAGTTACGTTGAGGTCCCTAACTAGGAGACAAGAGAAAATCACGCGGGGAGTAACAGCTTCAGTAGGGTAATATATATGCAGTGATAAAACGATGAATCAAAAATCGGGTACGGTAACTGACCTGAGACCTCCAACATGAAATGACAGTCTTCTAACGTGAGTGAATTATTCCTTTGGATGCGGGGACCACGTAGGTCCACTGATTAGTGCAACTGTTAGGTATATAGCTGACCTGGAAGTGGTCAAATCTTCCCCATTGAAGAAAAGTTGTGGGCAGTGCGTTAGGATTTGCTGGTACCGATTTCATGTGCACAGCGAAAAAAGACATTCTTACATTTGGAGGTGTTGACGGTAGGCAACGGGGTTTGGACCAAGCTGTGCGGTTGTCCAGGAGATTTTGTATTTTGCCTGACTGCTCTACGCCTGGACGATGGACACAAAATAGTACCACGTTCGCTTACTTCAGCAAAACGGCTTCTTCAGGGACGGGGATTGAGGAAACTTAATTAGAAGATAAAATGAGATATAATGGCTCCATGAAGAACACCGGAAAGTGTGGTAAGTGAAGATGAGTTTTCCCCGTCTATCCTGTTAAAATTATCTTTCAAAAAAGTACGAACAATTTTGAATTGCTGAACCACAAGAGTTCACAATTCAAACAACCGAAAGCGTTGCCAAAGCGCAGGAGGCAGATGCGGCTGAATTGGTTTTTATTATCCAGTAACGGAACCACGGTATGTACCAGTCATGCTACTGCAGGTAGGTTTGACTTTGCGTTTCTATAAGCAAACTAACGAGTGTCTTCCAAATGCGTCTGTTTTGAGATCATGTTAAGAATAAGTGTCCAAATGTATTCAGTGCGACCGACAAGCAAGCAATTGGCCGATATTAGCAGGTTCCCTTCTTTGGCCTCCGCGCGATGCTAGCGCTTAGCTAATTGCCAGTCATGTTGTGTTATGTGAAGCACAATGGGAACATGTCGGCAAGAGGCTGTGCCAGGTAATTTGCACACTTACTGTGAACTACAGAAGAAAACAAATCTGGACCACGTGAATTAGTCAATCAGGGACGATTTATTCCATTTTTACTACTAGACTGTTCATAGAAGTTGGGTTATTTGAGAATATCTATAACTTAGAAGCGGAAATACTAAAGAATGAAGTGCTAGCGTATCTGCAGTAAATGACATTTAGTTATTCTACATCCGGAGTTGAATTCGTGACCTAACGGATAACTTCGCTTAACTGCTTCCCCAATTTCCATCTTTCACTATAATTATCGTTGAAGCGACGCAATTCTTCTTGACATTGTTCGACAATGACATTGCTGATGTAAGATTCTTACGTTTAAATGCCTTGCTTCAAAGCCTAGGTAATCGTTAAGACACTTAGAGGAGAAGCAATCAGCAAAGACTAAAATGGTTTCTATTGGACGGCAGATGTCAAAGCAGAATTCACGTAAATTGTTAACTGAGCACGATACCTCCATACCACCGTACCACAAAATAAACTGAAAAGTGAGGTGGTAATTGTTTTATGCAGTTGCTGAATGTTCTGGGGAAGACAGCCTCCGCCTGAGCTTTCGATTTTTGCAACAGGCGACATCTGCGTGGCTCATATTGCTCTAGATAACAAGAGATAAGTTTACGATGGCAGGATCAAAGCTCCTAAACAGCATCCGATTACAAATAGAACAAACTTTCAGGTTGTTAAAAAATAACACATCAAGGGTTGCACCTAACATCGTTAAAGATTGCGAAACGTTCTATAGTTCAAGATTCCCAATGAAGCTGATGTCAGATCAGTTAAAATCGCAGGCAACTGTGCATAGGGAGAGCTCTAGCTACTCAAAGACCGAGGCTGTAAATCCGCCGTAAAATTTTTCAACTTTGTAGTTCGGACAGCTGGCAGAACTATAGAGATTAACAAATGAAATCGAGCCATAACAGTTAAAGCAACGTGGTTTACATTTTACGGTTAAATTACTAATGATTTGCGAGCTGTAAGGAAAAATGCTTTTACTAGACGTTCACTATGAAGTAGTAATATAAACGATAACGTCATCACTACGAATCCTGTGTGTATATTGGTGGTCAACATGATAGCAAAATCCGTCGAGTTCCTCTACTACATCTTCAACACAAAGGCAAAGCTAGGTTTGCTTCAGCAGAAATTTGTCCATGCGAGATTATTCACAACTTTCTATCACACTTTTGAGGTTATATTATTCTCCAAGTAGCGATCGTTTACCGACACTGTGCCAAATACTAGATTCGTTCAAAAAGAAAGCGAACTCTTACTGTTATATCATTGGTGCTCATTGTACAACAATTTGATCAATATCATTCTCGAAGGGGTCCTCTCTAGTGAAGTGGAGCTTTCTCAACGGTGCTTCCTTTTTCAGAAAGCCCTCTGGAACGTACTTTATGGGATAGCGGATAGTTCTTTTAACGCAGTGTTCTGAATCTTCTCTATTGTTCGGAAATTTCTTCCTTTCAGCGTGGTGCTACGTTTGGAAAACGGAAAAATCGCTTGCTGTAAATAGGTCCAGACCATAGGATGGATGAGGCATAGTGGGAGTTCAATGTTGTGCTACATAGCTGCGGACAAGGAGCGATGCGTAAGCCGATGCATTTCCAAGCTGCAACTCCCAAATCTGCTTTACCCCACAGTCCAAGAATCTTCCTACTCATAGCGTCCATCAAAAGCGCTAGGATTCCCCAGGTGACTTCCTAGCGTATTATCTGACTCCGTAGTACAAATTCCTGATGTACCATGGCATTGCAGTCAAAGAATACAAGCAACCTCACTTTCATGTCTGACTCGTACACGTTTTTTTGGAAGAGGAGGCCCTCTGCCCATCCACTGCGAGAAGTACACCTACGTTTTAATAGCATAGCCATAAACCCACGTCTCATCGGCTGTTACCATGTTCTAAAGGACGTTTCCATTGTCATTTGCAACGGCAAGTGTTTCCTGGCTGCTTTCAACACCGTTCTGTTTCTGATCGTCAGTCAACAAACGCGGCACGAATTCTGCACCAACACCATGCATCTCAAAGTTGCCACCCAAGGGTTGATGGCATTATCGTGCGTCGACGTCCACTTCGTCAACAACTTTTCGAACGGTTAGATGGATATTTTCACGAAGTGTTGCACGAACCCTGTTGACGTTGTCATCGATCTTTGATATGGTAGGTCATTCGAGATTAGGATCTTCCCCCACCGACTCGTTTCCTTGTATAAAACGCTCGAATCAATTATGGCACTTTGTGGGGCTCAAATATTCCTCCCCATATGCTTGGCTAAGCAACTGAAATCTCAGTGTAAAAGTTTCTCCTAGTTTGTAGCAAACTATTACACACACGCAGGTTGTGCCTCAACTAATTTCATTGTCACCTTGACACGCTGCTGGCCGTGCTCATTTTTCCAGCTGCAAAATTACTCAAACAAGCTTTTAACAATGCTTGCGTTTGTTTTTTCTACCCAATCCCTACACTCTTCAGGGTCATGATGATTTATACTCGTGATATTTCAAATTCCTATGTGTTTCTACTACAGTGAAAGTAACGGTTTTTCCCGGTCAAGTTGTAAAATAATAAAATGAAGCGAATCTACAAGAAGCACAATGATTCTACTCAAAATCATCGGGCTGGATGGAGAGCTATTCCAGGGAAGAAAACATGGCGGAGTATGAGTATGCCCATAATAATAAGCTCCAAGGTCAGATCATTGATGCGCAACACGGAGAGGATTAATTGCAGAACTCGCTGTCTTGAATACGTGAAGTGTGGAGTAATAATTTTTCAAGGGAGGTGGCTCCATGAAGATCTGGACGATGAGGTTGTAGCGACCGAGATATTCATTTGCCATCGTGTCGACCAGTCAAATGCTACAAGTGCCACGGTGGAGATGTCATCACTTATATAAATCCTGTGTGGTGCACGTCAACAAAAAGTTACTTACGCTTTTCTCCTCTACTTTTGAAATAGAAAGCAGGATTTTTTAGTGGTTACCGTTTGATTTTACTTGTAAATATCTACATTGCCGCCAGTTTTCCGCCTCTGAGGCTGAGGAATTTTATGATCAACCGACTTCAAATGTCATTGACCACATTGATTCTTCTCTTTACATCTGCTGGTGATTTCAACAGGTCTGACACCACTTTTCTTACAGATCATGGGCTGCAAAAGTTTGTAAACTCACCCACCAGACTTGGAGCAACTATAGACCTTATATTTGTTAAGAGTGCCCCAATGTTTTCCTCGTGCAATCAGCACCGATTGGTAGTACTGACCACTCAACTATCAAGTTTTCTCCCAACGTGTACAACAAAGTAAAGCTTGGGATTATTACCCGTTGTAAACGTCGCAAGCTTACAAGAAGACAATGTTCACCTGGGAAGGGATATCGACTCCAAGAAATGATTCCAACGACAGATTTTAATATTTGTTGCCAGCGATGTATCTAAATAGTGTGACCAGTTAACGAGCTACATCAGCTTCTGCTTTGATAATTGCTGTCCACTGGTAGCCATTTTTATCCGTACTGATCGGTTTTCAATTCCATACGTAAAACGCTCGCGTAGACGCAAAGAGAAAGCGTTCAAAATGAATGACCACGCTGTAGTGAAATCATTTTCTATTTCTAGCAAAACATAGTTGTACTGTCTAAACCACCTATATGTTCAGACCATACTGAGAAACAGCAACTGCAGGGATGTTTGGGGCTCGTTGTAACAACTTAGTGGAGTCTCCAACCTAGTATCAAACCCAGATGTAGACCTGGAAGAACCGAATCAGAATGTTTGTTGCTTCAATGTTAACTAAACCTCTCATCCTACTTCTTCCCGTTTGGATCGGCCCACAACCTCCTTACCTGCCATTGACAGAAATACAGTGCACTATAAACTACTACAGCTGAACTCCAACAAAGCAAGTGGTCCGGATGGACTATCACCCCCCTGTCCTCAAAGTGTGTGTTGATTCCTTGCCTTGCCCATCCTCTTGCTGACCTATACACACGTTATGCATGGAAGAGTGTAATACCGCTGACAGCTGGAGAGGTGCCAGAATTACACCGGTACCAAAGAAAGGCTCAGATAAATACCGACCAATTGTCTGCACTTCGGTAAGCTCGAAGATATTCGAGATTATTCATGAAAAGTAGCTGAATCAGACTCATTCAGATGATCTGCTACAGTTTGCTTATCGTAGTTTGAGGTCTACTCAATACGCATTAGTCTACCTTGTACTGTGCTGCCGTCACTAGACAACAAAGTAAAGTCCGTACGCATGATTACATCAATGCTTATGGGAGTGTAAACCGTGAGCGTCTTTTGAGAGACCTGCATGATGTCGGAATTCAACTCTCTATTGTTCACTTTTAGTGAGGGTACATCACTGGACGCGACCAATTTACTCGACTTGAGGGTAAAACTTCCTCGCCGTTCATCATAGACACTGGAGTTCTTCAATGGGCCATACTACCTCCATACCACTTTTCCATCTACATCGCCTCTTTACCTGTCCTTGCCAATGCGGCTTTGCTAAAATATGCAGATGACGTAGCCATGGGTATGCAACAACCGACCGCAGCATCGTCAATTAAATTAATAGCCTATATGAAAAGCCTTGTATTATGGTCTAGAGCACAATTTTGATCGCTGAATGCATCAAAATGTAATAGCGTCATTCCCCCTACATAAAGGCCATGGTTATCAGCAACTTCTCGTGGAATATTCCGAACTTCACATAGATGGGGGAAATTTTCACTCCAGGTCAGTGAAATACTTAGGTCACTCCATGTTAATGATGCTTTTACAAAGGTGAGGAGGATTTCGTTTTACGCCTTTCGTTTGTGATCCTTTTCTGTCCCCCGCCATTTAGTTCTGAGAGTTATCACCGTATGTGTCTTACTCCTTTGGACCTATTGCTCCAATGTGATATGTCCTAACGAAGCACTCTAAAATCCTAGGCGTCCACGTAGTATAATAAGCAGCCTAGGATTGGTGGTGGTCGCACAGCAGCGAAGCGTCGTTACGGTGTACATCTGACACATTATTATTATTATTATTATTATTATTATTATTAGGTAGATCACTGATGCAATTATCTCGGTGCAGTGGAATTCCTAATCCGACCTTGGTTGAGATTCTTGTGTCCACTTACACTCATCCATGCATAAGGTTTGCTTCGAGAATACTTAATGATACAAGTCTCCCACTTCATGGCGCATTGTCCCAGTGTGTAACAACATTCTCAACCAGATAATAGATCCATTTTTGCCCGCACAAGGACTTACCACTCATCCGTTATTCCATAGCTGCCACCTATTTTTTATGAAACCAGGTATCAGTTGTCCTAGAGCTTAAAAACAGGTTTACATCGTAACCATATTACTGTTTATGCCACTTATCACTCTACTTGTATAGTTACTGCTTTATTTCTTTTACTATGCTGTAAGCGTGTGTATAACAGCTGAATATTCATCTTTATGGCTGCATAAAGCTCTTTCTTGAGCCGAATTGAATTGATTGATTGACACTAATCCGACCAGTAGTTTGTGCAACTGCTCACTCCAATGGCTGTTGGTCACCAACCAACGGGAAATGGCGGTTTGTTGCCTAAACATGCCTCTGCAGGTGCTCAGTGGCTGCAGCGCCATACCTCTGGCGACTGGCTTGCTAGTTCCAAGCTTTACTTTCTTTTTAAACAAAGTTGTAGGTAGGCTCATATTTCTAGGTCCTTCCTCCGATATGCAACCCAGCAACGAGCACATTGTTTTGTGTGTAATTAGTTTGCTTCCTCTTTGCTACTGTTCACTGAATAACTTTCTCAGGGAAAAGCGCCCAATTCATATACTTGAACACAAGCAGATGATTAAAAGTACTGCGTGATAAACAATCATGTTCATAGTTCTAAAACAGTATAGTGAAAATTTCCGGGGGAATTTGTCACAATCCACTCTCAGTCAACAGGATTTGACACGTCCAGGAAAGCATGAGACAGCGCTGTTTCCAGCTGGTCTGGCCAGTGGTGCGCCTTCTTCGGACCCCTGCTGGCTCCTGACTCCATGACTTCCTGAGATCAGCGGCTTGTGCCACTATGCCATGGGTGACGGCAACGGACCAACGTGACTGACATCTGACTACGATATAGTCCGGCTCATCCTAGTCCTAACTGCTTTGCTCTACACAGTCGCTGTGTGGAAAGTCCTAGCTCCGTGGGATCGACCACCGTCCTCTGCACAGTTCGTAACTGGCAGCCCAATGGAGGATGATCCGGACTATTTCGTAGTCAACTGTCTGTCATACAGTTCCACGGTTATCACCCATGGCTTAGTGACACAAGCTGCGGTCATCCGAACGTCCTGGGGTCGGACCCCGACAAGGATCAGAAGAAGGCGCACCAGTGATGAGAGCAAGAAGGTAGAAACTGCAGTGCCTGATGCTTTTCCGGACTTATCAAAGCTTGGCGACTGAGAGAGAACTGCGATGAATTACCTACGTTATTATGTCAAAATCCCCATTACTCATTAGTAAAATATTAAATAGTTAAAGCAAAAGGGTTGTTGCTGTACCGAATAGCGCATATTAGTAAATTTTGGATTGGAATTGCAAAGCACTGCCAACAATGAAGACTGCCAGAGCAAACGGACAATCACGTAATCATGCCTTAGGTGACGATTTTGTAGCTGGGTATACGAAAGGCGCCCTTAATTGAGAAAAACCCTCACTTTCTTTAGCCCAGTGCAAATATTTGCAAAGTAAATATAAAAACAAACTGACCAACGAGGATTGATATTATTCCAATTGGGCTTTTGTGTTCGGTGCTTGTGTTACTAACGTGACCTCTGAAAGTCATACGTAGCAATCCCTCAGGCGCCGGTCTAACCTGTCCACTGTTGAGGTCAGCTAATCTTCAGATCGCGCTCTTCGTATTGGCAAAATGTATGACTGATTTGTAGATGACGACTTAGGGCTCCTCGCTATAACTACTTCATAGATGTTTAATTTTCATTTTCTTGACATGAACAACAGCCTGATATTGAATTCCAACGCACTAACAACAGATGTCATCCTAGTTCCTTCGTGCTTTTATTACTTGACAGTGAACTCCACCAGATGGGATAAAGATAGTTTTAGATAGGAAGATTCAGGTTTCCAGTGTACGAATTGCTGATCTGACAACAAAGCAAACCTCTTGCTGCGCACTTGTCTTAAAGTTCACATGATTTAGAATAGATCGTATTGAGACCCACCGACTCGTCCACCACCCAAATAAATTTACGTGAGGAAACCATAACCGTCAAACAATTCGTCCCACGACTCTACTTTAGGCTATGCAATGTATTTGCTGTTTTATCTCGGAGCGCAATTGATCCCCCTTAATCCACAGTAATAATGAAGCTGTGAATATGAGACCGACAACGCTTTGTGTAGCATTCATTGTTAATGGCACCACATTTGAGTTGGGGTACAGAGCTGGAGCAAACAGAGCAAATGCGTACAATCTGCCGCCATCGGCTACTCAAAGAAATATTTGAACCGAACGTTTATCTTTCACTGCCTAACGATCCGTAACCTAATCGTTACTGGAGCAACACATGTTGTTTTTTTAACACCATTAATTCGATTTCAATAGTTGAATTTTGGATCTTAATCGTGACTTCTACTTTCTACGAACTTTACCCTGCTCACAAACATCCACAGTTAATCCACCATCGCCCTTTGGACACCCGAAGGATAGGTACCTCGGTTCATTGGGAAGTGACGGGTGAGTGAGCCAATCTGCAACACCAGGACAGATACTGTGATCTCATTGGCAATACGTCGCGCACCAAGCAGAAGTCATGTATTAAAAATTGCGCACCTACTCGTCAGCCCTCGGTAGCTCAATGGCAGAGCAGCGGACCGGAGATTCGTGGACCGGGGTTCGATTCCCCTTCGAGGCACATTATTGTGTGTGGATTTTAATCGTGACTGCTACTTTCTACGAATTTTACACTACTCAAAAACATTCACAATTAATAGTTGAATAGTGTATGATTGTGTAAAAATCACAACTTTACAAGACCTGCAGGATTGCACATTAAAATTAAACTACTCTATTCTGGAACGGAAAATATCAGTAGTCTAGGCACTGCACTTTAACTTACTGTTGTGTAGTGTCTGTCACTTAGAGGAAAGTTGAATTGCGTTTTGAATTTCATGCTTTTTTGTGCGTTCGTCACATGTGCTGCCAATGCATACAATGTGAACAGCTTCTGAGGGTAAAAAACCTTCTACAATCCAAAAAAGTGTTCAGTTGCTAGTTTTAGTTGGTGACCTCGGTATTGCTTGTAAGGGTCTAGGGTCCTCAGTGATGTACAGTGGTTAACGTTTACTATTTGTTTCCGTATTGTGTGAATGATTTATCCGCAAAGCCATCGGTACTCCGAGGAGAACACACTGACTAAAGTCGCTTCTCTAAGACTGCTCCAGGCTGAGGATGTTTTGTCTTAAACATAGACAACATGCCTGAAACACATACTAATCTTTGGGACCAGTATACTAGTTAATGAGCTGTGAAACTAGCCGTCGTTCAAATGCAATTAGCGATCGCAAAGAAGCCTTAATTTCAAGTTCGCCACCTTTGCTGCTTTTGAATGTTGGGGTGTATTGCCAATACTTACTGTTATGTTGATAACTAGATCTCTTTCATTAACTATGCGTTACAGAATGTGCTGTCCCAACAGATATGTGTTGCTGAAGCTGTTGCGCAACGTCAGTCGGTGGCAATTTTCAAGGTTCAAGGGGGGTTCATTTGTCGCCATTCGTAAATCCGGTCCAGTTCATTCTGAACATAGACACGGTCGGATGTTGAGCGAACAGCACTTTAGATCTTGGCAGCATGCGCACATATTTACATTAGCGATTGAATATTGGCTGGGAAGTCATTGATATTGGCTAAAATGAGCTTCTGGCCGAGGAAGGAGCTATGCGGAGCACCACTGGATACGCGCAAGCCTTCCGAGTGGGTATCGGTGATTATTTTCTTGTTTGTTCTGTCATGTAGTTGAGCACGGAACCGTTGATACGGTAGGCAGTCAACTTTTAGAGGAGACCTAAGTGATTGACTCCGTCGAATGTCCTAACAAAGCCTAATTAAATCACATCTACGGGGACTTCTTCGAGCAATAAGCAGATTGGTGGGTCAAGGTCTTCTGCGTCCGAAACCAAGTAGAAGATTGGAAATTATTTACACAATTTCGAAACAACGCGTTACTTCAACTACCATCGTCAACTCCAACAACTTGTGATGAAACAGGAAGGAGAGTAATAGATCCGTCTTTATTATGGTCTGATCGCTTTGCTCCTGTGTATATTGGAGTGAGGATACCATGTTTCCACTCAAATGGGAGTGCAGGATGAGCGAGTATGCTCTGGAAAAAGACAGAAAGAAAAGCAGTCACGTTGGCCGCAAGGGTTTGGAGAAAGTTTGGACAGATTTTGTCAATTCCCGAGGCGCTGTTTTCTCGGGGAATTGTAATTTGCTTACCACAGTTGCTGGCTTAAAGATGACAGTGGATAAGCTGACGACAATGCTGGGAGGTGCTATGGCGAAGGTTACATGATTTCTGTAGCCACTGATACAAACTGCAGGAGTATGGATTTCGCGTTATCTACAGCAGCAGCCGCCAGGCCACTGGCCCTCTTGGGAGGTGGTATTCCGGGCTAAACTTTTTGTTTGCCACTCACCTATCTATATATCTGTTTGGTGTTGCTCGGAAACGCGAATACCATTGTCTGCTACCATGCGGACTGACGTTCGATAGTTTCTGAATGTTTTGTGATCCTACCAAGTGGTATCACATGGGCTTAACAAGTGTCGACAAATCTCTTCCCTTCTATCGATACATTCAAACTTTCCACTTCAGATCCAATGCGATATTCATAAATGTAAATTTCTTTGGCTGCCTATATGACCCAGTTGATATTATCTTTCAATTCATTCCATTCGTCATTCACCGAAAAGTTCGGCTAGTGGTCCCAACCAACATTCGTCGCTATTTTGTGAAGCTTGGAAATCTCAGTACTTTATCGTCGAGTTTGTCGTTCTTTATCAACAACCCACAGATGGCAAATCTTCCGAACTGAACGGTCGCTAATACATTTGAGGGTCGTATGCAACGGACGCAACCACCAAGACTTCATTAGTTAGGATAAAATCCCTAAATGGCTGCTTGTTGGACCGCAGTATCTGATTGGTCGATGCTTATAGTTGTACAAAACTGTCATATCCATGAATACCAGAGGTTTTGATTTGGGACATGGCCAACAGTGATATTATTGAAGGCACATTGCAGCAGTAGGTGTAATCTTAGAAGCAGTGTAATGGAGAGCGATTAACAGAATGCCATCGCTGCCTGTGGACGAGTTTAAGGCTTATGGCGACGGCTAACAGACATGCGTTGCAACTCTACTGCCGTGACCAACCACCTCTGCTTTCCAGCTGCAGCAGGCAAAATAATGTAGCTGAACTAATAAGTCAATGTTCACTGAGGGTTTCACCTTTCAGATAATCGCGGTAGTAGCTTAGAACACCGGCAATGCGAGATGGACTGTCGTTCCGAATGATTGACATTTCAATTTCCGGATGTAGTACATTTGAGAGTAATAGAGGTGTAAGCGAAACACTTAGGCTGTCCGCTACATAAAAAATCATCAGCACGGGGGTCCTACGACCTTTGAATTTACCGCTGAATTTGAGAATCGAGTGAGAATTGATAGGCTAGCTTAAACCAGTCCGCGTCAAAGGAATCGAACAATTCCGTCAAGATGATAAACCCGTGGAGCGGAATTCACTCACAATGGCTGAAAACCATACAGCAGAGAGACTGAGCTTGACCTCCTCAATTAGTAGGTTTCGGTATCAATAAATACAGTTGACCCATCCTGTAGATAAAGTCTGTCTACCCAGTACTGGCCTTTGGTTTTCCTTCGATTGGCTGGGGCATGATTGAGCAGTCAGGCAGTCGCATTCTCACAGGGCAGCAAAGCAGAAATACAACAGTGGCGACGGAGATGGGATAACCGGATCATCAAACGCGTTAAATGAAGCAGATAAGTGGGTAACAGTGTCAGTGCTGGAGCAGCCTAAGGGGGTAGCAGAAGAACCCAGATGAGCGAGGGAATTGGGATCCACAGAGGAGTACTAAATGACTGAGGCATAGAGATTAGCCAAAGGACCTGTGGACATGGGGGCTGTTGTACATAAGCATAACAGAGAGCGAAGCTTCCGTAACTAATAATATGTCCAAAGTTGGTGGTTCCTGTTGATGGCACAGTTCTGGCAGCTTGGAGTTTAACTCTTAAGCGTCGGTGTAGCAGCATTTTATTTGTTGACGCTGCGTATTCGTTGCGTGTGACGGGCGCAATTGGAGCGGACATGCTGGTTTCTTTTGATGCGGTCGTTTACATTGTTGTTTGATCAGAAGTAGGAACAACCGAGTCTGGCTCATGTTTACCTGAGATCTGCACTGATTTAAGTAATAGTCTTGACAGTACTTCTGGTAGCCCACATTTTATTTTGTTATACAACGCTTGGATCGTCATTGATACATGGCGGGCGTAGTCAAGTTAAATTTCAATATGTTTGGCCCGTTAACGTTGCAGTTTGGGGAGTCCGCCAGAGGGTGATGTTGAAAGGCACGACATTTTACATATTATAGAGCTTTGCAATGTACTTGCATTCTTCAAGATCATGCCTTGGTCGTTCAGTTTTATCAGTATGCTTCATTTCGCGCACACCATGGATCAGCACCAATTTCTTCATCACATGTTAACACATGTTGGAGGTACCCAAGAACGTCCTGGGACGTTGTTTACCGTGCTGAATTCCACTTTTCTTCCGAATTACTCTGTTATACGTGATTCTTCTGTGTGAATTACGCACCAACCTGTTGCTTTTAGTGCATTCTTCAAGCTGTGCAAAGTTGGTGGATGTTCTCTGGCTAATTGCAACGTTCTCATTGATTAGCCCAATTGCCGTCTGTGTCCACCATCTCGCATTTGCTATCGGCAATCGGCCATCATCACCACCACACAGTTAACCCGAAACAAAGCATTTTGTGCAAAACAAAATTGTGCTGTAATAAAAAGAAGGTTGGCTTGTAAAAATTGCCAAGATCGGTACTATTCGAAATGCTTCAACAACTGTAGAAACGACATAAAGTAATACAATACGCTGAGTTCACTTTCGTTCTGTCTGAAGTGGACAATGATTCCACTAGTAAAATACATACTAACGTTAACAAAAATACGACAGCGTAGTCTTCAAAACAGAACATTGTTTGATTACAAAAATTGTTTCGGTCAAAGCGACAGTAGCGTATCTTGCACCGCATCCTCCTCACTCAATTACTGCCTGGAAACCAAGGAAAAGAGCAAGGCGTTCACACAGCCGCGCAGTAATTAAAACCTGGAGAACCACGAACCAAGTTGTCAGCTTGACCGATAAAAGCATGCCTAGCTGCACCGCCTATATCCTCATATCTAATGTACCGACTGGTACAATATCGGTATCACCCAATCTTCCGAATGACCAGCGAAATCCGCAGCGATCTAATGACCGATCCACCTATGCAACCGTTGCTGCTCTGTATAATAGAAATGCGAATTCAGTAGCCTCATTCAGTACAGCCTCAAAACGAGTCAATGATCAGGTGCAACCTGCTCAGACATCACTAAATCCATCGATAACGTTGTTTTCCACATCACCGAAGACCAGAAGAAATTACGAGGCCTTGACACTTATGTGAACCAAGATTCTTGAGTCCAAGGCAAACTCCTTAAGGAATAAACAGGTAGATGATTTAAAGGAATGGTTTTTCCCTTGTGATAAAATCCGAGTTCAAGTCAGTCCGGCTAATATAATGCGCATCACTTGACATCCAACCTCGAAAGATTATGGGGAGCCCCGGCTAATACGTGTCATATTGGGATCAATACATGATGTCGAGACGGTTCTTTTGTTGGCATAGCGCCTACGAACCGAAAACAGTGGAATACGCATGTTTCCGTATGTTCAATGGAGCAAATGCCAGCGGGACCAAATAATTCAACCATCACCACACGGAGAGTAGCGAAATAATTATTTTCGTTCATGACGCCTCCGAGCTATTAACAACCAGAAACGAAGAAGCCCACGCTCATGACCTGTAGGAATGGCGTTACGTCCATAAAGCTCTCTGTGCGTGCGAAGTCATATTTCGGTTATACGGTTACCCGTGTCACCAAAATACAGAGGCAGTTGACCGAGGATACTGAAACTAGCTTTGCAAACGCAGCAGATGGCCGGGGATTTAATCCGTACCTGGCAATTACTATTCAACGCACTTACTTCGAAAGGAAGACTGAAGATAGCAGGTAGAGAGCCGCAGCCCCCCTCTGTTCTCGCGGAAACGACACCACTCGCGATTCAATATAACGACAACAGTGGTTCAGAAAGCTGTGCGCTAAGACGCGGAGGTATCTAGGTATCCAGGTGATTGCCGATCAACTAGATACCGCAGTTGAAATGAGGCCAAAACAAATGACAATCCTATAGAAACTTGGCATTTCACTCAAAAGTCATTAGGTGCCGGTCTCTCATCGGTCGACACAAATCCACATCATTCATTTGCTTCTGGTCAACAGCATTTGACATCCGACAAGCTTTCCTGTATGTACACTAACGCCTAATGCTTTATTGTGTAAACTTTCCGAAATGCCGCTGTGTCAAGGATCAAAATCCTACGACCTCATAGTTATAACAGAGACATGGTTAGGTCCTGACCTAAGTGGCATGGAGCTCGCATTGTCAGGATTGTCCATTGTTCGGCACGACCGACCCAGCATATATGTAGGGGTGGCTCTGTACTTCCGCAATGGTCTCCAATGTGAGCTCATAAAGGATCCTGTCAACAAGGTGCAAGGTTCCCTTTGGTGCAGTCTAGGTTTAAAAGAAGACGACACCTGCTTGATGGCGGTCATTTACTGTCCTCCTTCCTCCACGCCCGAGATGGACGCCCCTCTGGCATCCGCAATAAGGAGGGTGACAAACACAACTTACAGTCACATTCGCATTATTGACGATCTCAACATGCACGCTCTGGAATCCCAAGCAGCTCCCGGAAAACAGTTTAAGGCCGATGTAATAGAGTTTGTGTCCAGTTGCCCGATGTATGGCCACAACAACACTGCCACCCTTCCGGAGAAAAAGACAGGCCTTCGATACAGGATCGGAATTTCACCAAGGACAAACTAATGGTCGAGAAGGTGATCCTCGACATCCCATCGGACCACAGAGATCATGCAGGACTACCTTTCGAATACATTTGCTATGCACAATATCCCGTGGAAATTGCCGACGCAAAGAGAATGTGTACACGCCACAACATATTAGCTCGACTAGGTGAGAGCGCCAACTGGACATTTCTGGCAGACGAGGCACCAGCTAGTGCGCGGGAACATTTCGGCAGCTAGTTTAAACTCTCTGGTTGCCGAAACGTCAACGATTAAGGTCTTTCGCACGAAAATCGATGTCTCGTTTCTGCGAAGCATCACGCGGATGTGTATGGCGGTGCGAAACTTAGCCTGGCATATCTACAAACTTTCCCGAAGCACCGAGAACTGGGTGGCCTACGCAACCCTACGTAATCTCTGTACTTATCTTGTTTGCGAGGATAGAAGGACGTACCAGCAGAAGTTTGCAGTGCGTATGGCCTCAAACCACAAGCTTCTGTATCAACATGTTAACAGTCTACATCAGTTGAAACAGGGAATTCCTCCTCCTCAACCAGTGTACGGACCACAAAGACACCGAAGGAGGCGGCGAGTACCCGGCGCCAACAATATGCTGCAGCATTTCATTGCGAGCACTGTCCACCTAACCCTCTAGAGATAGTTGTTTTACCCCCCCCCAAAAAAAAAAACTCACGCACGTATCCTTCACAGCAGGATGTAATAAAAAATGGTGTTGAGGATACGCAAGCACAGCTCTCCTGGAGTTGATAATATTCACACGAAATTGCTAGCAGCGGTAGGAGTGAGTTTAGCTGAGCCTTTGCCTTGATTCTTCCTACGCTATTTTGACGAAATATACATGCCCGACATGTAGAAACACGGGATCATTACCATATTTTTCGGACGATAAGGAGCACTGCATTATAAGGCGCAGTATCATTGAACAGATCTAATTTCATATATGACGCACCGGATTATAATTTGCGTAAGGCGAAGCAAGATTGGCGGATAGGTCAGACTTAATTCAGCTCATTAACAATAACTAGCAATAATATTTACTTGAAACACACATAAAATACAGGAAAATACACGCACTTATCCAACCATTCCTCTTCTACACACCCGTCAAATTCTTCCTCTTCAGTGTTGAATTTTAACAATTGGGCGGTAGCGGCATCAAGCAAGCTCGGATCCCTCACGTCATCATCTGAGTCACTATCGTTGCTGTTGATTTACTGCCCAATGAAGATTCCGGCCTTCGTGAAAGCTCGGATGACAGTTGAGACTAATACCTTGGTCCAGGCATCAAAGATTCATTGGCAGATAGCGGCCTAATTAGCCCGGCATTACCTCACAGTCTTGATAAATGTGTGCTCACCTTCTGTCATCCGATGCTCCCACGCGGCTCGCAAGTTAACTATGAACGCCCAGTTGACATCAATATCTAGCCGTTGGAGTTCTTTGGTTAATCCTCCCGCAATAATGGCAAGCTCCGAATAAGTTTTCCTCACTTGGCGTTTAAAAGTTTTGGTGAGGTGAGTCAATAGGGGCGGAAAGGTGTGGAAATAACCACCCTGTCTCCCGACGTAAGCTTCCGTCAGCCACTCGCTCATTTTTGCCTTGTCCCTTCCAGGCACTTGGGTTGACCTTAGCAGTGACCCCAACAGGGACTTCTTTTGGCAGTATTCCTCTTTAAAATGACCACGGATGGTAGTTCCTGGCCACTAACTTGACAACCGAGAACTACTGTGCAGGATGATTTCTCGTTCCCTGTGGTGCGTATAGATACAGTAGATGACCTTGTATTTTCAACAATACGCCTCACGGGGGATGTCAAAACTGATAGGAACGTCGTCCATGTTTGTGATGTGATTTAGTTTTTCAGTAAGTGCGGAAGATGACCATCTTTTCCTCGTAATGCTTAGGCAGTTGCCTTGAGGTAGTACTTCTTGTGCGGATGAAGAGAATAAGCCTTTCATAAAACGGAAGCATCAAGAAGGATCTCCTTGAAAGTCGTTCATTTTCACATCACCTGTCATCGCTACTGCCTTGAATCAAATGGAGACTGTAGAGACACTTTTACATGCTGTTCCAGGTTCAGTTATCCGCTGCTCAGTTTTGTCCTCTACTGTACTCATCTTGTTTTTTCCCTCGGCAACTCTTCTTTGTCTGCTTTAGTTGGTGCAGGTCATCTTCTTGCTTCGTCCACTTCCGTACCATTGATTCATTAAGGTTGAATTGTTTCGTAGCTGCTCTATTCCCATGTTCTATCACCTGACTGATGTCCTTGAGTTTTAAATTTGCTTCGTAAGCATGTAACTTAACATGTGTCATTTTAAGTTCCTAAATAACCCGTGTGTTGAAGCCCAGTATGTATCAGGAAAAGTGGTAGGGGTAAGCGAACAAGCTTCGTCTTGATCGCCAACATGCGACCGGCGTTAAAAAATGTTATCGTGCTTGACAACATATATTGACCATATTGTATGTAATCACGCCTCTATACATAAGGAGCACTGGAATGGAAAGCGCACTGCCGACCTTTTAGCAAACATAAGGATTTTAAGTGCGCCTTATAGTCCGAAAGATATAGGACTCCTCTTCACGAGTGAGGTAGTCGTTCCAATCCAGCCAACTCGCGCCCCATAATCTTACTATCGGTTCTTCCAAAGCTCATGACAGTTATTATGTCCGATTTGCTAATTGCCTACTTGAAAGAATTAAACTACTTTGCACCGGAACAACATGGCATCCGACGAAATCGATCGAGCACTATAAATATAATTCTAGGACGATCCAGCTGGACTGAAGCAGTAGACTCTGGCACAGGAGTTGGCGCAGGATTTCTCAACTTCGCAAATGCATTCTACCGGTTAGACTATAACATTCTGCTCCTCAAACTCCAGACCTTCCGTATTGGTCATCTCCTAGGATGGATGAGAAGCTTTCCTCTGCGCTGGGGCTTGAAAGTACGAGTGCGTGAATCCCTGTCAGATCCCATCCATGTTGAATGCGAGGTACCAAGATGCTCGGCACTAGGACCGCGTTTATGTTTGACGTACGTCAGCGATATCACACACTTCATAAGCTCGAACTGTCTTCTTTATTCCGATGACATCAAGGTTTGGAGGGTGGTAAATACACCAGGTGGTATCACAATACTTCAAGCTGATCTGGATAGGGTATCCGCGTAGTCAAACCAGAATCTACTTAGCTTCAAGGTGGAAAATTGTAGAGTGCTGCACTTATGGCCACAGTTGGTGCGCTCCTACAAATTCAGCAACCAAGAGCTTTAAACGTCTTCTGGTAAGATGGATCTAGGGGATTTGGTTCAGGTAGAGGTTGGATTTTTGAAACTTGCTGAAACGGCATCTAGGGGGGACATCCAACATGTGCGCGCCCTGAAGCGTGTATTTGGCCGATTCGACCTTACGGTTTTTTCACTCCATCTGGCACATACATACGACCACATGTGGAATACGCAATAAATTTCTGGCAGCCATGGCTGAGAAGAGCTCTCCTCGCCTTGAAGATACCTCAAAGCTGGGCAACCAAGAACATCAAGGGTTCGTATAATTTGCTGTATGAACGAAGGTTTCGTGTGATGGGAATCTTCGGCGGACAGTATCGTCGATTGCACGGGGAACTCATTTTGATTTACCAGATTTTGAGAGATTCCAACCACAAGTGCCGCTACTTACTAGAACTCAGTCATAACAGAAATTTGAGAGGTCATCTTCTCAAACTGGCTGAGAAGCCTAGTCGCTTGGAATGCCATCGGAATTGTTTTTCCGTATGCGTTTGCCGAACGTGTAATACCCTACCCTAAATTTGTCAAATGTGCCTCCAGACTGGGAGAGTTCAAAGCCCGAGTTGACCGTGCACTTATTTCGCTGTACCATCTTACCTGAAGCATTACCCATGGATAAACACAAGTATCTGCAAGCGATTTCACTGGCAATCAAATCACATATTTTGGTTCATTTTTTACCTTCTGCTTGTGTACACCAGAATAAGACACGATTTTTACCAACATCTCATTTGCCGGCATTTCTTATGGAGTTACCTTGGATTTACAGTTTACACTAGGTATACTCCAGTGAGTTCACTGGCGTAAACCCAATTTTATTAAAAAAGCAATTTTATATTTCGTAGTCTCTCCATAACCATCCCAAGGGACTTGTGAAGCATTAGCTTTCTACCCATATAAAATCATTGTTTCATTGTTCCAATGATGAGTTCTGGTCGGGTTTCCACTTCTGTCTTCCTACCGATGGCTTGTCCGGAGAAATGCGGGCACTGACAGTAGAGCTCGCTGGAATTGGCTTGCTACAGGGAATACGGGGTTGGAGGTCACTGGAGTCAGAGATCAAGGTGGTGTCAACTTCAGGGTTACTGCTTCGCGGGTTACAAAGCTCCAGCCCAGATGGAGTTATCTGTAACAGTGGTAATCAGACTTCGCTGCGTGCAATTTTATGACGTTACTCATAGAGTAATTAAGCTTTGGCTAAAGAAGTACGAATCACTAATCTGAACTGTTTTTCGGAATATCACGCCGTTTTATTATTGCATATTTGAACCTTGAAGAATAATTTATGACGGACAGAAAAGCGATTGCTTGACAAGTCTAGCAAGATGAGTAGGATGCGGATTTTGATACCAAAGGTAAAAGAACACGCAGAAGGGGAAAATTCTGGTTTAAAGCGACTTACCCATATACTCACGTGCACAGTGATCTTGGGTTCCTTACCGTTATGTTACGGAAAGTGATATTACGCTAGTGGCTTGGTTTGAAGCACTTTGTCCGCTGGATGTAACGGGCTATTTAGCATAATCCAAGTATGATAGTGGGTCGTCAATAAGTTTTTTCAGGTGCATTGATGTTCGGATCAGAATGACGTGACCCGGAAGAGCGTTCCATGTTATGGATACCCGGAAGGAGAAAAGTTTTGCTGGCAATCAAGTTGACTGTAGTGCGTAGCTAGCTGGAGTTGGTGGCCTCGGTTTGCTAACGTGGCTGAGTTGCAGCAGGTCGCAACGGGCGTGCTTTGGGTTTATTAGTATTAGATAAACCATGATGAGGTCTCCTCTTTGACCCCGATTATTACCGTTGTACTGTCCAAGGACTTGCAGTCTTTGTTGGGAGGGGACGTGGTACAAACTCTTCACGAATCTCGGAGCTCTACGTTGTGGAGCTTCAAACGCATCAATATCATTTATGCGCCAGGGACGCCATGCTTGGACCACGTACACTTTGCTATTCATAGATTCTCCGATGGCATATGCTCTACACGTTTCACTTTGCCACATTGAATTGGAGCTGGTTTTCGCGTTAATGCCTGTTGAATTTTCTCTGCAATGCTACGTGGTCGTCCCCAGTCTGGATGTCATACTAGATTTTTATATCGTTTTAAAATGGTAACAAGTGCGATGGAGCACAGTGGCAACATCAGATCAGGAATATACATGGACTCGGTAGACCTACTTGGAGCACACCTCAATTGACTACCACTTGTTGGGAAATAGGATCGCTGATTCTCACAATCAGCTGAGGTTAAATGGGGAAGTTGCTCATCCAACCCAACACAGGGTCGCCGATTTCATAGCTTCGAAGCTTGTGAAAGAGATTACTGTGGTCCAGGCGGTCGAGCACTATTGGGAATTTCAGGTAGACGATGTTGATTCCCACTCTGGTACTGAATGATTCAATCCAGCTTGCTTGAGAAAGCATCAAGTTTGTAGTGCAGGACAAATTCCGGAGGAATCCCTACTGTCGTGACACTATGACATTGTAGCTCTAAAGGTATCCCATGAGCGCCTCTGCGACAGTGGCTTCGATTAATTTGGAATAGAGTATTGGACGATGGAACGAGGGCTCGGCGCGATTCCCACTCTTGTAAATAGGAGTGATTATTCCCTGTTTCCACATGTTCGGAACCTGCGTTTTGTAAAGGTATCGTTTGAAGAACAGAGCCAACGGTTCGGAGATATTCATGGCGGTTTTCTAAAATGCCTTTGGTTTGATATCCACACTAGTAGATGTGTGCACACGCAAGGATAGTTGTCTTTCCATCAATTTGCTGCTGCGAACGATACGTGGTTTTACTCTGGGGAATGGGATTTCTGTCATAAGCGGGTTAGTAGACGGTTTACTGTGGAATGTGCGGATAAATTGTTGGTGAAGCGCGTTTTCCGCCTTTTATTTAGTTATCGCCGGACCGTCTGTGACATGTAGAAATGGGATTCCGCGTCGCACTCTACGGTGCCTGTTGACTTGCCTGTACTTCACCCTAGAATTAATACTGGATTTCATGGCGTTATCTTGCTGTTGCTGAGGATGCTTTTCACGGAACAACTTGGCGAAGTGCTTTCGTTTAGTTGTGTAGGTAACCCAGGCCTATACGCTTCGACTGGCTTTGTAAGAGCGCCAGGCGGAAACCCATATGGCTATGCAGTTTTATGTATGACTCCTCAGGACGTACCTCGCTCGTTTCGAGTGAAAAACTTTGGCTACTGGTGCATTTGCTACTAATCCGGTGAACTGGGTTTCAAATACCTTCCAGACGACGTCGGGCGTTCGATCAACTTGAAAGAACCAGTTCGTTTTTGGACGAAGTTGGACAGAATGTCGTAATGGGTTACCATATGATTTCTTTTTTGCTTTCACCGGTGTTTTCTGCGTAGCAGATGTCGTGGAAGAGCAGCGTCGTATAGTCGCTACAGCCTAGCTGTGCATCTACATTTACGGTGTTGAACGTTTCTTCCTCGTCGGTGGGCACAAAGCCCATAACAGACTGTTTGTTGCCTTTTCCAAATCGCGTGGGATAGGTAACATGGTTGCAAAGCGGTATGTAGCGATTACTACTTGCAACTTAGTTTTGAATCGTCCTCTGAGAACAGCGGTGTCTTCTGTTGCTTGGGTGCCGATCCCCCCACCAGAAGAACATACATGTATGACCGTGTAAGCTCTCGCTTCACAGCAGAAGCTACTAGTTTTATTTTGAGCCTATCCAGATCATCTTGGATAGACTTGAAGTTGGCATGTGTGCCGGTTAACGCGTGAATCTGTTTATCCGGTTTTATCTCAGCGCAGACGGCTTAGTGGATTTATGCAAATTTGGGCCTTATCCTCTGCGGAACATTTCTGGAAAACCGTGGTAGTGCGTGTATTCTGTCTGACATTAGGAGCGACTGTTCTAGCTGTTTGACGATTATGGGGTGATCAACGCTTGGTAAGAATGCTATAAGATTTCTCTATGCAACGTACTTTTGACTACAGCAAATTATGCAAATACGTACCACCGGGTTCAAAAATCCGACTGCTCTCGAAATTTTACTGTCTGAAGCGTTCAGATTCCGCGGAATTATTCGCTTGGGGCATTGTCACTGGTCATGTGTTATTTCTTGCAGTTAGTGCTTAATAGGTGAGTTGGATCTCACGGCTACCTTTGTCCATAATAGTCACAGATACCAATTCAACGAATGTGTGAACACGTGCACGTGTGTTCAGTTCGCTACGTTTAATATTGCAGAGTGGGGCCTGGCGATGGAGTAGAGAAGTTGTCGATGCAATTACTTACTAAACTTTACTGTGTTTAGCTACTGTGACAGGATGAGCCGGTTCCATGCATGTAGCGAATTGCATCTGCCTAATCGCGGCGGTCTGTGGCAAGCACCACGCAGATACTGCTCCAATGATTCCTCCAGTGACGAGCACTATGCACAACATGAATTCCCAGAAGATCGACATCCGATTTCATCGCAGTGAGCCACATTTTCCATTGTCCACTACGGCGAGGACACCAACACTGGGAAGGGGAGAGTGAATGCACGGTACAATGAAGTCAGTGTCTGGGCTGCGGAGGATATTACCGATCCACTGTCGTCTGTTGGATGAAGGCTGTGAGCTTCAGGATACGGTAACAACGCTTACGGATTTCATCATTCCTTGTACGCTCATGCCTCTGCGTTTTCAAGATAAGCCTTAGACACCAATTGTCGAAGACAACCAGCTTCCGGGTGTCTTTGGATCGTAACTGTCATGTCTCACAGAAATAAAGTAAAGTGGTATAGATGTTTGCTGATTATACGCGGATCATCGTATTTAGACCAACTTCCGTCCTACTGCACAATGTGTCTCTCAGTTGTAAGTAGACTGTTCCAGTCCCGTTAATGCGATTCCGAATTTCGAATGTAGCCTGACCACTGGGAAGTATGTTGGATCCACGATATTTGAACTCAGAAACAGATTTGATGATTTGTCCATGTAAGGAGAGTGACAGGGCGGACTGGATGGCTAACGATGAGAAGAATTTCGTATTGCTGACGTTAACTTCGAGCCTAGTAATAGAGGCTGATTTTTCGACCCGATTTAGCAGTGATTTTAGTGATACAACATCTTCCGCAAGGACAGCGATATCCTCAGCAAAATCTGGAGACGACAACTAGAATTCAGAAGTACCTTGAACACCTCGATAGCCCTCAACCGGCTGCGATGTTTAACAGCATTTTATCCAGCTGGCGATCCTGCCGGGCTGCAGTATTGAAGTGGAATCTGTCTGTTTCTTCTTCATAGACGCGAATCCAGGCCTACATGCAACGCTAGTATGATCTCATCAAGATAACGAGTGTAACCGGCACACCATCAGCATGTTGGAATCGGCAGTGCTTCGCGGTCAACTGAGTCAAAGGCAGCTTGGAAATCAACGAAGCACACAACCGTGGACTGATGGGACTTGTAGGGGTGTTCCAGTACTCGGCGCAGAGTAAAGATTTGGTCAGTACCGTTTCTGTCTGGAAGAAAGCTACGTTGGTTATAACGAGTTTTCATTGGCAAAGTACACTTAACGAGTCCCGCAGGTTGGCAATAGAAATACTAACAAATTGGCAAACCACATAAGTGGTTGAAGTAAGGAGCGTCAGTGAGATAAAAGGTAGAAGTATAACAGTTTTAGGGGATAAAGTGGTACGACGCAAAACTGGCTAAGAAATTGTTATCGTTGGTGATGGTAGCAAATAAAAATGGAGTACTCACCGGTTCGCACAGATTTACGACCGTGAATTTGGGGTATAAATCCAAAGAGCCTGGTCAGCCTAAATATATACAAGCGTTTTCGTTCATAAAACAAAGCGCAGGGCGTTCAGTGCGACGTCCAATCGTTTTTTAAACGTATCTAATGTGGGGGCACAAACAACTGAGTTTGGAAGGGCGTTCCAGGGCCCGCAGACCCGGAGGGAGAAATAGGTTCTCCGACAGTCTAGACGACTGTACTGTTAGCTCAGCTTTAAACTGTTACCGCGAAGGTTAGTGTTCGGGCTGAGCTTCAAGAGGTGGCGGCATACGTGACTGGGATCGCTCAATATCTGGTACACTAGTATGAGGTCTCCACGAAGTCGCCGGTACCGTCCGCTGAACACTCCGAGTATCTCCAGTCGTTTCTGGTAAGGGGTGTGGCGCAAGCCCTTGACGATTTTCGTTGCTCGACGCTGTGGGGTCTCAAGCGCTGCAAGGTCACGTTTTAGCCAGGGTTGCCAGGCCTGGATTGCATATTCGGCGTGAGGACGCACGTAGGCATTCAGCATCAAAGAGAAGATGGATGGATCCAAAATTCCGAATGCTCTTCGCAGGAGTCCAACGTGCTGGTTGCCCCTTTTAGAAGCGGAATCTGACTGTTTGGAACACCCGAGGTCTTCCTGTACCAGCACCCCCAAGTCGCGTTCCTGAGTGGTGGTCTTCAGATCGTGTGCCCCAAGCTTGTAGACGTGCACTTGTCGATGGCGGATATGAACAACGCGACATTTGTCCACATTAAACGGCAGGGCGTTTCTCACCGACCAATTCCAGGCCTCATTCAAGTCACGCTGTAGGACTTCATGGTCGTCCGATCGTTTTATCGCCCGCCAAACCTTGAGGTCGTCCGCAAAGAGTAAGAATTTCGACGTAATAACTCTTACTAGATCGTTAATGAAAAGCAGGAACAAAGGAGGCCCAAGTACCGAACCCTGCGGTACGCCGCATCCCACTCGAATCGGATCGGAAAAGGATGATCGAACTCTAACTACTAACTGCCGTTCAGAGAGAAAGTTGCCGATCCATCCTAACAACGGGTCTCCGATACCGTACTGTTGGAGTTTAATGAGCAGGATTCGATGCTCCAGGCGATCGAAGGCTTTCGAAAAGTCCAAGAATGCAACATCGACTCCTGTTCCCTCATCGACAGTCTCGGTCCAGTTGTCACGAGCTATCAGCAGATTCGTCGTACATGGATGATGTTGACGAAACCCATGCTGTTCTGGCGCAATTATGCCATAGTTTTCCAAGTATCCCATTAACACATCTGCTATCACCGCTTCCATGACTTTGGCGATCACAGGCAGAAGAGTTACTGGGCGGTAATTGACAGGATCCGATCGACTTCCTGCTTTGTATATGGGCGTTATTACACCTTGTTTCCACCTCGAAGGTACGATGTTCTCATCGAAACAGCGCTGAAAAAATGCAGCTAGTGGTTCGGCCAAGTGGATGTCAGCTACCTGTAATGTTTTCGGGTGAATGTTATCGGCCCCGGGAGAGCTGTGTGGACGCAAGGATAGCAGCTTTTGCAGCACCATTTCTGCAGTGAACGTGACGTTGAATAAAACGGGCGGTGGGGTAACTAGTGGCGGAATATACGTCGAGGCTTGTACACCTTGGAAGATTGGGGAGTACTGGGCCCGTAATGCGTTGGCCGCCTCTTTCGCAGTATGTGTATACCCAATGGTCGTATAAAGTGGTGGGATTCCCCTTTGCACCTTGCGAAGTCCATTCACATGTTTGTAAAGAAGCTTTTTGTTCGAACAGAATCGTTTGGCTAGCTCCTGCTGATGCGTTCTCTTGTCTTCGCGAACCAAAAGCACACAGTAGTTGCGATGCGAAACGTATTCCGTCCAGTTTTCTGCGCTGGGGTTGCTTTTATACGTGCGCCATGCCCGATCCCTTAGAGTCATGCATTTTCGCGTCCGGCTTCGCAAGAATGATTTCGCTGTGCGGGGATGTTAGGAAACTTTTGGTGTTGAGGCTTCTATGACTAGTGACGTGATGGTGTTCGCAAATGTCTCCCAGGCTAGTTCTGGGGTGCAGTTAGCTAGAAACGTCCAACTGTTATTCTCAACTAAGGCAGACAGAACGTGGTAATGGATAACAGATTGCCTCGTTTCGAGCTCCGCAGCTGGATATTTGGCGTAGCAGATGTAATCGAACTGCAAAGTCACGTGATCGCTACGGCCCAAAGGACTGCACACCTTTAGTCCATCGACCATGAGCTCTTGGTTAGTGAGCACTAGATCTAATATCGATGGGTTGTTTCCTGTTCTGAACCTGGTTGGAACGGTGACGTTGTTATACAAGAAGGTGCTAGAGAGTAGCTCTTGCAAATATGCCTTGAACACTTCTGTCTCGGATGCTGGATTTTCCAAGTCATGGGTGTTGAAATCTCCTGCAACGAGGATGTGGCTGTACTTCTGATTAAGCACGGAGCAAAAAGCGGAGATAAGTCTGTTGTCCCTTTCCGGAGTGGATTTCGGTGGTTGGTAAACCACAGAGAGAAGGCATACGTCGTTGCGTTCCAACCACAGTTTGCACCAAAGGACGTCGGTGACACAAGTCTGGGGATCGTCTGTGAGCTCACAACGAAGGTTCGTTCGGAAATAAATGAGCACGCCACCGCCCTTGCCCGTTCTGTCGTTCCGGAGAAGTGACATACCCGGTATGGCAATCTCAGCGTCTGTGATTTCGCCGCTCAGCCAGGTTTCGGTGATCATTATGATGTCTCGAGGCTCCGAAGCCAAACGGTGACGGAGTTCTACCAACTTACTTATGAGGCCTTGTGCATTAGTATACATGCAGGATAGTGCTTTTGTAACCAAGAGTGAGCTAGCACCGGTTGTGGTAGAAATGGAGTTTGTGCCGACCGTTAACGGGTCGGCCATTAACCGTTTTTTTGTGGTGACGTTTGCCTTTGAGTTTGCTTTCGGTTAGACGACTGATCGCGGCCTTCCGGGCCCTGCTGGTCCCTCGTGTTCAGCCGTGTTTCGTGGGATATTGCGGTTGTTGATAAATCCATGCCTTCACAAAGTTGCATGAGTGGATGGTTCAACAATTTGATCGCTCCCCGTGAGTCGTTGGTAATCCGTGGCAGCGTACCTGATGCCTGTAACCGAATTTCAGCTGGCAGCTTCATGCGGAATTTGGACCAGTTTTCCAAGGCGAGCGGTAACATAAACTCAGATTGAAGCACCACCTTCATAAGTCTGGGACCGTTTCCTTTGTAGTTGGGTGAAAATGGAATCCTGGTCAACCGCTTAGCGATGATATTATTGAGGGAGATTTCGTGGCGGATGTAACTCCATTGCTCCCGGTCATGTGCATCCGCTGCATCAGAGGCTGAATTTTGGAGCTCAGGAACCCCGTACACAATTATCGTCCGTTTCGCCTCGGCTTTACGAACTTCTTCACGGTTGCTCATCTTTTTCGGTCGTTCGTTCCAGGGGATATCAGGAAGTATACGCGCCTCGAGCGATGAATGACAAAGCCTGTTGGACGATAGTAGAACTGCCTCTGTGTCCTTGATGGAGTTTAGTGTCACCCGGAGAAGTCGGGGTTCACCGTAGTGCGCTGAATTTGGATGACGTGTGACTCGTCTCAGCATTGCAGGTTCAACCGAAATGCCAATCGCAGTACATATAGACTTCCACTGATTACGATCATCCAACAGCTTCCCCTTTATTGTACTCGCCTGTGATTCAGGAACATTTGTACACACAACGGTTAACGCGCCTTGGCTCCTTGCGTTGGATGCAGATTTGCCATGACTTAAAGACACGGTGTTAAACGGATTGTTTGGTTGTTGGAGTCTGGTCAACTTACTGTTGCTTGGTGAGGCCACCGGAGTCGGAGGTAATTTAGCCGGTGTATGCATTGAGGCGACTGAGGCGTACGACGCCCGACTTTTCTCTACGGCGGAAGAGGTTTGCCCCGGAGCTTCCGCGGTTGCTGTCGAATGGAGGTGGGGCGTGTGACTCAAAGGTGTGGACATCAGTACTCTGGATGTTCGTCCGCTTTTGGGAGTTGAGTGAGGCAAGGGATTTGGAGAAACTGAGGCTGCAGCGCGACTTGAGCGTCTAGCCCTTTTTTCGGCCTCGAGGTGGAGCTTTCTTTGACCGACTGTGGTACAATCATGGCCATATTCGCGGCCGGTGGTGCAAGCCTGGCGTTCAACAAATAAGCGATTGTCGCATTCAAAGTATCGCACCTTTCCATGAGTGCACATAAACAACCGACCACTGGAGTTAACTGGCAAGTTGGACAAAACCAAAATGTGTCAGTAGCCTTGTTTATTTGCCTTGCTTCTTGGGCGGACTTTCCTATACAGCTCGGGTGGAACGAGCCACTGCAGTTTCGGCACGTTATACCCATTTTAAGGGCTTCGTCGCAATTAGCTGAAGAGCAGATACGTCGTTGCATGATATTCGGCATAGTTGTTGTATTTTTTCAAGCACGAGGACAAGCAAGATGTCGATCACAAATTCCAAAATGACGGGCACAGCAGTAAATCACTGAGATCTCCGAAGATATCAAGCGGAATTCCACGAAACTTTCACGGATTGATGAACACACGAAACTAAAAAGTTTGGTGCACAACTAACACAGCAACACACGTAAAATACAGTAATTCCAGAGAAAAAGCAGGATCCAGCGCGTGATAGCAGAAAATTCCGCGGCGTCCGTGGGTACAGCCAAAGGTACCCAGCAGGATCGGATAGACTTTTTCGAGTGTGATGGCGGGTTATAATACCACCTTTCCACCTCAGCGGTAGTATATGTTCGTCTAGAGAACGCTAAAATAATGCAAAAAGGTTTTGGTCTAGGTGCATGGCTGGTACTTGCAGTGCTTTAGGGTGAATGCTATCCACACCAAGAGAGCTCTGTGTACGCAAGGATGTTTGCTTTTACGGAAACATTTTTGCTGTGTATGTGATGCTGGATAACACTGCAGGTGTGGCGACAGAAGCAAGTGTGTTGTTTGAGGCTTACACATCTTGAAAAATAAGTAACTATTTGACGTTGGTCCACCTCGTTTTGTGTGTGTATACCCATCAACCGTATTGAGTAGTGGGACCCGTGCAGCAAATTTCGAAGTCCATTCACTTGTCTGTAACAATGCTTGTAGCTCGAAACGAACCGTTTGGCTAGCTACTGTTGGTGTGATAAGGTCAGCAAAAACCAACTGTACCGATTAATTGCGCTGAGCTAACTACGCTGTCTAATTTTCTGCCATGTGATTGGTTTTGTAAAGGCGCCATGTCTGATCAAACAAGGCCATACATTTTTGTGTCCAGCATCGGTGAAAGGATTCTAGTTGCACAAAAACGTGGAAAGTGTGCGGCACTGACGGTTTGGACATAGTGACAGCAGTTTTTACAAAATATTTTCTCAAGGTTAATACAGGTAAATGGAATAGAAACTGAAGAAGAATTAAGTCCGAAAGAAGACAGCAGATTAATCAATTCCAAATGGGTGGATATGTTTATAGACACGCCATTGCGCGCCTATGGTAAACGCCAGTGGTTAAGGCTAGTTGTCCCAGCTATCCAGTAACCATCCAATGTTTGGCGTATTTGTGCAAACGGACGTACCTAAAGTGCGCGCGTACAGGATCACGAGTTTTCGCTACCATGGGTGGGAGGACATGACGTGCTCGGTAGACCAGTGGTTTAATTCAGGGACCAGCTGAGTACAGATGTGACAGCTCGTCGAAAGACGGGCATGCAGACCACATTAGCCTGAAATCTCGTGGATAGAGATAAGGCACAGACAGACACATTACACTGTCAAAAGATTGTAGCAACTTAATGAGGAACCGCTGTAAATTTCTAATGAATGCGGAAGATCATGTCCAAGCGTAGGCAACCTAGCATGGGAACGATCGATGGCTATCGATCTGCTGCGCTGCTCAGTCACATCGGCTTAGCCAACGTGAAACGTGCTATAACAAGTTCGCATGTGCAAGAACTGCGGTGTACCCAGTGTTGTGGATTAGTGGAGCTTGATACGAGTCAACACAAGATTTGTCACGTTGCCACTGCATCAGGTGATGGAGCACGGATAGACAATCCCGTCGACGGCTTATATAAAATCGTGTCTGTTTATCAGCGCCCGTTTATTATTCCGCTGCATGGTGAATGCTGCTTAAACGCTGCAGCACATTCGTGAAAATACAACAATACGAATGCTAGAATGAGGCCCGCCACGGCATTGAATGTCCTTAAAAGTGTGAAACGAATCTAAAAAATGGGAGTGCGTGCAAAATAACGAAAAGCAAGCAGTCTCACAGCACCATGGGTGCCTCTACAGCTAACGTTAAAATCGGCCGGCGGGTGGCCGGTAGGCGAGTGGTCTGCGCGCCTGGCATACAGGCATAAGGTCGCCGGTTCAAATCCGCGTACGGATGGGCGTCCTCGCAGTATACACAGCGCAAGAGTGGCTGGTAGTGGTCGCGAGGCAGCCAAGAGACGTTGCAGCGAAGAACTGATACATTATTAGTGCAGTATCAGAAAAACCCGAGTTCATCATTCGTCGAATCGCATAGCATGGCGACACGTCCCGATACGCTGTTCAAAGGGTAGTAAAGGAAAGAAAATTGTGCGGGTTCGCGCACTCCAATCTCAGCTTTGAATCACTGCAATCCGGAGAGGCGACATGCATTTTGCCGCTGGATTTCGGACCACGTGGACATTCATTGCATCATCTTTACTGATAAGGCATAGCCTCGTTTGCGTGGTAGAGCGAAAGATAATTTTTGGGTTACATGTAACCCACGATAGTATACCGCAACACGTATGCAACAAAAGTGAGAAAATCGTGGGAATGTATTTCTTTTCCAGGGATATGACAAGTATGATTTTGTTGTGAAATGCTAAAGCCTTACTTTTCCTAGCATCGTCGTACTTGGAAGTGTTCCAAACCTGCGTGCCTCCATCGTTGGAGGCCGAAGGGTTTGCATACCATTTGGTGGAAATAGGATTGTGCACCTGCACATTCGGTTAAACGGTACGTGTTTAGCTCTGCGACAAATTCGGTCTCAGTTGGATCGTTCGCGAAAGACCAGTTATGAACCTCCTGGGTTTCTTCTTATGCAAGTATCTGAAGCGGAGCGTGTACAAAACAAGGCCACATTCACGAGAGCAACTGAAAGAATAAATTGTGAACGAATGTCGCATGAGCATGAGGGAGCAATTGGAGAAATTGATCGTCTACGGCACCAGGCGGTTTCTGCAACTCTAGCAGAAGGACGGCGGACATACTGAACATCACATACACTGGTATACGATATAAATACACTTATCCTCTTTTACAAATGAATTAACGGCTACATTGGTCTACTGGAGAACTGGGAAGAAACGACAGTTTAACGGCCCAATACGGTTGCTGTGCTGCATGCGGTACAAGCTTTCTCCTTTTGAGTTCTGCAGCTTTCCAGTGGTTCTGTTTTGATCTATTTTAAACACGTATCTTTGAATTATCTTTAAGCAGATGATTAAATTTGCTGACGAATTCGAGCCAGGCAACTTCGGGGGTCTTTTTTGAGGAACGACCAGACTATGGCACTGAGAAACTACGCTGAGTGGTCGCAGTGTGTAGTGGCGCACACCATTTTAGCATTTTCGTGACCACTGCTGCACAGCAGTTGACAATGTAACTGATAACTGAATGATCACCGCAACCCTACGAGCAATTTGCAACCAACACACACCATCCTTACCTCTCTGGAGAACTCAAGATCCAGCACATGGGGTCTTTAATCTGTTCTAAACCTAGTAAACGAAATGACGTGATCGTAAAGCAAAACATCCTTTACGAGCTATTTAGGTCAGCTTTGAGGCGTTCTTTGATAGTAACTGCTGCTTTAACTGATAGAGTCATCGAAAGTTCACAGTCACAATCCGACGACGGCAAGGCCAATGCCCTCTCGCCTCAGGCACTTCTGTCACTTTGCACGCAGTGAACGGCAGAAACCCTGCAGGGACAAGTCGGGACACTTAGTTGCCAAGTTCAAAGGATCACTATGGGTCTCCGGTGAAATTTTCGCTTGGTTTTTATAGTAGTAGCCTTACCTTTAGCCACCATAGTCATAGATTTCATCCACAGTTGAAACTTATCGTTGATGTTAAAAGGCAGTAGCTTTCCGACACTCGGACACATCTTGTTGTTATCTGGACTAGTTCATTGGCAAGCAAATAGACCTACCTCCTGTGATTTCAAATGTCGTTCATCAGATCCGCGCTGTGTCCCCTGTTTCCGGAGACCATCGCAGACAAGTCTCAGAAATCTCAAAGCGGCTAAGGCGGAATTCGAGCAAAGGCTCGAAACTGGAATAACGTGCCTGTCCAAGCATCCGTGGGCATCACAATTTCATATGATACCAAACAAATCCGGTGACTGGCGCCCCTGTTGAGACTACATGGTCCTAAACAAAGTTAGAGTCCCGTATAAGCACCCAATTCCGTGTATGCACGACTTGGCGTCCTCTCTGGCTGATAAGTCAATCTATAGGAAAATAGACCTCGTGTGCGCCTACCATCAGATATCTGTAGCACCAGACTATATTCTTAAAATAGCAATCATTAAGTACAATCGGTAAGAACTACTAGCAATCCGCCTGGGTATCCAGCACTTCAAGCACTATCTCTAAGTTAAAAGTTTTACAGTCTTCACGGAACCCAAACTACTGATTTAGGCAATAATTGATGGGACAGACCATTATTCTCAGCAGGAAATTAGACATAGAGACTAAATCTCTCAATTCACGACGTACGTAAACGTCATGCAAAATGTCATTTTCCTTCTATTTCAGCAGTGGACCAATGTAGCCGTTAATTCATTTGTAAAAGAGGATAAGTGTATTTATATCGTATACCAGTGTATGTGATGTTCAGTATGTCCGCCGTCCTTCTGCTAGAGTTGCAGAAACCGCCTGGTGCCGTAGACGATCAATTTCTCCAATTGCTCCTTCATGCTCATGCGACATTCGTTCACAATTTATTCTTTCAGTTGCTCTCGTGAATGTGGCCTTGTTTTGTACACGCTCCGCTTCAGATACTTGCATAAGAAGAAACCCAGGAGGTTCATAACTGGTCTTTCGCGAACGATCCAACTGAGACCGAATTTGTCGCAGAGCTAAACACGTACCGTTTAACCGAATGTGCAGGTGCACAATCCTATTTCCACCAAATGGTATGCAAACCCTTCGGCCTCCAACGATGGAGGCACGCAGGTTTGGAACACCTCCAAGTACGACGATGCTAGGAAAAGTAAGGCTTTAGCATTTCACAACAAAATCATACTTGTCATATCCCTGGAAAAGAAATACATTCCCACGATTTTCTCACTTTTGTTGCATACGTGTTGCGGTATACTATCGTGGGTTACATGTAACCCAAAAATTATCTTTCGCTCTACCACGCAAACGAGGCTATGCCTTATCAGTAAAGATGATGCAATGAATGTCCACGTGGTCCGAAATCCAGCGGCAAAATGCATGTCGCCTCTCCGGATTGCAGTGATTCAAAGCTGAGATTGGAGTGCGCGAACCCGCACAATTTTCTTTCCTTTACTACCCTTTGAACAGCGTATCGGGACGTGTCGCCATGCTATGCGATTCGACGAATGATGAACTCGGGTTTTTCGGATACTGCGCTAATATTGTATCTTTTTCGAGTTCTGCTGCTAACGAAAGTAATTGATTAACACTTATTGTGAACAATCGTTTCTGAAGCTTTTGCGAACGGCTGACTGATTTTGTTGACGAATAAGAGCCAAGCGACTTCCGCGAGTTCTTATTTAATGAAAAAGCACGTTTTAGCGCTAACGACCTGCGCTTATCGTTCGTAGATTGTAGTGGTTAGCACCGTCTAATCGTTCTCATTCCGATAATCCACATGGCAGACGAAGTTGAAACGAATGACTGCATGATTACTGCGACACAACGGGCCGTCTACAACCGACACATCAATCATATGCTCCTGGTTCGTAAGAACAAGATTCAGGACAAATGTTGTTTTACTTGTTCTGAACGGAGTGGGCAGTGACGTGACTGTAAAGAGGAACAGTGGTTCCGAGAACTTGTGGATCGGCTATGAATTGTTCTCCGATCTTGGCAGAAGTTTCGACACCATGTACGTTGAAATCACCTATGATAAGTGTGTGAGTGTACTTTCGCTGTAAACTGCATCTTAAGGGATCCGCTTGGTCTCAGTTTTTTTCGGGGTAGAGTTAGGCAGGTGGTACACAAAGACAATATGTCAAGCGTGTATGCCTTTTTACCATAGGCGGCACCAAATAGGGTCTGGGAACTGCGAGGTTGAATCAACTTCGCAAAGAGGCTGAACTTTACCGTGGTGCGATGGCTTTTGTGCTTCAGTGGTCCATTGAGCTCTGCTGGGTGGTGCTTTGCGCCTTTAGGGCCACTCATATCAGATTGGTCAATGGTTAGAGGCCAGACAATTTCAGCCTCATGGTCCTCCAGGTTCGGTGTTGGAATGAGGATGGCTCCTTATTCCTTAAAACGGACTCATTGTAGCCCAACGCTAAACCCACTGACTTTCGGTCGGTTTTTGAACCACATGCTTTGGTGCAGAGCCCTAATCGTTCTGCTGTCTAGGCCTGGCCAACCTGACAGTATCTTGCCCACGCAATACTATGAACCTTTCGTCAAAAGAATTCCTGATGCTCTGACCACCGCAGGTGATAATCAACGGGGCCTTACGTGATGCACTGTGCAGGATGGATAGGTGTTCGGACGCTACTGCTCAAGATTATCGATCTTCTTATTCCCCAACTTACGCTTTACTCCCTTATGGTCCCGTTCCAACTTCACTTTTATTCCCCCAGTTTTCAACCCCTGATTCTTGGCACTCCCTCAACATGCTTTTCCAGTTGTTTATCTTCTAGTTACAACTGACATGCAAACGCTGAGCGTCACTCCTGATCTATCGACAAACTCATGTCCAATCAAGCGGTCAAGCCCAGTTCGTGGGCTTCCGTTTGGAGCCCTCGATCATCCTTCAGCTCTACATGCCTCAATGTACGCACATTGCTACAGATCGCTCAACAGGCAGCACTTGCCCGAACTTTAGAGATCTTCTCCGTCGATACCTGCTGCTGATCGGTGACCGGCCTACAAGACTCGAGCTCTATGCTCACCCTGCGATCCCCTTCAGGTGACAGCAGCAGCACTTTCTCATTGCGCCTATCCGGTGACGATGCAGCTTCGAGCGACGGCCAAGCTGGTGCTGGTATTGCCCTGAGTCCCCGGGCTGAGGATGCTCTGCTTGATTGGATCACAGTCAGCAGACAGATGTGTGCGGTACGATTGGCTGGCTTGTTCAATGCTTTGAAATCTTGCGGGACTACTAGGTGTCTATTCACAATCGCTGCCTACGCGCTACAAACTGTGGCGATGATTCGGTAAAAAACGACTTCTGCCGCCAACTTACCGAGCCCCTTCGCCACAGAAGAAGCTCGGACACTGTTGTGCTGGCTGGGGGTCTGAACGCTCAGGTTGGAAAATTTTCCACTGATGAGCTGAATCTGGGCGACCAATATGGTGTAGGCTCCCATAATGATAACGGTGATCGGTTACTTCATTTGTGTGAAGATGTCCGCTTATTTCTTGAGAGCATTAACTTCCGACACAACACTCGCCGGAAGGTGACTTGGCGCCCACCAGCCTTGGACGCAAATCGATCATATTGCAATCACTTACCGCTGGAAAGGCTGTATCCAGAATTGTCACTGAATTTGGAACACGTGTGCGGACACCGAACTTGCACTTGTATGTGCTTGCATGCGGATACGTTTTGACGGAAGCGCAGGACGACGTTGTGAGCGCATTGACACCAGCCAATTGACAAAACCAGCTGTTCTGAATGCCTATCAAAGTACGCTGTCATACGAGTTGAGTAAGTCCTCAATGGAGAAAATTGAAGGTCACTGGTCGCATGTTCACTAGACCTTACTAGCAGCAGGCAAATCATCATGTGGTAAGTCTAATAGGCAACATGGACATTGGGCCTCTTCGCAGTCTCTGGAACTTACTGATGCTTGCCGACATATTCCGGCTGAAAGCGAACATAATGAAACTCGCAAAGAGCTCCGGGCAAAGCTCCGTGCTAGCCTGAAAAGATACCACGAATCCTGCTGGTCTCTTCGTGCATCAGTGTTGGAAGCAGCCGTAGCTTTTGGTAACCACCGAAAGTTATTCCATCTGATACCGGAAACGGGCATCGGAAGAACTGGCGTTAGTGAAAATATTTGTGACGAGAGTGGACAGCCTATCTACAACTTGGTAAAGTGTATGGAACGTTGGGCTGAGCATTTGAAAGGCAATTTAATCGGTAGAAATTGTTAGATTTCTCGCCGATCACTGATCGCCCCGCTCCCTGGGCTGTCCCTTTGGATCCACCCTCACGCTCGTAAGTCGAACGTGAGAAGGCACTGTTGAAGTTAAATAAAGCCGCGGAACCAGATGGTCTACCTTCAGCTCTCTTCAAATTCCGAGGACCTGCTATTGTGGATGATTTACACGAGTTACCAGTCAAATTGTGGGAGTAGGAAACTGTCCCAACCAACTGGAGCCGCTCCGTCATAGTCCCAATTTTAAACGGAGATTCACGATCGGAATGCAGCAATCATAGAGGAACAAGTTTGATCTCCAACACCTCCAAATTGCTTGACTCTGTCATCTTTCACAAACTGACTGCCACTTGTGAAAGCCATATTCGTGAAAAGCAAGCCGGGTTTCGTCGAGGTCGTGGCTGCATTGACCAAATTCTTACTTTGGGTCAGTTGTTGGAGCACCGTCACATATACTGGCGACCTACCGTTGTTATGTTCCTCTATATCAAAGGTGCCTTCGATTCGGTTGCCCGATGTGCCTTTTGGGACTGTCTAGTCCGGAATGGTGTGTCCGATGAGTATGTAAATATTATCCGAGCATTATACGCACCTAGCATGGGCAGAGTGAGGGCCTACCGGAAGCTGTCGTCGCCTTTCAATATCTCCAGCGGTGTAAGACAAGGATGCCCGTTGTCACCTTTTGTATTCGCCTTCACTATTGACGAAGTCATGGAGACTGCATTTACAGGACAGGACTTAGAAGGTGTGGAGCTGCTTCCAGTAGAACGATTTCTTGACTTGGAGTATGCAGACCACATTGCCCTCATCTGTGACAGCTCCCAGACGTGCCAAGCTGCACTGGACAGATGAGCGCTGGCTGTTAGCCGCTTCAGACTTTGCTTTGCGTCATCAAATTACGAAGTTTTCCTCCAATATTGGCAGGGATGGCCACTTGAGCAGTCATTTGGTGGAGATCAGCTAGAAATCGTTCAGCAATTCAACTACCTGGGAAGTTGTACTAGCGCCCATGGGCTTGAAGATGAGATCACCAACCGTATATCAAAAGCTTGAACTACTTTTGCTAGTCTTCGTTACCTATGGCAGTACGTTCGACCTTACTGTACGGTTGCGAAACCTGGCCCATTAGATCAGCGGACATAAAGAGGCTAGTTACCTTCGACCATCGGTGCCTTCGCAGTTTGGCTCATATATGATGGGAAGGCCGCGTGAGCAACGAGCGTGTTCTACGCCTTGTTTATGGCACAGTAAAAAGAAATGAACCGTTTAGCGCAGTCATTTCACGCACCAGGCTCCGGTGGCTCGGGCAAGCATGGCGCATGCCAGCCCACCGACTTCCACGACGTGCGTTGTTTGCGCGCCGGGGTGTGGATGAAAGAAGAGGAGGGGTGGCCAAGCGATGACTTGGTCGAGAGAAATGTAGGCCCTCATTTTGGAGCTTGCCTTAGTTGGAGCTTCACGGCTAACTACTTGAGGACCAAAAGACGTTGAATACGTTTGGTTAGGTACACTTGTTGATATGGCTTGGAGCCGACCTCAGTGCCGTTCGTGTCGTGAGTTCCTTTGTCCCACCCCATCCCTCTTGGCTTCCCCTCCAACCACCATCTCATTTCGTAGCATAATAAAATTTTGCATCATAATTTTTCTCGTTGCTTAATAGCCTGCAGCTAGCTTTACGGAACGATGTCCATCCGTTGCTGGTCGCTCACCTGGCATGCTACTGTTGCGTTTATTTCTTTTCTTTTATGTATTGCGACACAGTAGCTGAGGTGTTTTTACACCTCTCGCTAACGTGTATACTGATGATGATGATGAGGAGGAGAAGGAGGAGTCTGCATCCTTTACGACTTCACACTGTAAGTTGCTTCGGCAAGACCTTATACTCCTTCTTCCTTTACGGATGGACGATATGCCTGGTAGCGAAACGACAGCGTACGTCATTCCAGTGTACAACCACGTCTCAGAGATACCAATGACATCATATGGTCCGAAAGCTTGGCGATCTTTCTGTTTGGTCATCTTATTAAAAGGTCCCTGAGCATTCGTATACAAGCAGGCCAGTTTCTCGGTTTCTAGGAGCTCACAGAAGGCTAAAGAGGTCAAGTGTGGAGGAATGTTGACCAATGGGATGTCGGCAGTTACTCGTTTATATGATGGGATAATGATACCTCATTTGGAACTTGCTTCGTCCAAGTGCGTCCCAATCTTCGTTTTGTCCTTCATCAGAGTCAATTAAAGCAGCAGTCAAGTTACGCTTCTATACACCTGTCGCTACGCTTGCTGCTTCCGGTGCTTTAATATTTGAACTTTGCAAAGCTACAGCGACCTTTAACCGAAGTTCAGAAGGAAGACTTTTCCGACTTCACCGTCATAGATCCCAAATACATGTTGCATGTTGCTCTGTCTGAACCACAAATTTTAGGATCCTAGAACCACACCCTCCATAATTTGGTGGGAAAGGTATCCTGGTAAGCGACAGCGCCACAATATCATCCAAAGAAAGGTTTTACGAATGAACCGCAACTGTTGTAAATCGTGCGATTTGGTTTCTTGAACATCGTTAGAAGGATATTCTGGCATGCCATGTAGGAAGAGTGTGTTTAGGCTGTCTTTGTTGCTGTGTCCCTCGTCGATGTTTTTTTGATTGTCGCGCTCTCCTAGGGATATCAGAATAGATGACTATCCCACAGGATCCGTGTCATTGCAGGCATGCGGAGAGTAAAAGTTTCCTACCTTGCTGGAGGATTCTAGTGTTACTCGATTACGTCAGGCTTCGCCATATTTTGGCGAGTTCGGATGACGAGTAATTCGTAATAGGTTTATGGGCTTGGCTTTGACACGCATCAGCACTCGTAATGAGTTCCATTGGCCTTGGTCGTCCGATAACTTATCTCGCACTTTGATAGCAGTAGATTCAGGGATATTTGAGCATAAAACAGTCCAAGTACAAATGTTGCACCCCTTTTTCGTTGATCTGCTAGATAGCGTGCTCGTTTGGCCTGACATTCTGAGAAGTGTTGCTTGTTTACTTTTTGTCCCTCTATTAGCGTTAACAGTGTTTGCAACAGAAGAGACCGCAACGGCGGCCTCCCGGCTCACCTTTGCAGCAACCTCTGCATATGTAACTGAGGTTCCGTGGGGCTTTGTCCCGACAAGAGACATTGGAGCTACAGGTACCTAGGGTTGGTGTTCGGCTGTTTCATCCTTGTTAAAGCTAGATGTCGGGTCTAGTGGAAGTTGCTTAACCATACATTTCGGGTAGTTGCTGATTTTCGCTCCAACGAGTACTGTTTGACTCTCATGAATACGGTCCGTTTTCGCCCGGCGTTCTTGCAAATTTGAAGAAGGCAACCGAGACGTGGACGTGGCTGATTGGGGTTCAGGAGAAGCTGATTGTGCAGCATTCCGCTGCTTAGAAGCCGCGACACTTTCGTGGTGCATACTCGCTCCCATTAAAGTAATCTCATCGTTTATCCTCTGCTCGGCTTCTGCAGTTAACCGGTCGCACTTCTGAGCTAGGATAAGCAAGCACCTAAGAAGTAGAATGGTGGAACACATAGTACAGAACCAAAGTGCATCTTATGAGCTATTTCGCTCTCATACCATTGTTGGGAAACATTTGCAAATTTCCAAACAGTGTGAGCAAGTCAGACATATTTTAACTACTCGATGACGTTCTCCTAACCCGCAAATGCCTTTTGTTTGGAGCCTTTTCGGATTCGCACTTCTGCCATTCAACCTGGTGTCGTTATCTGACCCAGTGGGTTGGTTAGCGTTCTGTACTTTTCCAGCTTTGAGAGCGTCCCCCATCGGCCAGGGGAGCGTCGTCGTTTCAAGGTCAAATGAGCGGTCGACGTGGTCGCACGGTCCACGTGATGGGTTATGCAGACACGCTGGCTGACTAGGTCACAAGGAATGGCGAGCGACTGGAACCTGCTAACCGAAGTTGAGCACAACGCTGAACAGGTTGAGAGATCACAAATTCTTTCACAGCTGTGTTGAGAAACGCCGGATCGGAATAAGCTTAAGCTTTTCGGACTGCCTCGAGAATTCTGTATCGAATGGTGTCACACAGAAAGGCAATCGGCTCAATGTGATTGAGTTATCCGCTTGCGCTTAATCACGGATGCCACTGAAAACGGTTAGTGATGGCACGGACTTTAATCGTAGAATATAATCCCACGCATGAAGATTAACTGTGTAGAGCTGGTGAATCCGGTTGGGACGCTGCGAGAAGATGGAGAGAGGAATAATCCAAAGGAACCAGAAGCACGCCCGTCACGCGTGTGTGTTTGGAACCACCGTAAGGTCACCTAACACTTAGGTGGAAAGATAAAGAGGCCTCATAAGTGTATCTTAGGTTTATTTGATCGAGCGTTAATGAGAGGTACTTTAAGATTATTAGGGCTGAATATAGCTGTAGCAGGGGCACCAATTTCCACATTGCAACGTTTATTCATACTCGATGGATTTTAGCATCTTACATTGTTTGTTGATATTGACGATGCTGCTCTCAAAGCAAGTGCAACAGGTGATAAAAGCATGACCGATGGTTTGTAGGAGTGGATATGACGCGTAGTACTAGGGGGATTATGGACATTTGGGTGATGAGTTGATGATGGACCAGTGCTCATTGTTATTGTAGGACATGTCATCTAGCGTAGCAAAACGAAACCGGGTATTACATATTTTACGGGAGCTCGTGACATAGAAGTATGGACAGATGATTTGAAATAATTGCACTCTCCGTTTGAAATGATTATGCCTAGTCGCAACTTGCTATCTTCCATAAAAATAGTCCGGGTGTTGGTAAGCGTGAAGTGGATGTTCCAAGTAGTTGTGTGAGACCGGAACCCAATGGATAAAGAGTAGGGCTTTATCGAAATCTGCTATCCCTGTAGTTCAGTCCGTTAGTCAATTTAGCTCGCGATTGCTCGTTGTGTGATAATCGACGTCGTTGAGCAGGAGGGTATTAGTTTCGAGTCGGCTCTTTCGGTGTTTCCAGCCGATGCGGGCGCCAGGGTGATTGCGTGGTCTGGGAAGAAATATACTGAGGAGCTATGGTGGTCTGGATTCACAAACCTAACTGCTGGTATTGAGTTTTAACCGGTGGCTTATTAGACTACTCTTTTGGAGTCCAGCAACGATCTGCATCCAGGCGTTGGCTAGCGTAATTTGGAGAACATCGGGTCAGGGATGTCTCACATCGTTTTTGCCATTTCTTTAGCTGCGACGAACAGGTGGATGGAGTAGAATTTGGCAACTGAATATCATGAGTCAGTAGCAATATGCAGCGGGACGTTATTGATATCAAGCTGACTATCCGCATCCTGTAGGTTGGGGCCTCTGATCAAATTTTGTGGTCGGATTAATAGCGATACTATCAAGAAGTGGGATGAACTTTGTGGGCTCGAAGACAGCTTCTGTTGTCATTCGCGACGCTACGGTTTGTTTTTTTAATGTCTGACATTATTTTCGTGGGGCTGAGTCATGGTCTACGCCTGGCATTTTGGCCAGGCTCGTTGAAGTTGCATTCGGTGACACAGAGCTTCTATGTTGCTGGACAGGAGCTGCACATGAAGATGGAATGGTTCACTGTAGAGGCGTTATCAAGTTTGACTAGGAGCTGCGTAAGTTCGCCTGAGCACTCAGGTTAAATCTTTTGTCCAAATATGTTTTGCCTAATTCTTGTCTCCTAAAGGTGTGGAGGAGGAGGCAGGTTCGTCTTGATGCCATCTCTCTCAATCTCTTACATATGCAACTGTACAAAGACATGTTACCCGTGCATAACCGTACGCTCATCATTCTAATGTATTCGTCTCAGCAACTCACAAGCTACTTAGCTCAACCGAGGAAATGGGCACTACTGAGTAAGCTCAGTAGGGAGAAACGCGTCTTGTGCTTTCCGGATGTGGTTCAGCTATGTAGCTTTGAGCTGCAAGGCCGAATATGTTACAATTACAACTGAAATCCTCTTACTCATAATTAGTACACTCATCACTAAATCAGGAGTCAGATGGTCCGGGACGTTGAAGAAAACCGCGATGAAGGCATGATGTGCCCACTCACTTACCGTCGTAAGACCATGATTGCTACGTTTGGTTCGCATGATGCATAAATTGGAGATAAAATGACATAAATCCAGAGATTGGGTGTAAAAAGCAAAACTGACCATACCAGTTACTCTAATGGTAGGGAAGGAAAATGTCAGCTGACGCAGGGTTCCGAATCTGGAAATGCGAATTATTGGTAAGGAAGTGCCACTTTCAGCAGCATAGGTGCGCCAATAATAAGTTTATTTTGGATTCTGATAAAATCCAATTGACCTGATGAACCGAGCAAATAACTCACATACGTGCAAGTAATTGGTGAGTCCGGTAAGAAACATTATTTTATCATGAATGTTTATTTTATCAATAAATTTTCCCCGCGAGTACTATCAAGCATTGCTATTTTAACTTAACACACCAATGTTACACTGTTACACTGCACATCGTCCACTCTTTCTGCTCCTGAAAACATGCCAATTTCTTTCTCGATCACGGTCCAGTTTAGTTCGCAAAACATCCAGTTTAAGTTGCAAAGCATCCAGTTTGCTTTGCAAAAACTCCAGTTTAAAGTGAGAATTTTACACATATGCATACTTATAGATATGTGTATGATGGACGATTGATAACCCGTAGTACACTTGCAAATGAATCACAACATACTGGTACATAATCTAAGACAGAACGGGATGAATAATATTTAAATAAAACCACTGGATTTGAATCAACGACATATCCACCGTTGAGTCTAAGATCTTGACATGTCCGAGAGAACTTCCAGCCTTGTTGTATCGTTTTGATTGCGTGGCCATCGCAACACAGAAGATCGTCTCACTACGGTCAAGATTGATGTTAGCGCCTCCATACCATTTGTGCAAGTGATCTATTGGCCACAACTGCATCATGATATACATCAAGTTTGTGTGGGATTGAACGCAACGCAATGAGTTATTTCGGCTTAGCTTCCCAGTGAGTTTACCAATATCTGCATTTCACAAGCTACTTTTTTGAGAGTTATACACCTTTTCACAATGCGGAACCTGCCAGAAATATTAGTTATTTCCAATAATAAACCATCGTTTCCAGGGTATCATTGCACCTAAGAAACTACTTCACGTACCCAAAACTGAATGCTGCATTAGTCGAAATTCGGTTCGTGCATCTCCATGCAAATAAAATAAAAAATAAACTTGCAAAATAATTGTCTTTCAAGTTCGCACACACTATGGTAAAATTATTTCGGACTACAGTTACATACGTCTCACAAGTTGGGATTTTACGGCCATAGATCAGTCGCCCTTTAACTCAAATATTGTGAAAAGAGAATTAGCAAAGCCTTGCAAAAGTGCACTTTGTTCACCTCAACTGCACACTGCGGTACGCTGTTTCAAACAATTAACAGTTCCCTTGCGAACCCCATAGATGCGAGACTCGTTTGGATCTGGGCTGTGACTTGATTACAACACAGGTCACGGGTCATATTCGGTCAGATGGCCGCTGACATGCACCCTCTACTTTTGTCCAGCCAGAAAATTCCGCATCCAATGGGGGCGGTGGGTGCGGGCGTTCAGCTTGTGGGTCACCTTAACAGATTTCGCCTTGGTTACTGTTTGTAAGCACTCGCGCCTCCTCAGAAGTAGGTTGGTGGTGCTTGAGCTCTCTAGCTGGTAGACGTGCTGAGACGGCACCAGTAGATCTTCCGATTGAAAATCCATGGTAAACATTTCTTTATTTTCCTCACAAATAGCTTGACCAGAAGTGTTTGTCAACGTTGTTGAGATCGCCGCCTTTCAGCACCGGCATTGTCACACAGCACTGAAATCAAATCAAAATGATACGCATGAACCCGACTGGAAACATTGTTAGCATTTTTCATTAGAACTGCGAAGCAATGAGACGTAACATTGACCTCAAATTGCAACCAAAGAGTAAGAAGACCAACATGTGTATGCACATCACTCTTGCGTGGCGTTGATAAGTTTCTTGGAATTCACAAAATACTGTGACAAAAAACCTAACGCTAAATTCAGGACGGTATCCGAACAGGAGAGAGCTTTTGATAAATACGCGCGTAGGGGGGAAATGATCATATAAAACTAATGAAAACTTGTCACATGTCCCAAAGTGCCTGGTAATGATGGAGTCAATCAGCTTTTTTGGACAACCAACTAAACCTGGGAATAAGCCTAATGGAAAGCATAATCAATATGAGGCCTTTTTGTATAAGACCAGAAAAAGCAGTACGTTAGCAATATGGCCAATAAAGAGGAATCGAGTTGGTCACAAGTTTGTAAATCAAAGAGCAGTGTAGCGGAAGCATTTTAAGTCATGCAGTAAAATGATAATTTTCGCACCTTGCGACACCTTTAGTTAAAGTGTGTTCAACAGGATAGATCATAAGATAAATGTACGTCAAGGTACTTAACAGTGGGTGTACTGGGTATGTTGTGGTCGCATACCACGATGCGGCACGAAGTGTTAGCTAAAGTCAGACGATTGTCAGTGAGCAGAATAGCGAAACTTACGTCGTGGCATTTTGAATCGTAGAAAAGAAGCGGTCGGGATGACGGCCACTGCTGAAGCTCAGAAAACCAGCTTTGAAGTACTGATAATGAATCCGGTTAGAGTTATGCTGTTTTGAACCCTATCGTCAACATACTTATCTCTAAAAATTTGGGAGGAATTAGAAGCATGTAATGTTTAAAGGGAATAAAAGACGGGAGACGATTGTTACTTGTAAAACGCCCTGGACAACAGGAAGGGCGGGGGATTTTTGCCCCCTTGGCTGAGTGAAATGCGAATGCTGTATGAAGTATTTGTTCATCAGGTTGCACACTGCTGGTTGGATATCGCGATGAGGCATACCATAAAAGACGGGACATGCTCTTACAATAACCGCAGTTACCGAGTGGGGCACCTCTTTAACGCAGAAAGCAACCAAGAGGGGTGCGTTAAGACGAAATCTAATTGCGCTTCTACTCAGGTAGATAAGGTAATTGTGTTCGTTAACTCAAGTGTCTGGATGAGTGCTGTATCGCTATTATTGAAGTCCCCAACGATGATACAGACAGATCGTTTACTTTTCAGCAGTGTTGCCGAGGATAGAAATTCAGCAACTTTTTCAACCCGCTATCTGGTGTGTCAGGGTGTATATATACGTTCCAAATACTAACTGAAATTAACTCACCTAAAATCTTTGGATTACATTCGATAAAATAGAAGTTGATTGTGACTTTTGAATGGGGCAAAATATGGCTGAAGTGTCACCCCAGCGTTCACGGACGCAGGTGATGACACCCCGACCAGGATTTTGTTGAATTTCGGGACCGCCAGATCTGATGGGTAGATAACCATAAAGTTGAATAACATCGTTTTACACATCAGAATGTAACCAGCTTTCTTGGAGCATAAAAATGTTTGTATTGGAATATTTATTTTATTGTATAACAGCAGTAAGATTAACTATTTTCCATGGAGTGATGGCATATTGATGGATAAGATCAGTGGAAGCTGTCTTGTTAACCGAATGAAGTCTAGGAGCAACTAACCAACCAGGAAGTTGTTTACTCTATTTAGCAGAATGACTCGTTTGAACGTATTCCTGACTTGGAGGGCATATTTGAGGAAAACATATGTAGAGCAGTGGCCCGATTTATTTTGTTTGATATTTTCGTTTAAAATGAGGGGCTGTGGCTTGATATCTCCAGTGTGGATGCGCTTTATGTGCATGGTGACAAGATGCTTACCTGTCTACTACCCACTACCTCGTCCATACTGCCTCTAGGAGACAGTTGCTCGTTGCTGGAGGCTGGTCTTGATAAGCTCGAAGAGTGGTTCCATGCGCTCAGTGTGGAGCGGACTACGGTCCAACCACCGTCTTGTGTGCGATTGATTCCCCAAATACAGCGTACTTGTGCTTGCCTGTGAAGGAGTGTGGGCCGGCTCCGTTGATGAAACGTGGCTCCCATCCACATGCCTCCCGGTCTTATTGCTTCGGGTTTCCACTGGATATGGGGTGTGTGCTTGGAGCTGTGGTTGGTGCAACACAAGCCATGCATGGTCTCTCTGTATGCGCAGGCTTCCTGTGGTTGGCGACAGTGACAGACAAAGCCGAAATGGGATGCTGCCGACCATCTCGGTGAGATTTCAGAATGTCGACGGAATGCATTCATATCGCTGTCGAGAGATAAACCAGATAAATAAAATGGTAAAAGATTTTATGGTTTAGATAAATCCACAGTATAATGAATAAAAATAGTTTCTTCATGAGAAATGCAACAGTCAAGCTCAAGCTCCTACCCCGAACTAGGCTAGGAACCGTCGGGCAGCTATCTATTGAACAAGTCAGTCACATAGTGGAGTAGCAACTGTTTTGCCAACAGGAACAACGGTATGCGTTCACCCCGCTTGCACTGGAAAATCTGTTGACCTACAAAATCTTGAAACGTCTTTAAAACATTTATTGTTACGGAACAACAGCCTAAAGGTTAAATTTAAAAAGGTGATTTACTTCCTACATTCTCGCCTCTTCAGAGAACTCGTATACAAAATTTACAAAATTCTATAGCCTTCAGGTGCTGCAAAGTTATGAATAGCACTATCCAAATTCAATGCATTGGCAAGTTGGCTCTCTACGTGTCTCACGCCGCGTGGTCGTATGAATCGACGTTTTGAATCTGTTACTCGCATTTCTCGAGGCAAAGTACTGTGCTAACACTTATCTAACGCGGATTTGCCAACTCGCTGCAGTGAACCAATCGCTGCAAGATGGCCTAACACAAACTATCGTTACATCCACTATTGCAATTTCAACGGGATTTTCATAGAAATTCAGGCGCGAATTAACTTTACTTTTTGAGTGCATGCCATTATTTGTAACTTCCTTTGATGGGGTGCTCCTAGCGCTACCCAGCAATTTCTTTATGACCAGGATCGGACACACCTTTTGATAGCTGCAGCACATTTTGTTAGTTACGCTACATTTAGCAGCCATCATCCTAACACTCGTCAAACTAGAGCGAATGATAACACCACAGACAAAACTGTCCAGTAAATCTAAGCTCGGCCTGATCGATATCTATTCGGCCACATCCCACACCAGCAAGTTCCCCCACTGACCGCAGATGGCTTTGTTTGCAACTGTGGTCGCACTCGTAGAATAATGTCAACCGACATCGCGTGCTTGTCACCATATGCTTGACCATATCGAGCTGCGCATATCACTGACGCAACCGCTCTGTCTCACAACACAGCAACAAGGAAAACCATGCGCACATGCTCCTCTCAGCCTCAGACGAAGTTCATTACGGTACTAACTCGTGCTCCAATACCTTCGAATTGGAGTAAACTGTAGTAACTCCAGTAAGGAATACCATCTCTGGTGCGCAAATGTAAGTATAGCGAAAGGAAAAGAACTACAGTGTACACCAGACTCCAATTGGTTCGGTACCGGGTATCTGATTACTCCACTCTAAAGGTGTATCGCGATGCTGGGTCAGAAATGTGACCAACTGTCAGCAACTGTGCAGTCTGCGATGGCTGGTCTAGCCGTCACCCTGAGACCAGCTGCATAGGAACCCGATTCCGGTTGTCCGAAATTATGTTCAAAGGTGGAATTGAATATCCAAAGCCAATATATGGTTAACAGCGTAGCGCCAGCAACCCAAATACGGGAAGTAGCAGCCAGGGTATGTGAACATCGGCGACCCCGATTTGCAGTGTGGTTTCTTCCGGCGACGTGTCTGCCTCACATGATACACTGTTGCATTCGGGTTTATCTAACACTGCCAAAAATCTGAAAACTTACACGCCCGTCATCGCTGCATGTAAACCCTGGGCAAGGATATCCGGCATATCTGCAACTACTCCAATGAGTTTATGAGATTACACGAATATCATTGCGCAAACGAGAAGGCCACCCACCCCGCCGCCGCTAAAAGTAGACACTAGCTTGTCCAAAATTAAGAAAGCTAAGAAGACATAGAACTCGATGATGACAATATGTACCAACGTACTTGATTCAGCAGAGACCGCAAGTAAAGATTGACGATTTGATAACAATAACAATGGGAAACATTATGCCAGGGTTGGAAATACAGGCCAAACAGACTAACTTGTGTCCTATTGTCCGTCACGCAAGCATGCTTTAGTAATAGCAAACAACGCTACTTAAGGGAAACATTTCATTTGGGTGAAGAAGCGGAGACCGTTCTCCTGTCAGCTCGCAGTTTTCGCGATTCGTCATGCGACGTTCATATATTCCCTTAGATCCCTTGGAGTAAGCGTCTGCAAAGAAAGCGAAATTCAGGAGATTACCACAAGCAAACCGACGAAAGATGGTTATTTGTTCATGTTGTCCCCAAAATCTAGTCATCCGAGAAGTCGCAGACTCAAGCTCATGATTTTGAGGAGTAGCGATACATACGCGTAGCGCTCTCTCCACGAGTTGATTGCAAACGCAACGCCAAAGTTATTCGTATCACCCAACTAGAAAGGAAGTGGTCCATGGGTGTTGATAATTATACTCTACTATAACCAAATGGTTGAAAGAGTGCTTGGAAGTTGGCACAACGTAAGCATCAAACTGCGATCAGGGATTCGAAATGCATTGGAATATTGGTAGCTCGGGAGGCTTGCTCAGTTGTTAGGGAGTTCTCCGAGCTGGGCAACTTGGTTGCAAATGTTTCGCCACCATTCGAGGTGGCATCTTCAGTGCGGGATTGGTAGCAGTTAAGTAGCAGTAGCTGGCAGAAAGCCAACCCAATAGTGGATTTGGGTTTGCTTTCTGCCAGCTACTGCTACTTAACTGCTACCAATCCCGCACTGAAGATGCCACCTCGAATGGTGGCGAAACGTTTGCAACCAAGTTGCCCAGCTCGGAGAACTCCACAACAACTGTGCCATCAGTGATACACGTGAAGGCGGTCGAGATCAGGCTACTAGTATGTGAGGGAACACAAAACCGGCAGGAAGTTGTCGTGACCCCCACTGTTTGCATTTTCAAACAGGAACGCAGTGAAACACCACTGCTGTCCGAAGAGGAAGGAACAGACGATATGCTGCAAATCGCCTCTAAAAGCGTAGTTATTTTGTGCTCCATGCGACACACCGAAACTGCTCCGTGGGGTAATGTAGAAATACATCCAGAAACGGTTGTCTACCGGCCCCACAAGAGTCGGCGTAACCTCTAGAAACGTTTGTGTGTTCAGATACGCTTCTAGCATTGGTTTCTCTCAGCCGTTTGTGTACAAACATGGTCCATCGAGAATACACTGCAGTTCAACATCACAAAGTGAAACATTCTGAGCATACGCCATCAGAGTACTCACAACTACCGCTTAGGGGCACAAATTCAACAGCGGGCTTCTCGTGAGTGAGATCTCGCTGTGCTCATGCTAAACAAACTTGGTTGTTTGAGGCAGACTGAAAAGGTATCAATGAAAGCTAATCAGCATCTCGGTCTACGTAGAGCCTACGGAAAGTTTGTCGCCGCATTGTTCCCGAAATTGCTTGGCGTTTACGCGAGGTCGCACGCGGAATATGCTATTCAAGATTGGAAACCCTGCCTGAAGCACTACCTCACCCCGATAAATCGGAATACTTGTAGCTGGGGTTGACTGTTCTGGTTTTCGTTTGTTCTCCGACCTGAGCAATCGTGCAGCAGACGTTTCGTCACTAGTCGAGGTGACATCTTAATTGCCTCACTGCTTAGCGCACAAGCTCGTTGAGTGCGTCGTCGGCTCTTGCTCGAATGGGCTTGTACGCTAAACAGTGAGGCAGTGAGGATGTCACCTTGGCTGGTGACGAAACGTCTGCAGCACGATTGCGCAGCTCGGAGAACAAACGAAAACCAGATTCACCTCACTGCGCTCGATATGCACATTGCATGGCAACAAAATACGTCGGCGTTTTGTCCCCTCTTTCCAACCCACTCAGGACGTATTAGCGTCTAAGGTGAGATCTCATAATGGCATATCAGAGCCTAAAATATCACAACCACATGCCATTCTCTTTTGAATATCAAAAGACATCACTAACAGGTCATCTGTTCAAGCTGGTCACGTAATACATCTGACTGGAATGTCGACGGAACTTTCCCCCCTTTGAGTTTCACAGCCTTAGTACGTCCTTCCAACACATGTAATTGATCCCTCTTCCTTTTTCAACAACTGCCTAGACGATATGCTGACATATTTACACTACGTGATACAGCCCGTGAACAACAGATGATGGAATTATGGCACAACAAACAGTGTACGGCATAATAGCCCCCTAAAATCAGGAAAGAATACACGAAAATGTGCTATTCCGACCCCCTTGGTCAGTCATGTATCACACACGTTATTTTACTTATATAGTTTTATATAAATTTATCGATTTTCAACCCACCTGCCTATCCTACGAGACACGTCAAGCAATCACTTTTATACCCGTCATAAACCATTGTCCATTGCTCCAGATGGAGAGAACAGCTAAGTCACATCATGCTACCATAAAGTTGTCTCTCAAAATCTATGGAAAAATAAACAACAAAATTGTAATTCGCTGCAGACATTGCAAGTTAACGCAAAGACAATGTCTCCTCCGAAACATTGTGCTACTAAAAAAACTGTTACCTTTACAGACCAATATATTTTACAAATCTGATGTATTGAATTACTGCGATCATTTAACCAACTACTTGAACTATTCCTTCGAAATTTTTGTCCTATAAAAATCGTTTTCATTTGCGCATATAGGTTTTCATCTCCGTGCTTTAAAAGACTGCGCAGACTTAAGGAAACAGCTTACAAGCATAAAGTCGCCGCTTTATTAACGTCCCTACCGCCTGAGATAGAAAGAAATGGGTCACTTCGACCATATTTATATCCAAACTATACCTGGAAAGAATAATTGTCCGGAAATATGGAAAAAGGATGAAGAGCCTGAGTGAAGCCGTCAGAAGTGTCACACACTCTGCTCCCCATGTGAAGGAATTCAACCGCAACTTCTGTGATCATATAAAGGATACAACATTGCAGTTACCAACTTTACCGTCGCAACTCTCCCCACAAACTTAATCCCCCATCGATAGCGCAACAGTTCACAAAATCTTAAGACGGATACAGTCGTTCAAAGCGCCTGGACCATACGGACTATCGCCTATACTCCTCAAGGAATATGCCCATTCCTTAGCAGTCTTTTTCTGAACTCTACACCATGTGCCTACATCCGCGAAGCGCTCGCAAAACACCTGTGCCAAAAAGGGACCTGTAAGTACCGGCCCATTGCTTGTACGTCTGTGGTTTTGAAGACAATAAAACAAATCATACTTGGTAGAAGGCTTGTCCACACCCACTCGAATGATCTTTTTCTGCTCACCTATCTCACTTCAAGATCTACTTTGGATGCGTTAACCTGTCTTGTACATTCCGTGCTTTCATCACTCGGTAAAATGAACAAACCCTTGCGGATCTGCTTCCTAGATTGGAGCAAGGTTTTCGGTTGTGTAAAACACGTGCTGCTGTTACATGATATGCTATTGCCCGGAGTTCAAGCTTTGATTAGTGTGTTATGTTACAGACTATTTTGCCAATGGTGTGTTGTTTAACAAGATTGGGGAAAGGCTCTTCCTCACTTATCAAAAATTCAGGTGTTCTTCAGGGAGCTATTTTGTCCCCATTCCTATCTTCCACCTACCTTAACTCCATTCCCACTGCTAAAGAATCCATCCTACTAAAGTATGCTGATGACATGCTCCTTGGTATACACAATCACACCACAGATTCACCGGCCAACTTGCAATGCTTCTTTGACGACCTCACTTCTTGGTCCAAAGTTCGCTGCTCTTCGCGCAACGCATCAGTGTAAAATGTCATATACTTGCTAGCCAAGGTAAACAGTTATCAACAGCTCCTGGCGAACACCTTTCATCTTAGTATTAAACTGTCAGTCTAAACTCCTGTACTGTTCATCTTCCCGGGACTTAAAAAACGGATGGACTACAGGTGCTGGTTGCAAAGTTTCGCAGTCTCAGAAACAAATTTGACGAGGTACACGCTCTTACCGCAAAGCTACTTCCTGACCTGTTGGCCTTCACTGAGTCCTGGCTCACTTCAGATATCTCCGACTCTGAGATCCCCATCTCAGGATACCAACTTTTCCGTACTGACCGATCTGGAGCAAGAGCTGGTGGTGGCGTAGTTCTCCACTAGAGAGATGATCTTAAAGTTCATCTCGTAGAAGCCATCAGCGACGCTGTTGATGGTGCAGAGCTACTCTGGTGTAGGATCAATGATGGCTTCAAATCTCTTATGATAGGCGTTATCTACAAAGCCCCGTGGGGACATGGCGCCTCTGTGCTAGAGTTTATCAAATCGCATGGAAACCGCAGAGATTGTCTTATTGTGGGTGACTTCAATGCCCCGCATGTCAATTGGGACCTACTACACTGTCACCTTCTACCCGAGTCCTTTGACGCCAGCTTCCTTGAAACTGTCCTCAAAACAAACCTCTCCCAGCATATAATATCGCCCACTAGGCTTCTTCCCGGCCAGACTCCGCACACCCTTGATCTTGTGCTCACTCCGTCCATGGCAGATGTCTCAGCATTGACCCTTCTACCACCCATAGGTAAAAGCGATCATTGTAAAATCTCCTTCCTATGAACTAAACGTCTAGCTATCCGAACCCGGTGCACACACCGTCGTAACTTCTGGCGAACCGACGCATTCAAGCTAAGGACGGCTGCAAGTAAGTTGAACTGGAATGTTCCACAACACTTGGAACTCGGTGCTGCTTGGAACAACCTATTCCACCAATTGCAGCTGCTCATCGAGGAGACTGAACCTTTCCACAGTAACAGGCCTCTTTTTAAGGGTCCCCCTGAATCGAAGCAGAATTCAGGGCCAACATCAAACTACGACGAAAACTATAAGACAGATTCAAGCTTTCCCGCTTAGACTCAGACTACTCTAAATACAAAGTGATCAGGAACTTCTGCTCCCTGCAGAAATGTGAAAAGAGACAATGGTACGAGCATAGCCTGGCCGAACAATCCCTCTCTAGGCAAAAGATACTAGTTTCATACCTTAATAGATCTTCCAAGGCGGGCAGTGGAATTCCTGCATTGTCTAATAATGAACCAGGTATAATACACCATGACGATGACGCCAAAGCTGACCTCCTGGCTCTACAGTTCTCCACAGTATATACGAAGGGAGACGAACTCGCAAACCCTCAAGTACTTGCACATACAGTACCTCTGGAACGTATCAATATCGATGCAGGTGCTACCTTGAAGCTACTAGAACTGAAATCATCTTCCTCACCAGGCCCAGACTGGCTACACCCACGTTTTCTCAAGATGGTAGCTGAATTCATTGCCGTCCCACTTTGTCCAATCTTTCAGCTCTCTCTTAAAGCTGGTCGACTACCTGTCGATTGGAAGACGGGTGTAGTCATGCCGGAATACAAAGGTGGAAACCGCCAAGACTCTGCGAACTATCGACCAATTTGCTTGACGTTGGTCGCTTGCAAGATCATAGAAAAGTTCATTAAATGTGCTCTTCACCGACACTGCGAAGATCTGAACTTCACTTCAGTCACCCAGCATGGCTTCCGATAGGGACATTCCTGCATCACTAACCTGCTGGTCACTAGAGAGAATTGGGCTAAATCAGTTGGCGCTGGAAAACGTTTAGATGTGATCTTCATCGACTTCAGCAAAGCTTTTGACAGAGTCCCACATCAGGAACTACTCTCTAAACTCTGCGAAATTGACATAACTGGGAACCGCCTACTAAGGATCAGTGACTTCTTGCAAGGCCAAAACATGCACGTCAAAGTAAACGATGGTCTTTCATTCCCAGTGCCTATGTACAGTGGCGTACCAAAAGGCTCCGTTCTCGGACCGGAATTGTTCAAGATATATATCAGTGATCTACCAAGTATGCTATAAACGGACTGTCTGATCTACGAAGACGACCTCAAGCTATAATCGGAAGTGTCCAACCTCGAAGACGCCGACCGATTACAGGAAACGCTTGATCCACTACACTCTTGGTCTCTCAAGTGGGGTTTGCCAGTCAACAAAGATAAGTGCTCAGTCCTTTCTATAGGTGCTACTGAACCACTGGGCATCTTTCACATTGGCGGGCACCTACTCAAGATTGCCACACAGAAAAAGGACCTGGAGACAATAATTTCCTCTGATCTCAAAACGACCCTTGACACATGAACGAAAACTGCTGCGGAGAACAGGATGAGGGGCGTGATAATGAGATCATTCCCTAAAATGACGCCGCAGATATTTAGACTTCTCTTCACCTCCCATATCCGTCCCATTCTTGAATTCGGACTTCCGACCATAGCCGCTTTATCTAAACATGAAAGTGGCAAAATAGAAGAAATTCAGTGACGAGCCTCGAAATTTGTCCCTGGGTTACGCAAACTCCCGCACCCCACCCGACTACAGAGGATGAAGCTTTTTCCCTTAGACTATCGTCGACGTCGCGGAGACCTCATCTATACCAGATGCATCCTACGAGGAGAACAGGGAAACGAGCTAAGGCAGTTTTTTTTCTGCTAAGACTTGGCAACTCGATTCGAGGTCACAGCTGTAAGCTGTTTAACCCGAGGAGGTTCAAAGTCCGCTCAGATGTTGCTCTCTCCACTCGAGTAATTAATGACTGGAACCGACTGCGGGACCCAATTGTCAAAGCGCAATCAGAAGCGAATTTCAAACCTTTGCTAGACATCTTCCTACTGAGTACTCCAGGATCCTGCAGGGCTGATATTACATCCTGAGCCATGACAGCAAACTCGCCTGCAATTCTTGGAACATCGGGAAGCGAAGGAGCTGACACGGGACCCCCCTTCTGCTCTCTACCACTCAATGAACCCAATGAACTCAATCTCGAAATTACACTAAGCCGGGATCTCACGTGGTTACATCCCGTGAATAAAACGTTCACTAAAGTCAGGAGACTAACATGCTAAGTCTCCCGACTTAGGCCATCATCCATGCCTCGTTACTTAATTCTACGGTTTGTCGCCGCTTGCGTAAGACCGCACTGGACGTATTGCTCACCTTTATTATTTCCTGGACTCTTAACCGAGCAATTCAAGGTGATCAGCAGCTCGCTGAAGCATTTTGCTCGAGGCCGCGGAATTTCTATGCTAGTGTTTATTGACGTCATTATGTCCAATCATGCACATTTCTGCGAAAAACCGACGTCCATATACACACTGAGGCCAGTCACCCGCTCCATTGTGCATTGTCGGAATGTATCTCAACTTCTTCGACGAGACAAAGCTACAAAGCCATTTATGCCTGCATACGGGTTTACGGTATGTCAGTTGTTCCCTATTTGTCACGTTTTTTGAGGGATCATGATGTAGTCAAACAAGACCTTATTGCCAAACTGAATGGATGATATCACCACTTCCGCATTTTTAAACGAGGCGCACTATATACAACTGTCATATTTTTATTTGACTTTATTTGTGCCCTCAGAGTGTGTGTTTTAAATGAAAATTCACTTTTCATGGGAGCATAAAGCGCATTGTCGACTTGTTGACGGGTCTTGTCCGGTTCAGTACTGAATGAACGCAGCCTTTTATAGGCTACTGTGTACACTGAAACAGCAATGCTGACGGCTCGAGTAAGAAAAATGCGCAGTATGATCAGAATATTGGGTAATATTTCAGCACAAGGCAAAAAAACGTCCTTTGTCTATTGATTATATCAACTATTGAAGCTTCCACAAAATACTGCATTCTCTTCCTTTCTGCAAAATGCTCTCCCTCTCGATGTGTCCATTAATCTCGCTAAGGTGAAAGTCCTAATATCTTTCAAGCATATTTGACGGCATAAGAAACGCATGTTTGTGAGCGGTGTCGTTAATATACTGAGATGTACGGTAAATTACTTTCGCCAACCTGCTTGTGGCAGCCAGCATTTTCTGTTTCATACCTCTATCAAATCCCATCTATGTATCAAAATATTCTTCACCATTCATCTGTTTCCTCTGCGGAATCAAGACCCCAAGCTGATCCTGAGCTCCGAGTATAGCTTTTGGATCCATCCACCGAACTGTCCATCAACGTTTCTCCTTTCTACAGAAAGCAATCTCTTAAGGTTGGAAACTTGACAGGACTTTACAGCGGAGCAAGCACGTTTGTTTGAAGATACTTCTGTGCAGCAATAATTTCCGGGAGAACCGATCTCCGAAAGCATAGAAGCGAAAGAAAAGGAGGCGACAATTTGGAGGTGAGAAGTCTTGAGATAATATTTTCTCCTTCTTCTATGAGGCGTACCAAAGCCTTGGTGACGGCAGATAATTTCTTAAACACAGCATTTACAGCATCAACTTGTCTACTTCATCTAGTTTCCACAGTTGCAGGCTGGCTCCATCCGACGGAAATACAGCAGCGGCAGCTCCTTTTTGACGAACCACATGGATATCAAAACTTCAAAAGTAAAACATTCATTCATATGGTTACGAAAGCCGAGGACAACAACATTTCTGACTGTATTGCACGTTGCATAAACGATTCAACTGAGATACAGTTTTCTTTTCTGGCTTTCTTTCTTCCGAGCAGCAACCGACCATCCCGCGGGACATACAATGCTTCGGCTGCTTTGCACACGATTTAAAATAAATGCTGAAAAGTATCGGCTGACGGTTGTCTTCCCGCTGCCATTAAATATCTGAGAGGTTTCTGTCAAATAAGCTGCCACAAAGAATTTAGAGAAATGCAGCACATATATATCAAGGCACCTTGGCTTTCGCGGGAATCGTCCATGTTTCACTCACCAGCGAATGGCACATGGAAATTTAACTAACTGCCATCGCCCTTTGGATTTCAGAAGGACAGTTACTTCGGTCTATTGGGAAATCACAAGTGAGTGAGCCAATCTGCAGCACCAGGACAGTTACTGTGAGCTCATTGGCAATACGTCGCGCACCAAGCAGAAGTCATGTATTAAATTGCGCATCTAATAGTGAACTCTCGGTAGCTCAGTGAAGGAGCAGCGGACCGGAAATTCGTGGGACCGTGGTTCGATTCCCCGTCGAGGCAGATTATTGTGTGCAGTTTAATCGTGACTTCTACTTTCTACAAACCGTACGCTACTCACAGACATCCTTCAAGTAAATATGTTATCGATGCATTGGGCTTTGATATCACCCACTCTAGCTTATCAAAACTATCCTACCACAAGAACCACCAACAAATGAGGCGGTTCAGTCATAAGTAAGATGGGCAACTTTCTCTTCTAATGACATCACTGTGTTGGAGATAGCAGTGCCCCGTCCGACGCAGTATGAGCTCAGTTCGCAGTATCGCACTCATCAGCTGAGACAGTAGTTTTGCTAAAGTTGCAAAATGCACAAATTGTACAACTTCTTTCTGAGAACACCATGATATGACTGACTATCTAAGCAATAGAGAACCACGCAACATCAAAATCTATGTCCACGTGACGTGTTTTAAGGCCACTTTGCACAGGTTGGCAAACTAAGTGCTCCTGGAAGGCCTTACGAACCACATTTGTTGCCATAAGGACTGCACACCATAACCAAGTATTTACATGTAGGTATTGTTTTGACGCAGGATTCGGGCAAATACCAGTCAGTATTTGTTTGCCTGTGACCTAGATGGGTTACAGCAGTAAGCAGCCCAAAAGGTACTGTAAGCTAACATGAGCAAGGGAAAGGCAGTGTCCTCAAGACACCAAAGCATCTATTACAGGCTCAGATCGCATGCATTACGGTGATCTTTTGACGAGCCTGATCTAGGTGTACCGGATTAGGAATACTTGGCTTTGTCCAATCAATCCTTAAAGGAAGCGAACAATGGTCCAGTAAACGTCAGTCAGTTGAGGCGCACGTTTGGACAAATTGATCTCTCTATTTTCCGGAACATGCTAAACACTTCTCCTCGTCCTCACGTCGAATACTCAATACAAACTTGCAAACACGGTTGAAAGGTAATCACATTGGTCTGGAGAATCTTTAACTTGGAACCTTCAAGTACGTAAATGAAATGAAATCTTCTTTACAAGAAAGTATACTGGAACGCTTGGGTATATTCAGCGTACGGTAGCTTGGAATACGCGGATACCTGTTGCTGGTCTGCCTTATACTACATGATCCAGCTAATATCTGCCGCTTACTACTGCCGATCAGTAGTAAAAAACTAGGAAACCATTCTTCAAAACGTGTAGAACAGTACAGATGCTTGGGGTGTTGCAGAAATTTGTTTTTTGTAAAGTTACGTCCCCACTTGAATGTTTTCCAAAAATCACTCGCTTCCGCCCTGAAAATGGCCGTAAGTTAAAGCCGACTGGTTGTCTCACACAGCTACATAGGTTGTTACTTTAGCGTATCGTTCCGTTACGCTTCTAGAAGAACCTTGTTTTAATTTTCTGTCACCTACTGGTGCCCAGAAATAAGAAGGAGAACAGGACTGCTGGGTCAGATACATTTAAAAAGTTGTCTCATACTTTTACTGTTGAAGAATCAATTTTTCCCGTTCAACTTTTTCGATAACTGCATCCGCCCACCTAACGGGGATTGTAAAGCAGGTTTTTAACCAGAAGGAAATCATTAGTTTTGTTCATTGTACATATATATGCATAGCCCATAAAACATCCTTTGTGCTGATCTGAGGTGCGATTGCAAAGGGCCGCGTACTATCGGCAGGCTACGATTTTGACATACATGAGCTGGCACATACGCTAGTTTAACAGTGGGTTGCAGCGTTGTGACCACATCATCAATATGCTCACTAATGTCCAAAAATATAGCATCATTTGTAGAGGATTTCATTTTAAAATATATAGTGAACCGTGATATGCTATGGGTCTTAATGTATTGCTTGCAACCTCCGGCAATAAAAACCGATGCAGAAACAGATGTAAATTTATAAAAAACAAAAGTGACCTTAGCGTACCCATTAAGCGATTCACGTACATGCTGATGCAGTTCCCCACCTCCACTACTGAATATTTCGTTTAGTACTTGCTGTTTCATTTAAATGTTGAAACTGTGTATGTGCCGTGCTTAAAGCAGGTTATCGTTTTGTCGAACAAATGGTGTATGCGTAGGGACTTATGATGGAGGAATATACCATGTCTAGAATATTTACAGGAAGAAGAATTTTGTTGCCTATTTACTAGGCTGCAGTTAGACTAATCTGTGCTAAGGACACTTCTCATGTTTATATCGTGGCTGAGAAGCGTGGGTACGTCCGTAAACTCGAACTGGCAGCATCGTTTACCACAAATGAGCAATTATATTCAATCTGTTCACGAACGTACTTCTTTGGCCAGCGCCCAGAATTTACTCAAGATATATAAAGAGACGCAACATGCAGAGTGTTTTCTGTCTATTATCAAAGCCGAATTTGTGCGTTCGTCACTGTCCGACTCACCTACCAGCCCGTATTTTGTCCTGCCATTCGCAACCGCGGGATCACCCTTACTGCTCTACCAAACCGCAGCTCAAGATTTATCTTCCCTACCTTCATCAGCGCTATGCAATGTGAGCTAACGTGCACTTCCACTTGTCACGTGCTTGTACGCCGGAGTGGGAATGTACAGAGGTCAAACTGCTGCTTTGACGTGGCATGTGGTTAAGCTTTGCCATACAGATAGGATGCAAAGTGCCCTCTCACAAACCTGAGTGTTTTGAGAGTGGCCAACGGACCTAACAGTACCCTACCCCTAATGTAAGTGAGTGAATATGTTAGGGAGACTAAAATAAGGATTGCTTTTTGTGGCCATTTTCAGTGGGCTACATATCAGTCAGGCCAATGCACACGTCGTCCGGATCGAGTGACACGTGTTGTTTCCTTGGTGCAAGTATCGGTTTGAGGCGTTACTGTCAGAGGCTTCAGTGGACGTTGTTCGTGTATGTTTGATTGCTGACTGCCGGTGTAGATTCAAAAATATCGGTGTAACCGTGGTTCAAGTCTTCAATCCTAACCGTTTCTATTGTTCAGCTGGACAGTAAAATGCTTATCATGACGGTTAACAACTAAAAGAGGGCACTCATACGGAGGTTGTAAATATTGTTTAACACAGTCATTACAAATGAAAACATGAGTGCACAAAGCGAGATCAAGGTGAGAGTATGATGTTTTCACTGAATTCGTGGTTGTGTAACAATGCAGTTAGCTCCTGTGACTTTGCAGTATAAAGAAAAGTAAATACACAAAATATGCTTCATTCCGAACATCTTCATGAGTGGAGACAACATCTTTGCGACGTTTGGAATGAAAGGCGGTAGAAATTAAGCATACCTAAGAAACCTTTCAACTGTTTCACAGAAAAGGGTGTGGGTTTCGCATGACATCAAATTTCTTTGCGGCTGACCAGGAAAAATCAAAGAAGATAAAACCAAGGCCACATTACAGTTGAGAACCACACTATACCTGGTGAGACGTGTAAACACCATTTATAAATGTTTCAATTGTGCAATTTCGCTAGCACACAATAAGAAACTCATCAAGATAAGCGAAAAAGAAGGTAGGCCTGAAAGTGACTGATCAATAAAACGTTGAGATGTTTATGCAGCGTTACCTAAACCAAATGGCATGCGTAAAAATTCATACAAACCGAGTGGTGTTATGACTGCTGTCTTAAGCATATCATCGAGGAATACATAAATAAATAAATAATTTATTCTCGAATACTTCTAGGCACACCACATCTGGCATGATCAAGGATGTACAAGGGATTGTTCCGCAACAGGCACGTTGCTTTGCATGAAATACGCTGTTCGCACAATATACAGAAGCTACTGAAATGGTGGATGCGCTGGTTAGGAACGGAATCTTTAATGATGTGGCGAAAGTCTGAGTTCAAGAATGTGTAACAGCGTAATTTATAGAGTGGAGACGGATGATAGAAACAGGGAGGTGTCTATTTGGTGTACAAATGCAAAATAAACGGAAATGATGTGAAATGTCGCTCTGATTAAGTTGCCAGTGTGTTTTTGTGCAGTGATTTTATTCGCTAGCAAGTCACATCCGCCACGTCGCAGTATTGATTAGCGGACATTTGTGGCTATTTATAGGGAAAACGCTTGCTAGGCGAAAACCCACCACGTACTGAAACACTGACGTCAATCCTTTTGTTTGGTAATGTATCCTCGCAATGTATCTTTCGGACCGAATGTACACTTGGCTATTCGCAGTCCTCTGAGCCCCAATTCTCTGTGCTGGCTAACCGAATTGCCTAGTCTAGACCCGCCATGCATCGTTGAAACCGATCAAGAGATGAAATGTCCAAGAAAGTCGGGTGAAGGATTGCCCAGGCCTGTAAGGATTTCGAATTAATAGAATTTGGCTTTCACTTTGTGGTACATTGGTCCTGGCGTGACGAGTTCGTGTCCAGGTATTCACATTGGACATATCAGTAGGACAGTGCAGTAGATCCTTGTGATTAAATTCATCCCATCAGGCGAAAATGCGATTCCTCATACAAATGCAAGTTCCACAGTGAAGTTTGCAATAATACTTTTCGGACCATGGGTGGAGTACCAGAGTACTAGGGTGGAACCCATAATTTCAGTCCACATAAAGCACAGCTAATCCACAGGAGGCAAAGTTCCTCGACAAGTGTTATTGTCAAGATAAATTGTCTTCGTGGCCATTAATGACTCCGTGATATACTATCAGAAGTGGTCCAGGTAAGTGAATTATTACAATGTTCTTGCAGAAATGTAAGGTGCCGAAGCCAATTGTTCGAACCCCAGTGAAAGGCAGCAAAGCTGTCCATGTCAAGTAAAGTAATTGTGATAGCAGAATCTGTATCCACAGGGAAAAGAAGGATCCATGTAAAGACACTTCCAGTGAGTAAGTTGTGGCAGTGTGATTGAGGGGCGAGATAAACCCATTTGTTTACACCCCTTGCAAACGGCTTCCCTCCAAATGGCGAAAAGGATGATCCATTTGGAAGGTAATTAGAATCATCGGAATGATGATTTGCTGTTGAGGTCCCGGAGAAGACATCAATTGTTTCAAATCAGCTGGCTGTTAAGGATGGATCAGTCATTGCCAGATGATGAACCGTCATGCGCCGGCCGCCGTATCTGTGGAAATCTCAGGAAAGACAAGCATCCAGCAAGAGGCAACCAAGCAGACACACAGACCGGAATGCAGCTATAAACATTAATAAATGGGTCATTGCATACAGTGATACTTAGTTCTTTGTACTATGTAATTTTGTTCAGTACATATGATTTACTGGTGCATTCTTACATCACGTCTCGGGTGTAGCTCAGAGTACAACTACCGCGCACGAAGATGGATCTTTACGGCGCATGGTCCAATGAGGGATAATCGTGTTCACAATGTTCAACGAAAGATACGGGGATTGGAAACGTGCATAGCTAAAGTGTTGAAATGGTGTACGAAGGCCTCAATTATTCTTGGTGAAAGCTAGCAGGAAACGAGTATCCGCTTAGGTGAAGCTGAGACCAACTGGATTACAATGGATAGCAAGAAAGGTCAGTTCATATAGTAGGGTACCAAAAAGGGAGGCAAATGAAAGAATTGGCGCTAAAGAGTGAAGAAGCCCAAGTGGCTCAAATTAACGTAAACAGATAATTGGGTCAGCAAAATCGAAAGAGATAATGTCGCAGAAGTTTAAGAGAATTGGAAGAGGATGGCCATCAAGCGAGACTGGATTAGTCGGCGTGTTGGATTAGAACGTACAATGAGGGCGGGAAAAAGGCTACAACAACTTTAGGTACACAAGTCTAGCAGGTTTTAGAAGTAAGGGAAACACATTGTTGCGTCTGCATAGCCGATACCACTTAAGTCACGGTAGCAAAAGAGCAGTCAGAGGGAAATAGACTGGGCAGTGAGATTAGATCACGACAGGGCAGTGCGAGCTAGCACTACAGTTAGAGAAGGAATAAAAACAGAAGGCATGATAAGAAAGGTTAGAGTGGGGTGAGAATACTTTATTGATAAATACGCATGATATCAATATGTAAAGAAAGAGCATGTTCGAAAAGATGCGATGAAAATTAATGTATTTGTGGAATGGTGATGTGGTTAAGTGCTCTGTACTCGTCACAGGGTCTCCAATAGGATGCCTTTTTCATTGCCACTATATGCAACGGTGATGCCCATATACCTTAAGATGGTCAACTTATTCCTAACTGGAACATGTAATGAAGCTTATCCTTAGTGCTTTTCAGTCTTTCGCGATGTAGTCGTCGTGGACGGGAGAAAACTGGAGTACCACTGGTGGTGTTGTGGTGATATACAGGATGTGTGGTATCCGGCCGAGGAAAGTTTGGCTCTAATGGATCTGGAAATCTATGAACAGACTTATAGTATGGAGAGGTGTTTTGTGGCAAAAGGGTTATGGGACAGGAAGATAAAGTTGCGTGTTGATGTTCGGATAATAGGTATTTGCCATTCAATTTTGTGAACGTGCTTAACAGTCATTCTTTATTCTTGCTATTTTCCACTTCAGAACTGTTGTCTAAACGCTCCACTGTGCTAGCCCGATGGGTACAAACACGTCATTGCTAATGGACACTAATCTCCATGCCATCTTCATTAGTGTCATGTACAAGAACACGTTCCATTGGTTTTTCTCCGCATCACTTTTCTACTTGGTTATGTTAAAGGAATATTTAGCTGTCACGCAAGTATCGTACTAGTTTTTAATTTTTGGGTCTTCACTTATATTCTCCGTGGTTACGTGACATTTGTTTAAACGCTAGATTCCATTATTCTGATCGGCCAGTGCCCATCATTGTAAATGAATGTTCGCTTTATGTTTGGGTACTAAACTGCTATTTTTAAGGGGGTATGTGATTCGCTCTTGATTACATGGTTGCTTATTCACCAGTTGCATTTGACATTTTCCTTCTATTGGTTGGCTCAAGTGTAAGTTATTAGCTTCCCGTCATTTTGCCTACAACATTATATGAGCAAAGGTGATTTCATGGATAAAACTCACTTTCTGGATCGTCCTTGGGATTCTTCTTGCGGTCGTGGGGTGAAGGCGTCAGTGGCGACACAACAGTTGACATCTAGCAAACGCTGTCTTCGTAGACCCACTAACAACTTGTAATGTACCAGAAAATCCACTCCTCATATGTTTTGATATACGTCTGCGACTACGAATATCTAATTGAACTGTCGCGGTAGACCAAGTCTGAGTGGTAGAATTCGTTGCCCGCAAGTTTTACTACTGGTCGCATTAGCTGCTTTTAAGCACGTTGAGGATGGAGTGCGTTTAACGCAAGCGCCGCTTTGAGGTATTACGCCGCTGTCAGCACCAGTATCGAGAAGAAAGCGAAAATCAGTGGTCTGATCTAGGACAGTAAGTCGGCGAGAGTTGGATTGCGGTAGGCCAAGAACGGTGCTCACCTCTATCGTCTGGCCTGTTCGTTTCCCGACAGCGGGAACTCTGGCTGCTTGTTTGACGGAAGAAGCAGGGTTGAGTGCGTTTACGAGCTGAATGCCCGAAACGACTATGGTACTAACAAGTGGCTGAAGTACGCAAGGAAGAATGGCTTTTTGTTCTAGTGGGTGAATGAGTACTAGAAGAAGGGCGTTATGTCGGTCGATTTAACTGACGTTTAGCTATTTGTTTAGCCAAATTGTTCAGACAGTCGTTAATCGAGTTTGATAGACTGTGAGTTTCAACGGCGTGGATGTCAGTTGTGCTAGGCAGGAATTCTAACATCTTGTCAGCGATCCTAGCGGAGCGTGTCAAGGGAAGATTGTCAGCGTTACTGCATATGATAGCCTGTACTAGCGTAAGAAGACGCTGCAGATATAGTTGTTTGAATGACGCGACATAGAGTTTGCGATCGCCTAGTACACTGTGAAGACGTCTTAGGAACTGGGACGTTTGTGCTCAGAAACCGCGGTTCATTGGATGATTGCATGTTTAACCTGCGAATAAGGTTTAGCGTCAACCGGTGACGACAAAGTATCTCGTAGGTCAGCAACAATCTCTGGTAGCAATACGGCTAACACACGATAAAACATGGTTTGTTCGTGTGCGATATTGCGAGGGGTAACCTTTGCAAGTACCTAAGTAAACCATATCTGTGGGTCACGGTGGCAAAAATGTGGAAGATCCACAGAAATTAAATCTATATTTGCTAGTGAAGAGTGTGCGAAATCAGCCTGGTGTGATGAAATAGCCATAGAGTTGTATACAAAAAACGAACAGCGAAATGTGTCTCAACTCGGGATCACCAATTATTATTGCCTCTTAAATGATGACTAGTTACAAAAGCTTCTGTCCCTGGATTGAAGCTGCTGACACCCACTTCTGCACCAAAAGATCAATGATAGAGTACGACACGCATGGATATTACCCTACCTCCCGATAGTTTTTCAAACGCCTGAAATTTGACTACCAGTCTCATACCATTTACCCGCTTCACTCGTACAGAGACTGGTGCAAGTGACCAGGATGGCACACGTCCTATAGTCCTGCGCGAATCGATTTCACCATCCTCCACTGTATACAACATCAAGGTGACCTGTATTCTGAGGCCACTGCTCTAAATGTGTCTCATACAGCTCCAGCCGTCACCGATACAAACATGTGGTACAGGGATCTAAAATGGACTGTCCACCCTTTCAGTTACAAAAGTAGAGTGGTCAATTTTTGGAACAGTTTACCAGAATAAGTAATATATATGTATACTTAATATTGTATTATAGAGCAAGTAGAAATTAATTATGCACTACTCTTCCGAAATATGGTGAAAAACGTTACAAAATTGTCAGCCGTGAATATCGTTTCGTCCTCATGTAACATTTAAAATACCTGACTCACGGTATTGCAGGACTCACAAATGTGACATGTCATCGTAAGTGTACGATTATTCACTGAATCGAATGGTTGGACAATATAAAGCTAACAACGTTTTGAACTGCTATCCAGATGTTGCCACTATTACTTGTTAAGACAAACTGTTCCAAATATTTACCACTTTCCGTTCGAAGCACAGTGGGTGGAGAACGCATTTCACATCCGGCCCGACAAGTTTTTATCTGTGTCCGCGTGTGCTTCATGGCCCTCGTAAGTGCAGCTTTGGCTTCAGCTTGGGGAAGCGACCGAGATGTAGAGCACGGTAGGTCATAATGAGGTCGACTCGCACCCGACGGTAGGACAAGGTGTAGAGTCCTAGTTTCTCGCATCGGTCTTCATGCCCCACGCTCGGGATGAGCCTGGTAGAAACTTGTTAGACCCGTTCGACAATTTGTCCCTCGCCTCGGATAATCCGAAAGTAGGCGGACCAACCGTACTCTAGCATTGGTCTAATGATGGAAGAGAAGCGGCGAGTGACAACCTCTTCAGACCATGTGCCCAAGCTACTTTTGAGCGCCCAAAGCATGCGCAGTCCGTTACGATATAGCCTGTTCGTGTAGTTCACGGATTTCAAATCGTAGTGCGGGAGTACACCTAGGTCCTTCACGATGGGTGTGGGATATAGCGGTGCCCGGCAAGGATGTAGGTTCGACCGTCAACACCCTTCCCCAGGCTCATAAATACAGACTTGGCTAGGTTGAATGGGAGATAAACTTCTGCAGGCGATGTGGAAAGGCAGTTGAGGTCGGAAGCGTCAATTTCTCTCCAAATCTTCATGTCGTTCGCAAACAAGGCACACGGCGACCGGAGAAGCTGAGCTAGATCGTTGATGTGAAAGAGGAACAGAGTGCGCCTCAGCACAGTTCCTTGAGACACGCCACTTGTAGAGGGATACCAATCGTTTGGATGCTCGTCGACCTGCACCCTCCACTTTCGTCCAACAAGAAAGTCCTGGATCCACTGGTGCAGTGAGCCACAGACACCGCACATCCTGAGTTTGTGAAGGAGAAACTCATGGTTGACCTTACCGAACACTTTACTGAAATCGATGAATACCACATCGACCGAATTCCGCTTCCTTATAGCCTTCATCTACTCATTCTACGTCACAAGCAAGTTTGTAATGAATGAGCGGCCTAGCAGAAAACAGTGCTGTGCGGGCGTCAGGATCTCTTTTGACTGAAACTACTGCAATACTCCTTTTTTACGATTTTCGCAGGAACCTTTGCCAAAATAGGCATCAGACAAATTGGCATGTCGTTGTCTACCTTGCCAGGGTTACCGCCTTTCGGACTAGGCCTCACTACCGAACATTTCCAGTCAATCGGCAACGAACCTTCGGACAGTGACCTGTTGAAAAGGTCAGTAACGACAGGAGAGATAATGATCGAAAGTGACTTGAGAATCAGTGGGTGCAATTCATCAGGTCCGGCAGCTTCGGTGTTGTCAAGTTTGGCGAGTAGTTAACATAGCTCTTCAACAGTCTGAGAACAGACAAAATTGCCATCAGAACCGTGGAATGGGAAATTATTGAAAATACATAGGAAAACGACCTAACCTATATCCAATTTTCCATTTTTTCAGTGTTGCACACATGCTTTTAATGTTTCACAAACGCGGAGAAGTAGTGGGGGCCAAATCCGTGCAGCACTTCAATATATTTGCGGATTCCCATTCCGCGATCGGTAGCCTCAGTGAACACATACTTACGTACTATGTTAACTCACTTGCTTAATCCATCCAATCGAACACACTTTTGGGCTCCGAGAAGCCCTCATGCATATACAACAATGCCCAAGGTCTACTCAGCATATTAGCTGAATTAAGACTTCGACACTCATCAGCAGATTGGGACCTCATCGCTGTCACCGAAACGTGGTTGCGCTGTGAGATGACGTATGCTGAAATCGCGTTAATGGGCGTGTCCGTTGTCCGAAAAGATCGAGCCAGCAAAGGTTGTGGGGTAGCCCTCTACTTTCTTAACAACATGCAATGCGAACCTATAAACGATTCGGAAACCGACGTACCTGACTCCATTTGGTGTAATTTCTGGCTGAGAGGGAACGATCTTGGCCTATTGGTTGTTGTTTACCGCCCATCATCGTTTACTCCTGAGATGGACAGCAGTTTGATGGCTGCGTTGAGGCAAGTGATAAACAGGTAGTACAGTCACATTCTAGTCACCGGCGACTTCAACTTACATGCTCTAGAATCTCAGGCCATACCAGGAGAGCAATTCAATGCAGATTTGCAAGATCTGGTTTCAGACTTCCCGCTTTATGGCCACGTCACTACGCCCACCAGATTCACGGGAGCTAACAGGCCATCCATATTGGACCGAATATTCACTACTGAAGAACTGATAGTCAAGAGAGCGATAACGGATACTCCTTTGCGCCGCAGCGATCATGAGACGCTAGTGTTTCATCACATGTGCTACGCGGATTATCCTAAGGAGCATGCAGAGGAATATCTTGTCGTAACCAACTATGACGACCTGTCCGACCTCATTGATGCAACAAGCTGGTCGTTCTTAGCCGACTTGACCCCTGAGGTGGCCTGCGGAAAATGTGTCAACATATTTAACCAGCTGGTGGCAAGGACATCTGAAACTAAATTCTACCGGCCTAAAAGCATGAAGTCTTCCGTAAGGAGCAGGACACGTAAATGCATGGCATTAAGGGACTTGGCCTGACATAGCCTCCCCGAAGGAGCATATCTGGGATGTCTACACAATACAAAGAAACCACTGTGTCAAACTCGTCCAGGAGGATAAACTTAAGAACCAACAAGGTCTAGTGGAAAAGTTTTGCTCCAATCCCAAACTGCTATACAGACACGTAAACAATTTGCGCCGTGTTAAGCGCGGTATTCCTGCTCTGCATGCAGCAAGCGGCTTAGCCCAAACCGCAAAAGAGGCGGCCAACCTTCTTGAACAACAATTGGCCGTACCTACCAAAGCGTGCAATCATCATACATCCTGCCTAAGCAGACAACGCCGCCATCAAGGCTCAATCACATATCGTTTACCTCCGCAGCTATACTGAAGAGGCTGATGTCTGCGCGAGTTCAGCTCCCCGGGTGCGGACGGCATTCGCCAGAAGGCATTGAAAGTTGCTGCCATGAGTTTAGCAGGACAACTAGCAATTTTCTTTCAACGATATATGAACGAGATGCACGTCCCCAAGATGTGGAAGCACGGAATCATCACGCCTATCTACAAAAGTGGCAGTCGTGCTGAACCAGCAAACTATCGCCGGATAACACTGCTTCCTGTGATCTCCAAGGTTATGGAGTCCATTGTAGCTGAGGCTTTGATGGGGTACCTGGAGAATAACAAAATTCCCATCCCGGAGCAGCACGAATTTCGCCAAAATCGCTTCTGTAAAACTAATCACTTGATTGCTCGGGCAAGCTGGACGGAATCTGTAGACGCTGGTGTACGAGTCGACTCGGCCTACTTGGATTTCGCAAAGGCATTCTACCGTATAGACCACCGCATTCTCCTCCACAAACCCTAGAAATATGGAATCGGCGATCCTGTTCTGGGCTGGATAGGAGACTTTCTCGTGCAACGTCACCTGAATGTGAGGGTTAGAAGCAACCTATCAGATTCCATCAAAGTTCAGTGCGGCGTACCTCAAGGCTCGGTACTTTGACCCCGCCTGTTCCTGCTTTTCATAAATGATCTCGCGAGTGTGCTATCTTCTAACCCTTTGCTATTTACTGATGATCTAATGGTATGGCGTACTATAGCTGCAGTGGAGGATCACACAGTGTTACAGGAGGAACTGGACAAAGCGTACACATGGTCCATCGAGAACATGTTGCATTTCAACGTCACCAAGTGTAACGTTCACAGCATACGGCACAAGAGTATGTACAAATGCGGCCTAGGACCACAAATTTTTACAGTGAGCTTCTCACGAGTGCGATCTCGGCGTGATAGTTCAAGATGACCTCGGTTGTTTGAGGCAGACTGTAAAGGCATCTAAGAAAGCAAACCTGTATCGGCCTTCTTCGCAGTGCTTTCGGGAAGTTTGACCCTTCAGTCTAGCCAAAAATGCTTGGTGCATGCATTAGGCCGTAGGCAGAATATGCTATTCAATCGTGGCAACCCTGGCTCAAGCACCATCTCACTGGGCTCGATACAGCACAACATAGGGCAACGAAGAGCGTCAGAGGTTTGACCAGCCTCCCCTACCCATTCAGGCTGAATAACCTCAACATATACAGTGGACGTTATCGGCGTCTAAGGGGCGATCTCATAATGGTGTACCTGCTCCTGAGAAACCCCAACCACCCATGCCATTCCCTACTGTTACTCAGTCAAAACATCCCGCTTAGACGTCACCAGTTTAAGCTGGTCATGAAGGACAGCCGCCTGGAATTATTTCTCCCTTCGAGTGTCACAGCCTTGGAACGCCCTCCCGGAACATATAATTAACGCACCCACCCTATCCCTTTTCAAAAATCGCCTTGACGATACTTTGTCACAGTTACATTACGTGCTATAGCCCCTGATCACTTGATGCTGACGCTAATGCACAAAAGACAGTGGATAGTGCCATATCCCTACTCGAGAATGAGTCACCCCAAAACCCTGCACAAAATTTGATAAACGCTGCTACTATGGAAAGTGGATTTCTGTATCCCGTCGACCCAAGATAGTTGCACATAAGCAAGGGTTGTCCTTGTTAATGTTTATTTTTTCTCCCGCCTGTTACGTGATCAATAACCACTCCGCTTATGGATTTGTGTGCGTAAATTATAATTTTAAACCATTTATACGGCAGCGCAGTTAAATCTGTGATTGTCCGAACTGACGCTTCCATTATCCCTTGATCTATCTTTTCTCACTCTAAATACCCTAAGGGGCATGTCAAGCACCTGATTTTTACCCGTTATAAATCGTTGTTCGTTTGCGTATCTGCTGTTGCTGTGAACCAAACGTTTTTAAAAAATACATTGGAAATTTAAGAATTTTTCATTACAGGATTTGCTTTACACAGCGAGTGAAATTAAGGCACTACTCTTTTATGTGGGCACGAGATTGGAAGAGAAATGGGCGCGGAATCTGCCAGCGGCTTTGCGTCGCCGGCCAGTTGGTGCACACCAAATTTGTCAAGCTTTCTCAGTTTAACGATGAAATTGGCAATGATTTGAAACACGGACGTGACATGGCATGCGCTAACCCACACACATCAACGCACACACGCCCACATGAATGTTCCACAAACCAGTGTGCACGCAAAATGTTGATCCATTTAGGAGATGCATGTCTGCCTGTCTACTGCTCATTTTGCCATAAACGAACGGTGTCAGAGCCCAAACTATTTTTCGCATCTGCACGGTTGGACCCGCAATTATGCGGGTTGAGTACCTCCCTTCAAAGCGAAACGTGACTTGGGCTGCGTGACCGTGTGATTCACGGGAGAGCTACTTCGTGGGCTCTGCGCGACGTGTAAGCGCACTCGCTTCCAAATTTCTCCCTCATAGATGTAGATAAGAAATTAGGGCGTGTTTGTGCAGGCGGTCAGCGAATGCTGTATGGGGGAAACATCGCGGCCTGGGTTGAGTCATCTGGGGCTCTCGAGATGCGTACCGGACAGCTCCACCAAAGCTTCCTCCACCGAGACATGGAAAAATTGTCGCAGTGCATTGATACATCATGACTTAGGTTTATGAACTTGCTTAGGGCTATAAAATCCCTTGCCTCAAACGGCCGCCGAAAATTGTTGCATCCACTTTACTTCCGCTGTTTCTGCTACCGTTAGTCGCTGAGCGGGAAGCATACGATAAATATAAGGTGATTTACAATATTTAAATAAATGTGCAGATCCCAGCATTCTCCCCCAAATCATCATGCTGTTGCCTAGGATAAGTTCCCCATTCTGATAGTCTCTAAACGGTTTTAACAAGTACGACTATGATAGTAATAATTCCGCTGTATGCAGACTGTGTATGGAACTGTTGCGAAGTACCTCGTTAGCACCTTGAGCACCAAAGTGCACAGCTATCCAATGTTGTGTACCGAAACGGGGAAACGAGGAATCCGTTTTGACCTTTATCCACTCCGCCAAACGAGAAACCGTTTTTTGACTTGTAGGACGGTGCGCGAATGAACCCTCAGAATACGCCCATTTTTCCAAACGCAGTCGATACATACAACACAGGGCTTTTTTAGTGCTTCACAAACTTTGTTTGCCAATTCTACGGCGCATGGCTTGTACTGAAGCATAGATTCGGCATGTCACAGTCTTTTCTTCTGTATTGCAGAAACTCCATCTCTGATAACCAGAGATATAGATGAACGATTTCCGACTAATCCCTTAATTGGCTGGTGGTCTGTGTCACAAGATATCCGCCCATAGCATGCACCCTGCTTTCAACGGTTCACGAAGAGTAGAATAGATGCCCGTGTAATGGCTTCAGGGTCTAATGAGATTCACACATTTGCCTACCAGAAACAGCTGTCATTATTGTCGGACCAGCACCCGTATATTTAACAGGTGGCATCCATGCGTTTATCAATGCCCACTGGGTAGGACACTCATGAGTGCAAACATGGGGAAATACTTAGGCATACTACCAGGAGTAGCTGAGGACTTTAATTATCAACAAGTCAAGTATTGCATTTCACTGAAGAGTGGCATAGAAAACATTGTCCTGGTAGCGACCGACACTTCCACCAAATTTAGGTGGGTTTGAAACCAAAAACAATGGTACAGTGGAACCTGATTTAGTGCTCACCCGATTTAGAGCCCACCCAGGTTTATTACCCGCTTTTACGGTATACAATTTCTTTTCCCCGTAATTAAGTTAAATTTTCACTGTCTAATTGCCCATTGTCGGGTCGTTTAACCGCTTAATTGCCCAGCTGCGTGGACTATGCTCTTGTCGTTTTGTTAGCTTTCGCCCTCGCTCTGAATATCTTTTATTGCAATTACCCAACAGCCAGCCAGTTCGAATGAGCCAAGAACAACGAAGATCTCGGCGGCGTTATTGACAGATCAGAAAAGGTTACTTACATCATTCAATACATGAGCAATCTAAATGTACAGACGACTGTGGGCAAACCCATGGCCCTATTGGATACACACAAGGATGGCCAGTTACAGAAAGGATTTGTCTTTGAACGATAAGTTGGACGTTTTGAACAAAATTAAAACTTATCCGGCAGAAAACTCGCTGGCCAATTTGTCGCGTGATTTCTCCTCTTCTAGTCGTAACAGCCAGGCTGGTTACCAGCGAAAAGAAACTCCCGTTTTCGTGCTGCTGGCGCGGATTCCCTACCACCTGCACTATTTAAGGATGGAGGTGAGGTCTTCTGCAAAGCATTGACCTCCCAATACGAACGTATTTGGAACGAAGAGAGTGTGCCGGTTAATGGGAGCGAATCGATTATAGTGGCAATATACAAGAAGGGCAGTCGCACAGACTGTTCTAACCACAGGGGTATTAGCCTAACACCAGTTGTGACAAAATTATTGGCCTCGATTATCGTTCGTCGCCCCACTGCAGAACGAGAATCTCGGATTAGGGAAGAGCAGGCCGGTTGTCGCCCGGAACGTGGCTGTATGGACCATATATTCACTTTGCCGCAGGTGCTAGAGCAGCGCCACGCATACCGCAGACCGACAATAGCTGTGTTCCTCGATTTCAAGAGTGCGTTCGATTCAGGCGATCGATCGATTCTGTTCGAATTACTTGCTCTAAAAGGTGTTCCCACGAAATATGTGAACGTCCTTCGTGCTCTATGCTCGAACATTACAGGCCGCGTCAGGGTCTATGGCGCCCTGTCGGATAGCTTTTCGACTACAAGTGGCGTTCGTCAGGGTTGTCCGATTTCCCCGATTTTGTTCAATTTCGTCGTGGATTCTATCATGGAGTGTTCCCTTGTGGAATCTCACGATGTAGGTGTTGAAGTGCTGCCTGGTGAAAGGTTAGTTGATCTAGATTATGCGGACGATATCGTCTTGCTTTTCGACAATTTTGAGGCGGCACAATCAACCCTGAATAGCCTATCCAGAGTGGTCCCATTATTTGGTATGCACTTCGCACCTTCAAAGTGCAAAGTGTTGCTGCAGGACCACCAGCCACTCGATGACTCCTTGACGCTTGCTAACGAGGAACTCGAGGTGGTTGATCAATTCACTTATCTTGGCAGCTGCATCAGCAATGATGGGCGCATAGAAACTGACGTGACCTCACGCATTGTAACGGCCAGAGCAGCCTTCTTGAACCTGCGTCATCTTTGGCGACAGGAGGGAGATTCCCTCCGTCTAAAAGGCCGTGTATACAAGGCCACAGTGAGGGCCGTTCTGCTCTATGGTAGAGAGACTTGGCCCCTTCGGTCTGGAGATCTGAGGCGCCTTCAAGTCTTTGATTATCGTTGTTTGCGATGCGTTGCTGGTGTCGGATGGCACCAGCGTGTCCGCAACGATAATGTGCGTAGGCGAGTACTAGGTGGTGATAATCATGCTGGCTCACTAGAACAACAGATAGCACTGAATAAGTTACGTTGGCTCGGGCACGTGCTACGCATGCCTGGTCACCGCTTACCTAGGAGGGCCTTGTTCAGTCTACCAGGTGTAGGATGGTGCAAGGCTCGAGGTGGACAGAAGTTGACATGGCAGCGGGAAATGAAGTCACTGACGACCAAGCTGGGTGCCGTTGGTCCGTTTCGCCTTCCGGGTTGGAGTCCACATGACTCGCCTTGTGCTTGGCTCGAGATTTTACAGGACATGGCTCGCAACGGACAACAGTGGCGCGTCTGCTGCCGTCTCCTAATCGGATTGTCTGTTTAAATTGTGTTTGGTGCTGAGTTATCTGCGGGGTAATGGCTGATTATGACGCGTAGCAGTGAAAGCCGCAAGGAAGCTGTCTCGCTGATGCTACCTTATCTTTGCACGATAGCCAGCTGTTTGTGACAGAATGTTGTCTACACTAGGTGTAGGTGCCTTGACCCTGAATGTTTGCTTAGAGCATTAAGGTTTTCAGGTAAGTCCCCCTTCTCTCCCTCTTCTTATTCTTTATTTCATAGGTCCTCATGGTTGTATAGCAGCGAAGCATCAGTTCAAATGGCTGATGTACTGCTGTTGATGATAATGATGAATCTTAAGGCCATACTGGCTCCACAATGGAAATATGTACCCAACTGTGCTTCTGTTGCATACCACCAACATGTAGGAGGCTTACGAAAGTATGCAACAGATACCAGCTACACTGAACTACAATAAGTACTATTGGAACATCTGCTCTGAGTTCAAAGTCATTGGGCTCCTGGTAGGTATGCAAGTATGCTTCCCAAAATATTGCTGTTGCTTGTGCTTATAGGAGGGTATAACAACTAAACAGCACTGCACAACGGAAAAGTGGCCAGAGAAGACGCAGTATGCTGCAGGGAAAATTAGCGTAAAGGATACACCTCTTGTGCAACCTGATCATATCTAACTACCAACCCTGCACATCAAGCTCAGTATGATTAAAAGCTTCGTCAAACCATCAAGTGAGATGGTTTTTTGTTCCAGTACATGCAACAAGTAATTCCGAAGACCAGTGATACGGAACTAAAAGATGGGATACTTATTAGGCCTGTTCTTTGCCGGATATTGGCAGATAGTGAATTTGTACCTCAGTTGTCTTCATTGGAGTTAGAGGCATGGCCATCGTTCAAGGTAGACTGTAAAGGATTTTTGGGCCAAAGGAAACAGAGAAGTACTAAGACATCACAAAAACTCAGTGCGGACTATCGGGCTGTTGATGCTCGATTGCCACCAACAATTCACCTTTTGCATAGCCATCCTGCAATTTCGCCTGAGAACTTGGGACCTGTTAGCGATGAGTATGGTGAGCGCTTTCATCAAGACATTTCAGTGATGGAGCAGCAAGTAAATACCTATGATGGGTGACTTTTGTGGGTTTCTGCAGCGTGTGGGCGTTGGATCGTAAAGCGACGATCTCAGCGAAGTCAACATTTTCCAGTGCCAAGCTGCAGTAGGTAGTTCGTGGCGAGTGTTGCAGTGATGTTTTAAACATATTTGCCACATAGATGCATTACGTATATGTTGTGATTCAGTGCCTGTGCATATAATTAGCCCGACGTGAGCTTGACATTACTGAAAATGATCATTAGCTTATAACTAAGTAACCTGATGTGCTACGTAACAACGGAATACATTTGTAAGATCATTGGAGTGTATTCTATATGGTAGGAACATTGGCATTCCTGTTATAGTAAATGTTTTCTTGTTGCACAGTCTTATTAATATTCCGTAGGGAGGTGGTCCTTCCGATCCAGCCAAAGACCCTCCGTAAACCTACGAACGGTGTTTCCGATTGCCCTTTAAGTCATGATTGATGATGCTCTAACGGCTTACTCGGAAGAATTTAACTACCTTGTACCAGAGCAGCATGGATTCTGAGGAAATCGATCATACACTACAAACCAACTGCTGACACGATCCAGCTGAATAGAAGCAGCAGACTGGGCAAATGAGTTAATGTGGTTTTTCGCAACTTCTCAAACGTATTTGACTGGTTAGAGCATGGCGTTCTGTACACCAAAACCAGACGATTGACAATGATAAACCGCTCCTGATGTGGATCAGAAACTTTCGCTTTCACCGGTGCTTGAATGTAATGAGTGCGTGAACCCAAGTTGAATGCGTGGTACCACAAGGATTGTTACTGGGACCGCGCTTATTTTCGACGTTTATTAAAGGTATCACACGCATCACTCACAGTCTGTGTGT
>OX104063.1:34215337-34247111 GCA_944474145.2 Dicrocoelium dendriticum | reverse complement strand
GGCCTTTGGTCAAGTGAATTGGCGTGACTGCCATTGTTAGTCGCGTTGATCTCAGGCCAAGGCAAGGCTAAAGTGTCTATTCTAACTTGCTTTATTGTGGTTGTATTAGCCTGATGATGAAGCCATGAAAACAAACAAGCTATTGCTTGCAAAACCCTTGAAAGATAGTCTGCCATCGTTGACCCGTTCAATGCTCGTTTATCAGTACTCGTGCTCTTGTGGTGCACGATACGTGGGTCGCACAACGAGACGTCTATCCCAGAGGATTCGCCAGCACATCCCGGCGTGGTTTTACAAAGGCGAAATGAGGGCCACAGACAGCTCAATCATGTCGCACCTCCTCGAAAGTGGCCATACTGCATCTGAGAATGACTTTAAAGTCATCTACTCACTACCTGAACGCTTATCACAAGGCTTCCGAAAGCAAATCTTGTCTATCGCCGAGGCTATTTACATCCATTATCTGAAGCCGGAATTATGCGTACACAAACGATTCATACGGCCGATACTACTACCTTGGCTGACTGACATGGTTACTTAACTACCCTTTGTGACCTTAGCTACTTACTTTAGGCCCTGAAGCTTGTATTAATTTCCTTTGATGCACTTTTTCTACCATCTGTAGCCACCTTTAGTCATCGATCTTGACCTTTCAACCACCTTAGAAATCAACCCCAGCCCGATTTGACGCTTACCCCACATAATCCGTGTCATGTAAAAGTTTGGGTCTGACGAGATTTTACCGAAAAGATATCTTAACCCTGAACTGTTTTCTGGACTTTCAAAAACAGCTAGCTAGCTTGTGATTTCAGCAACTCCTGTGCTGTTATGGCAGCATGGAATAACCAGAGTTGCCTGTAAGTTTGGATTTTCCTGGACGTATCAAAGGTGAGTATCACTGCCTGCAGATGTTGCAGCCAGTATTCTTCAGCGTCAGTTTTCAGCGTCATGGGTGGATCTGAGAGATGCTTATGAAACTTATGGGTTATCGGAGACTGTGATTCGGTAGTTTACAGGTAATGGTGGTGCTCTTTCTAACAGCCGTAATGAAACGCAGTTGCCATCTCAAAGCTTTCTGTGTTCTTACCTTGGTTAGTTTACCTCCAGTTCACAAAACCCAACTGATTCTCCAATCTCGTGTTGTACGGCTTGTAACATAGTTGGGTAATGATGGAAATACTTGCCGTGATTTGCAACAGCTTTCAGCCAGGATTTCTAGCTAGTGATGACCAGTGCATGTGGGCTGGCTGGATTATCCACACCCTCCTGAGTTGGATACTCCATTTAGACCCGGCTCTTTCTTCCCGAATGACACAAAGCACTTTTCGGTTTTGCAACGAAATCGTCGATTTCCGGAGAGAATTTGCGAAAGAACTCTCCGATATAGTGGATGCCATGGCCGACGCATCTGATGTGAACTGAATCCTACCAAACAGACTTGATAACATCTCGGTAGCATGCTGTTATATATCTAGCGCCATCGGACAGGAAGGCTGTTACACGACTGAACGCTATTCCCACCATTTTCAAGCTGCGCAGAATAGCTACTCCAACTGTGGCAGAAATGACTCTCTTCATGCTGAACGTGTCGATGACGTGGGCTCGGAGCCTGTCCTTGTTGGACTTTAATATTATGCATAACAAGATATTAAGTCCATCGTCGCGCGGCCACCAGATGTTTCGTCTGTTGTGACGCTAATAATTGTATAACGGAATATATCTTTAAATACCTGATTATGTTTCCCGTAGAGTTGGGAAATTTACGGACGGAGGGCGGAAAGTGCTGTAATGCTTCCACCATTTCATACTTGGCTATGAGCGACTTTCCTTAACTGGGGGATGTTGGCCTTATCTAGAGGAATATTCTCAGATAACAAAGCAAATAGCAAGTTAGCTACCAGTGTGTCACTGGTTTTCTGGAAATCATCCACACCGGCCATGGAACCATAGTTGCTTGCTTATTAAACTTTCGTCGATGATTCCCCCTTGGCAACAAGTTTAGCTCCTCGCTCCTTTTACTAAGCTTGTTTCTGAAAATGCTGCTGGCAGCCAATGTGATCAACGACGGTTGAGTTTCGAGATGGATGTAGACGCTGCGAAACAGTATCTTCTCGAAGTACTGAAAGAGAGTACAAGTCATCGTTCTCGCCACTATAATGACAGATGAAAACGAAATCAGTCTTTCAGCAAATTAACATGATCGCTTATACTGCGTCGCCGAATCCTATGCGCAGAGATGGTCGCTGTTCAACGTCTAAGTGGCGACAATGCATCAAGTTCATGGGTGACCGTAATGTAAGGTTGGTGTGTGCCGGCCAGATTTGCGCAAAAGTTATGACCGAACAGATGTCGAATAGTTTAACTATACGAGTGTGCAAAGCGTGTTTGTAGAATGGACAATGGAATGGGTGCACGGCGTGGGCAGATAGATGAAACCTGCTTGCCTAATGGATGGATGCATGGGTGACACTTAGGTCTGGGGACAAGTGGACTTGGATAGAAGCTGGTGAACAGATGGCGGTGTTGAAGCTACGGAGGAATGTTCCAACAGTACGTTGGATGCTTTGCACTTTATTGCGAATATAATTTACTTATTAAGACGAAAACGAATTCAGAGAATCTTCTAGTAGGAATTTCTCATTTTTTCCTAGATTCTGCGACAATTTTCATTTCTGCGACAGGGAATTCCGCGATTTTGCTGCGTTTCACAGGATCGTGAAGAATTAGGGTTTTCAGTTAGTAGAGTACCATCGTGATTCCCACAATACTTCCGACACACTGGACTATTCGGAATCCTCCGGTTGAAAATGCTCCAATGCCTGCTGGAATACCTCACATCATCAGTTGGTTCCCTTGTGCCAGTCCGCTCTTGATTGCTGTGTTTATCCAGCATGCGTAAAAAATCCACAATTTGTGACTTAACTGCAGCTTGTTCCAAAGAAGTAAACAATAGCTGGTCTCCAAAATTTTTGCAAGTCTCACTAAGGAAACCTGCACTTCTGTGGCTAGAGTGGGTCTGTCCACTGTAAGAACCCCACGTATCGTCTTCGTTAGCATCCACTTCTGCTGACAGATAAACAAGGGGAATGCAATTAGCCTTTTTTATTTCAAACACGTTAGATGTACCTTTTCATTGTATTGAGGCGCCGACAATCAACTGTTGAGCCCGGAGGAATAAAACCATGGAGTTATCACGGATAAAAAGTAAACGCATAGCAATTTGCGTACGTGCAGACTGCGACAAAATATTGAATATGTCATGCAAAAGTAATGCGTAATCGGTGAACTCACCGTGTTTTTCACATGTACACGGAGTCTGGCTAGGTTGTCCCGTTTCCTAATAACAGATCAAATCATGTGATGCAAATGGTGTAGTACATGATTAATTGTTGCTTTGAACCCAGGTTATGTAGAAGCAGAGACGGCAGAATATACCACAGCTGTGGGATACACGAATGGAGTAAGTGATCCGGTAGCGTTCCTATTGACTATCCAGTGTGGCATCTTTCAGGTGGTGACCTCTCACTGAGGTGTTGGAGCTGAGTTGCAATAAGTGTCCAAATAAGTGGTTAGGATCCTTGATGGTCTGATGCACCAACAGAAGACCACTGGGCAAGCGACAAGATTTCTACTGAAAACGCAAAGGGCCTTTAGCCCAAATTGGTAGAGGAGTGCAGTAAGCTCCTAACACTTTTAGTCTTTCTCTGTTGTGGTTTCTCAACAGCAGCAAGATTATATTTTTCACTTAGGCGTTATACATGTATGGTGTGTTCTACACGTGGCCTCACGTAAGCGCTAAGGTTTTGCGTAAAGATTATAGCAAAAAACCATCAGCGTCCTACGCATTAGGGCTGGATTTTGTCGCCGCGTCAACGAGAAACAAGAATAACAGTTAATATACGGAAGATTTGAAGATGTAAGTGCTATGTTTGACCTAGGCCGAGTGATCTCCCTAGAGTGTATATCTGTCCGGCCAATCTGCCAACTGGAAATTACCGACACCAGAGTTAGTTTTTAGCCGCTGCTTCAACATCAATCATGTGAAGATTCAGCAAGGAAGATGCGAAACAGATACTGTAACTCGTCATATTTCTATAAAGCTAATTGTGAATAAAAAGAACTTGGAAGTTAATGGGATGAAAAAGAGGTAGAACAAACAGATCAAAGCATTTTCGCATCACAACTGTGGTTAGTTTTCACATGTTGTATAGTATTGGTGGCAGAGTCCATGGCGAGCTGAGACTTGTGATGGCATAATCCTGGTAGATCTTGGACCCGCTGCTTTCAGTATTGTGTCGTGGACTCAAGTCCTGAAAGCCTGCTCGTAGATACCACTGGGTAAGGGGTGGGATATAATCTTATCTATCATGAGTCGGTTCGCTGACTCATGCCGCACTGCCTGCTGCCTTACGGGAGTACATTTCATCGATGGATTTGACTAAGGACTCCATTTGTTCTCTTGTCAGGTATGGACGACCTGGTAGTATTCCAGTCCAACAGTAAACCACGAACCCCTCTTCCTTTATAGGTCAATTTGTACACTCTGTCAATGCTCAACTCTAGTAGGAAATCATGTGGTCTAATCGCTGGCTTACGGATATCCAGTAACTATATACCGTTAGTCGCCCATCAAGTAGCAACCATATTGTTTAGTGGCCTGCGTGCGTCCCATTGGGTCCGTCCAATGATGAATCAAACAAACTTCATCCAGCAAGATGGACGCTGTTCATCATTTCAAATAAGTGGTGTCCTATACCGTTAGAAAGGTGCAGCACGCCAATAGGTTTACAAAGTCAATGATCTGTTTCTCACACGAGTAGTGACATGGAGAATTACAAATGTCCACTATAATCTGAGCCGCTAGAACAAGGACTCGAACAATACCATGCTGAGTGGTTGGCTGCTGTGAAAAATTGTTTTCTACACCCATTATCCTAAGAACTAATTTATGAGGTAGCAGGTTGCAGGTCCTGTACGTACCAAAGATCACACAGTGTGAGCGTTAGCGAAATCATCAGCATGAAACTGTGCAACCTGGTTACTACTCTCTTAGAGCCAGCGAGCTCTGAAATATGGGCACAATACTTTCGCTAACTCAGCAGGTTTTGATTCCATAAGTCAACTCCACAATGTGCAGGACATATTCTGTTTTTCGTACTACGAAACAGAAACTATCTGTTTTCATTCCAGAAGAAAACGATCATGACGTGCCTCGATAAGTTTAATAGGCCACAACACGATGTTTAACTGAATCCGAGGCAATCAACAGGGCTTGTGCCCTTGTCACCAGTGAACTACTTGAAGATTACGACCTGACAGCGTGCAACCTAAAATATTCGATTTAACATGATCACTACTTCCTTTCCACCAGTAGTAAGCATCAGGTTGCACCTAAGCTTCGACATACTCGGAGTCAGACAAGGAGGAAATTTAGTGATACACGTAACAAGGCGGATTAAAAATTCCGCTTTAGACAAGAGTCTCAAACGTATGATCAAAATTGTGTGGAACAGGAAAGCGTGAAATTCACTTTAAATGTGTGAACTATCTGTTTTGCTTCTTCAAGCCCAACCAACATTTAGTCGGTGAAAATTGCATTATACTTCAAAGTCAACGAGTAAAAATTATTGTCTATAGGACCACTGTGCATGAACCGCTGTTCATCACACATGCTGAAAGGAGGAAGATAGATAATTACAGACCAATTTGTTTGACACTTATTTTGGCCAGGGTTGCTGCGAAGATTGTGAAGAAGCGTTTGCTACAGTTGTTTCTCTCAAAAGATCTGACGTCCGCACAGCACGATTTCATGCTGGTTGGTCCATACATCACCAAACTGTTTTTGATGAAGCATGACTGGTTATAGGTAGTGAATTCAGGGATGTCTGTCGACGTGGTGTACATTGATTTCATCAAAACGTGCGACAAGGTGAACAGTGAGGTCCTCCTTCCCAAGATTAGAATATGCGGTGTTAATGGATCACGGCACCAGTGGGTCTAGGACTTTCTCGTCAGACGAAACTGGAGAGCACTAGTTGCTAGTCATCTGACCGACTGGTTTACTTCCACCAGTGACATACCCCGAGGTACGATGCTGCAGTCTACATTGTTCCTGATTTACATCTAAGATCTACCTCAGCTTCTTCGGTCATCGTATGCCCTGTTTGCAAACGATCTGAAGATGGGCGGAGTGATAAACGCCTCCGACGACTGCGGCCTACTTCAGTAAGAGTTCAACCGGCGGAGGTCCGCCTCCCTGTCAACCCATAAAAGTCGATATTCGTGTGCCTTGGGAAAGGTGGTGACGTATGTACCTACCCTCCTGACGGTTAACAGCTAAATTCCATTAAGGACCTAAGCATTATCTCACAATGAGATTTGAAGTCCTTGGACAACACGGCTACGTAGAAACGGACTGCGCATGATATGGGCGCAGAAGCGCAGCTTCTGTATCTGATCCGAAGAGTTTGACACTCGTCTCTCCACCGTCCATCATTGAACAAATGCTTGATTACGGCTACCCAACCTTTTACCAGACCACTTATGGCAAGGCACAGAAGACTGAACAGGTTCAGCATGTCACCACCAGGCTCATCCTTAATGTTAGGAACTTACCGTACGAGGACAGGTGCAAAAGAGTTGGATTTTACACTAAGGCCTATCCTCTGTTGCGATCCGATCTCTCCATGACCTACCGCATTCTACAACTAGGTGACATCCGCAGGCCGAGTTCATTTGTATACTTGGGAAAAAGCTTGCACCGCTCGCGGATATCTGTACCAGCTTAGTGTCCCAGAGCTGAAGCGAGTTCCCCATCCCTGTACTTTGCGCGGAAAGTGTCTGCAACTGTTTGCCGGAACATATGATGGAAGCAAACACAGTGCACACGCTCGTTGTATGTGTATTTCTCAAATGTTATATTCCGTCAACCATTACGCACTGACACTGAAGTCTACATCCAGTTTTGTTTTTGTGTCGACTCTTCTAGTAGGTTTAACCGGAGTTGAGATTGGGCTTCGAGACGTAGGAGATGAGAGTTGTTTCTCAGATTGGATGAGGTAAGCTATACGAGTGAATTTTAACACGGCATTTAGGCAATCCTTGTTAAATTTTGAATTACCTTCCTGTGTTTAGAATGCGGCACACTTTCTCAGTTTGGACACAGACTTACGTTGAAAGGACAACTCCTTAAATCTGATCTCGGACACTGTATCGCAGAGAATGCTTATCGTTGCTGTTAGTGTTGATATTACTATCTGATAGCCATGTGGCTTTGATCGATTGTCCATGACGGATGCATGAAGCTGAAGGTAACGAGCTTTGATACAAGCTGTTGACACCAAATGTATTGTAACGTTCTTTTTTCTACCGTGTTAAATGTTGCATAAGCAGGGTGCCAATAAGTTCTCGGATTTTGTCTCTTATAGACAAAAGAGCAAAAGAATATATGAAACTTTATTATCTTAGTGTCTAACTGTGCAATTATCGCGTGTTTATTATGCTAAAAATTTATTATTCAGGTAGAAGCTGTGAAGGCAGGAGTAAAAGCAAGTTTTCGTTCGTCATAATGTTTTGTTGCTTCAAAAAATGTCTTCATATGAAATATACAATGTGTTCCAAACAGTGAGAGAGAAGTGTCCTTTCTTTCACACTTGAAAACATATCTATCTCATTACAAGACTAGTCATTTCAACATTTAAGCCAAGCATTCTTTGGACGTCTCCAAAACTCAAATGATTCAATAACCTGCGATGTTGTCCATGAACCGACAAAGAATGACCGGCGATTACCCATTAAAATGATTGTCCAGACATTGGAAATCTTGCGTGTCATTCTTGGGTTGGTTATCTCTACTATGCTGAAGACGCGTGAGATTTCAGTAAAGTGTCTGTTGAAATGACTGCTCAGTCATCAGAAACAGGAAGGATTTAAACCATCCGAAAATATTTCCGCCCAGTTTCAAGCTATACAGGACGTTTTGACTAAGTTACAAACTGAGAATGGAACCCGCATATATATAAGCTCCTGAAACCAAGTATCAATGAGAGGAATGGAGCCACATGCGCTCCACGAGGCAGGAGAAGTTCCGCACCCAAAAAGCAACAAACAGTCATGACGTACATTTCCTAGGACAACGATGTTATCTTGTTGACGGACAAACTTTCTGAAGGCTCAAGTAACACTGGGGAGTATGCTAAGTATGCTAAGTTCTTGAACAAGCTTAGCCAGGCGATTAAGAAGAAACAACGTGAAAGGCTTTTAAAGCCATACATTAATTGCCGGAAGATGCGCCTGTGCAAACGTCTAATGATGTAGTTGCCAAATTGAAAGCCCTGCATTGCTAATTTGTCCATCAACCAAGTGCTGTCAAAATCCTTCAATATCTCCAACGGTGTAAGACCAGAATGCACGCTGTCACCTTTCCTCTTCAAATTCAACATTGAAAAATTCATGGAGATCGCGTCCACAGGACACGGGTTAGAGGGTGTGGAGCTGCTCCCAGAAGAACGAATTCTTGACTTAGAATATCCTGACAATATTGCCCTAATCCTTGACAGCTCACAAATGTGCCAAGCGGAACTGGACAGATTAGCACCGGCTGTCAGCCATTTCGGGCCTTGCATTGCATCGTCGAAGTGGAATGCTTTCCTCCAAGATTGGCAGGGACCGTCTGCTGAGCTAACCCTTGGTGGGAATCAGCCAGAATTCCTTCAAAAATGCAACTACCTGGGCAGTTGTATCAGCGCCGTTGGGATCGAAGATGAGATCAGGAAACTCGAGGTGCTTTAGCTAACCTGCGCTAACTATGATGCCCGCACGATAGCACTCTCTCCCTGAATCCGTCAGTTCTACCCTACAGTATGATTGTGAAACCTGACCTATTAGATCGGTGGATATAACTAGGCTATCTACGATCGACCATCGGTGCCTTCACAACTTGACCCATACCTTGTGGGAACACCGTTTGAGCAATGAGCGTGTTCGAGGTCTTGTTTATGGCACAGGAAGAAGAAATGAACCGCTCAGCACCGTTATTACAAAAAGAAGGCTTCGACATCTGGGCCGAGTGTTGCGCATGCCAGCCCACCTATTTGTGTGTCTAATTGATCAGCGAAGACAACCTTAGGGAACAAGAGGACTCCGCAATGCAATTCACTAATAATCATATTCATATTGACCTTTGCAAGGAAGGCGTTCCTCGATTTGCAACCAATAAACGTACCGCCGAACCAAACAGTAGTCATTGGTGCTTCGGTGCTGCTTCTCCCAACCCTGACACCCCATAACCGGTTTCGTCCTCCTTTGGACTCATCAGATGTAGATAGCCTGGGCTGGGGTGGACCTCGTTGCCTAGTGTTGAAAGGTTGACGCACTGACCACTATGTCGCTATGATCCGTGAACAAGGCTTGGCACACCGGTAATGAATTCAAAGTTGCATTTGGTGTACCCTGCGATTTTATGTTCTGCAATGGAACGTCGACAAGCTCCGCAGGGTGCAATCTAAAATCCTAGTTCAAAGCGCAGTAGATGGGCTGGAGCTAACTATGCAACTGGAGGGCAAGGTACCTTGGCAAAATAATATCCGCACTTACCAGAGTGAATCGCCATTTGCGTATCCATTGGCAAACTCATACCACCCCAGCTTGAGGCCACGTATCCTTCACTACAGCGAATGAAATGCAAATACTTTCGCAATTGCGCGTGCACGGCACGCCTTATTTGGGCGACATAAGAATTTAGACAGTTACGTCGGCTGCATGAATATGGCAGAAACGTTATCTCGCTTCTTTCAATGACGTCTTCGTGAAATGCAGGCTTCCACAATGTGGAATCATGGAATAGTCACTTAGTTACAAGTGGCAATAGAGTGTAGCTCAAAAGTTACCATCAAATCACTCTCCTCCTAGTGCTATCCAAACGTATGGAAAGCAGTATCACAGAGATGTTCATGGGAAACCTTGACCGTAATAGCATTGATGTGTCACAGAAGCATCGATTCGTCGGTCATGCACCACAAATTTACTACTAACCTGGGCAAACGGGACGGAATTAATCGTTTGCTAGAGTAGGAGTCAACGTTACATACTTAACTGCACAAAAACTTTCGGTCGCATCCTCCTTCGCAAGCTTCGAAAATATGGAATCGGTGACAGTGTCCTAGGCTCCATAAGCAAATATCTCATTCAATTTCAGCTGAATAAGAGAGTCCGATGCGCCGTTTCCGACCCAACTGAATTCCAGTGGGGTTTTGCTCGAGGATCCGTACTTGAGTCAAGTTTATTCATGGAACTTGCTAGTGGGCTCCGATCGCACTTCTTATTACAGTCAAACCTGTCTAAGATGACTGCTCAAGGGACTGAGAAAAAGTGGTCCCATTGGACAGGTGGTTCCCATGGACACGTGGTCCTTATGGACAGGTTTATGCATAGGGACACTACTCATAGGAGAAAAGGTTGGAGACAGGCAAAAAGTGGTCCCCATAAACAGATGGTCGCCATAAACCTTCGGACTGTATTTGCAGAGGCTGTCAAGTTCTGACATGATACCATTACAGTGGACGGTCAAACGGCACTGCAGAGCGATCTCGGCAGAACCTGTGGTATTCGAAAGTGAGCTTCAGTCTAACTTGGCGAAATGTCGTTAGGTATATCGGTTTGGGGAATAGCAGTTGCAGGGTGAGAATAACTCTGGCGGCACTTAACAGTCCGAATGAGAGTCCAGAAGTGCCAATCAACGTCTCAGTATCTTACGGATTTCGTTTAAAATTTGATCCATCTATCTTTCTGCAAGTATTGAACGCCCATGTGAAGGTTTATGCAGAATCTGCTATCTACACCTAGCCTCCCTAGCACAAACCCAAGTTTTATATGTATAAACATAACGTAGAGAAGCATACTTCGTTACAGATTTTGTTAACCTACCCTACGAACTCAGACTACAAGCCTTGTAATGTACGCTGGTGAATATCGGCGTCAACTAGGAGACCTCATTATAGTTTATTTGATATTAGTCAACGCAAATCACGCCTGTCACGACCCGTTGCGAACCAGTCAAAACCAGAACCTAAGAGGCCACCAGCTCAAACCGGTCACGCGGTAGAGTGGACTTCATTTCCGATCCAATTATTTCTCCATTCAGGTGTCCCAAACATAGAACGCAATTCCAACACGTCCTTTTTGCTCTACGTTATCTTTTTCCGAAATACACTTTGAGGACGCGCTAACTTGTTTTGGTATTCTCGACTCAAACTATGTGCTCACTAGCCCACTTCATAGAGTAGTGATTGGTTAATCTTCGCCAGTGTTGATGTGAATATTTTGTTAACTCAAGTAGAACCACTTTATACCTGTCCTTTGGAGATTTGGCTTAATAATGCTCACTCCGGTCATCATAGGGAACTAGTCAAGCACTGGTATTTTTACTCGTTATAAATCATGTTTTATTTTATTATTTTGTGCCTTCCTAGACTTAGTTGGAAGCAGGTGATCACACACTTGAAAAGGTTGTGAATACATGCGGTGCAAGGAAGTCAAGTGCCGGAACATTGACAGTGACATTGTTATCGGTGACATGGCTGCTCGGTGTCGAATGATGTGTTTCAACCACGCGGTTTCAAAAGCATACTGAACGTTAGTCGCTTGGCTACTTCTGACATATGGAAGAAGCTAACTGCTGATAAGCAATCTCTTGGACTCTTGAAAAGTTCCGCGAGTATTTTGACTTAAGAGGCAGCAAAAGCAAGCATGAAATAAAACACTGATGTGCAAGAGAAAGTTTTCAGTTTAAATAAGTATTGTTGTTCGACATGCGCAAGCCTTAATCGGACAGGAGAGGGAAAAGTTTTGTGAACCAAACGCATAAATCGTTCGCGGACATTCCGACTAAGCAATAACTTAGCTGTAAATCGCAACTCACTAACCGAATTTATTTTACATGACAGAACTATGTAAACTTTTGGTTGGGGATTAGCATCTGATGAAGTTCATAAATTGTGTTTTAACAACTTGAAGCGCATCATCGCCGTTCCATTCATGCCATCCCCCATACGTAAAGCATTGAAGCAAAATTGAAAAGCTTCTTTCTTGTCATCTTCACAGTGCCGTCACCTTCACGGACCAATGGTTACTGGCATTCCTTGATTTCGCTTGTCTCACCTTCACATTTGCTGTCGTAAATATTCCACACATGGGTGGTCGAAAGCCTGCAGAGATGTGATCATGCGACTCTGTGCTTAGGCGCAGAAACCGTTAACGTCACTTCTTTTCTTGATTGATATGCGAAGTGCTTTTAATACTGACGTAGTTGTGCGTGGTTAACACAACAGTTCGTGAAGCGTGAACAGTTCATTTGTAAAGCAGTTGAGTGAAATTACATCCGAACAATAGCTCTCATGCGTGTTCTACTTCTAACGTCCTATATTTCAGTGAGAAATTTATGCTAATCCGGTTGATGGAATTGAGCAGACATACTCTGGACTGATCAGCAAGATTATGGGTTGAGAGTCCATGGCAACCTAGGTCGTTCGGTGCCTCAGCAATTGTTTTGTGACCTTTCCCCACCTGTTTCCTTTATAAAACTTGTACTTTGTCCCACGCCATATCTTTGACATAAGTGTCGTGAAGAAATCTGCCAACGAATGAGACTGGAAAAGTATTCTACACACCGTCTAAGCTATTCTCATTCGTGTATAATTCTCATGAACATTTCAAACCTAAAATTTAAAGTGACTGATGCTGTTAGAAACGAAATTAACTGCATTCGAAGTGCGTTATTTTGGTGTTCTAGCCGATAACAAAAGTTTTACTGTTGTCAGCCTCTACATAACCGGTTGTAAAAGGAAGCCGCAAATGACTCTGCCTCTTAGTTAAACTTATTGCACATAAAATATCCACATCACCTTTCATGTCTAGAATCACACGCAGAATGCCGCAGGGTTGGGCTATCATGATACCACAGAATGATAACCTTATCTTAATTACATGTATTAAAACCAACCCTTTAGGCTTATGCAAAACGAGAGCCAACCGAATTGTCCTACCGCAGAATCATTTGATCTTTGCTTAGGTTTGCAAAAGTTTATGTGGCAGCACATTTATACCTCCTGCGAGATCGCAGCTCTTGCAATTCAATCAGGTTTACAAGTTCCAATCCGACTTCAGTAGACAAGTTTAAATGTACGGTCAGTCAGAAATGTCACTGCAAATTAGACGTAGTTCGAGTTATTGGATAACAGATCGAAAAGACATTCGATTTGAAGAGTACCATGTAACAATGGAATAATATCGGTAAAAAAAGTTAGAGGGTTGTCAGGCTTCTTGGGATGGTTTTCATGGATTGCGTAAGTTCAAAAAAGTCACAGCAAAGTGATAAGTGAATATGTGGCTCACACTTTTATTCACATTAACATGCATGTAATTAATTTACCAATTTTTCTTGGACTTTGAAGAGCACAAAGTCTAACTGCTTTTCGTCGTCACTTGATGAACAGAATTCAAATCAAATGATGCATGTCATGTTATGCGTCATAAAGTCCCTTTTAAAATTGGGTAACATACTTAGGTCGAAAGAGAGATCCACGGTCTAGAAGATGTAGTTTCCTAGCTTATATGCCTTGGTTCGCTTTTGATATGCATCTACAGTGTTGCACTTCTCCGTTTGACCAATCAAGGGCAAGATCCAAGTCCCGTTGTAGCTGATCACGATCATCCTGACAACCGATTTTCCGCCATAGCTTTACGTCACCGGAGAAATCAGAAAATTTGGTTTGGTGACCCGCACCAGGTTGATCATGAAGATCATAAATAAGCATGGTCGTAATACTTACTCTTGTTGAATATCACAGTAAACTTAAATGAACCTCGAACCCGCACGTGAAGCCCCTGATAAATTAGGCAACTTCGAATTCATCCAAGCATATGGCTTCCAATTCCGTAGATTTGCAACTTTTGGAGAAGGATACAGTGATCCACTCAGCCAAGGGCTTTAGAAAAAATGGAGATAGATATTAGTAGTGCTGATCAAGTGCTACTCGCAATCATTAGATTGGTAGTACATAACTGACGCTAACCGAAACAGTGTTGCTCCGGCGCTATGTCAAGTGAAACCAAGAACTAGGACCAGAGGCGTCCCACTAGGTTGCAAGTATCATAAACGCTGGAACGTTTTTCTTAAGCAAAAGTAACTTAGATACGCCGAAAAATTACGGTAATTATAAGACAACTGTATAGGCAAATGAAACTTGCTTTCTCACGGCCTGAAAGCAATCGCTTGATATGTTCCATAGGATGGTTGGAGTGAATACAACGAATTCAAAAGGTATGTTAGCCATCTATCAAGCGTCTACCGGGATAAATGCGTTGATAAATAACGTCAGTGTAAAATAAAATTGAGTGCAAGCATACAGAAATATGCGAGGTGTAGTGCTCATGGTTTTGAAATGTGAGAAAAGTAAAATATGGCCCTTCACTCATACGATGCCTTCTTGGATCTAAGTTAAGACTAAATTTGGTAGGGGTGCAGGATTAATGTATTCCACAATAGTGCAGTTTAGGTTAGGAAGTGCTGGGAGCCCAGGGCAAGCAAACGCGAGGGGAAAAGTAATTCCGTCGACATTCTATAGATTTTCTCAGCCTACTAAAAACATAACGCTTACAAATCCCGCCGCAAGAATATCATGTTCTGCCATAGGTCGGCTAAGATAGTCCTTAACACTTTTCAACTTGCATCCAACAAGCGCAAACACTCCTAATAATTGGATAACGCTATGGCTACAAATCGCTGAGAAAAGGTATAGACGGATGTACTGTTTACTTAGTTTCACCTGCAAACACGGAGCTTCACTCATGCCTTGTCGACAAGCCCATGTCCAACTAAGGGGTCAAACCCAGTTCATCGGCTTCCATTCAGAGCGTTCGATCTTCCCTCAGCTTTGCATGCCTCAAGGTACGCACAATGTTACAAATCGGTCAACATGCAGCAGTTTTCCGAACATTAGAGACCCTCTTGATCGGTATATGCTGTCTATCGGAAACCCGCATGCAAGACTCCAGCTTTGTACTCACTTTGTGATCCACTTCAAGTGAAACCAGCAGTGCTTTCTTGTGGCGCCTTTGTGTACTGGCCAACCCGGTGTTGGGATTGTCCCGAGTCCCTGGGCTGAAGTTGTTCTGTTTGATTGGATCCCATTCAGTAGCCGGATGTGTGCGGCCCGATTGACTGACTCTTTCAAAGCTTCGAATTCGCGCGGGACTGATGATTGTCTGCTCGTCATCGCTGCTAACTCGCCCCAAAACTGTAGCGATACTTCGGTAAAAGAACGACCTCCATTGTCAACTGAACGAGCTCCGTCGCTGCAGAAGAAACACGGACAATGTAGTGCTGCCTGAGGAGCAACTTGGAAAATGTCCACTGATGAATTGTATCTGAGCGGCCAACACGGTGTAGGCTCTCGTAATGAAAGTGGTGAGCGGTTACTTCATTTTCGTGAAGATACCCGATTATTTATTGTGAGCACTAACGTCCGATTCAGCACCTGTCGGAAGGTGGCATGGCGCCCACCAGCCTTAGACCAGTCTTGAACGCAAATCGACCATATTGCAATCTGTTTCCGCTGGATAGGTTGCGTCCAGAACTGTGGGTCGATTTGGAGCACATGTGTGGACACTGACCATGCAATTGTATGTGCTGATCTGCGGGTGTGTTTTGGCGGACGCCCACGACGACCCTGTGAGCGTATTGACAACAGCCAACTGCCCAAGTCAGTTGTTGTGAATGCATATCGAATACGTTGACTTTCGGGTTGTGTAAGCGCTCAATAGATATAATTGAAGGTCCCCGGTCCCATGTTTAGCAGACTTTATTTGCAGCAGGCCAGCCGATATGGTGAATCCAATAGCCCATATGAGCATTGGGTTTCTTCGCAGTCTCTAGAAATTATCGATTCTTGCCGGCTTATGCCTGCTGGAGGCCAAGAAAACGGGACTCGCAGAAGCCTCCGGGCAAAACTCCGTACTAGCTTGAAGAGCGACAAGGAATCTTTCTGGTCTCCTCGTGTGTCAGAGATGGAAGTGGCCGCTGCCCTTGGTAACAATCAGAAATTTTTCCGTCTGGTACCGAGAACGACAGCAGGAGACCTGTTATTCATGAAACTATACGTGACGAGAGTGGATAGCCCATCCATAATTTGTCAACATGCTTGGAGCCTTGGGCTGAGCAATTTGGAAGGCAATATTATCCGTCGGAATTGTCAGCTTTCTCGCCAGCCACTGATTGCCGTGCACCGTGGGCTATCCATTTGGATACGCTCTCTCGCTCAGAACTCGATAGTGATATCAAATGCCGAAGTTGAATAAAACCAGATGATGGAAACATTATAGTGTTGCTCATCCAAACACTGGCACCCCAAGACGGCGGTTTCGTCCTTGTAAGGACTCATCAGTTTGAGATAGCCTGAGTTGGGTTGGAACTCAGAGCCTAGTGGCTCATGGTTGACGCCATAAGCACTATGACACTGAGATCCGCGAGCAACGTTTGGTCCAGCGGAAACGAATTCAAACTTGGACTTGGAGAATCCGCTGGTGGTTGGGTTGCTACAAGCAACCTCTATTGAGACCTCGGTTCACTTGAATTCATTTCCGCTGGACCAAACGTTGCTCGCGGATCTCAGTGTCATAGTGCTTATGGCGTCAACCATGAGCCACTAGGCTCTGAGTTCCAGCCAAACTCAGGTTACCTCAAACTGATGAGTTCTTACCAGGACGAAACCGCGGTCTTGGGTTGCCAGTGTTGGGATGAGCAACACTATAATGTTTCCATTTTACTTACGGTCTTTGTGATCGGAATGACCGAGGTCCACCTCAAATGAACCGTGGTCTCAATAGAGGTTGTTTGTAGCAACCCAACCGCCAGCGGATTCTTCAAGTCCAACTTTGAAAACCAGATGATCTTCGTCCAGCCCTCTTCAAATTCGGAAGCTCTGAATTGTTGATGATTTAAACGAGTTAATATTTAAACTGTGGGTGAAGTAAACTGTCCGGACAGACTGCAGACACTCCCTTATAGTCCCAATTTTCAAGGATGGCTCACGATCGGAATGCGGCAACCACAGCGGAACCAGTCTTATCTTCACCATCACTAACTATTTACCTCGGGCATCCATTACAGACTGACTGGCAATCGTGAAGAGCATATTCATGAAGAGCAATCCGGGTTCCGTTGAGGTAGACGCTGCACCGACCACATCTTCACTTTGCGTCAATTATTGGAGCAACATTGAATATAATGGCGGCCCATCATTGCCGTATTCCTCGACATGAAAGAAGCTTCGGTTCGGTTGCAAGATGTGCCGTTTCGGACTGTCTACTCAGGAAAGGTGTGTCGGAGAAATGTGTAGAGTTTATCCAGGGTTACATGCGTAACTCTGGAAAAGTGAGGGTGTTTAGCAAGCTGTAGGCACCCTACAATTTCTCCAAAGAAGTAAAACCAGGATGCACGCTGTCACCTTTCCTCTTCAAATTCAACATTGAAAAATTCATGGAGATCGCGTCCACATGACACGGGGTAGAGGGTGTGGAGCTGCTCCCAGAAGAACGAATTCTTGACTTGGAATATCCTGACAATATTGCCCTAATCCTTGACAGCTCACAAATGTGTCAAGCGGAACTGGACGGATTAGCACCGGCTGTCAATCTTTTCGGGCCTTGCATTGCATCGTCGAAGTGGAATGCTTTCCTCCAAGACTGTCAGTGACCGCCTGCTGCGCTGACACTTGGTGGGAATCAGCCAGAATTCCTTCCAAAATGCAACTACCTGGGCAGTTGTATCAGCGCCGTTGGGATCGGAGATGAGATCAGGAAACTCGAGGTGCTTTAGCTAACCTGCGCTAACTATGGTGCCCGCACGATATCAGTTTCTCCCTGAATCCGTCAGTTCTACCCTACAGTATGATTGTGAAACCTGACCTATTAGATCGGTGGATATAACTAGGCTATCTACGATCGACCATCGGTGCCTTCACAACTTGACCCATACCTTGTGGGAACACCGTTTGACCAATGAGCGTGTTCGAGGTCTTGTTTATGGCACAGGAAGAAGAAATGAACCGCTCAGCACCGTTATTACAAGAAGAAGGCTTCGACATCTGGGCCGTGTGTTGCGCATGCCAGCCCACCTACTTGTGTGTCTAATTGATCAGCGAAGACAACCTTAGGGAACAAGAGGTCTCCGCAATGCAATTCACTAATAATCATATTCATATTGACCTTTGCAAGGAAGGCGTTCCTCGATTTGCAACCAATAAACGTACCGCCGAACCAAACAGTAGTCATTGGTGCTTCGGTGCTGCTTCTCCCAACCCTGACACCCCATAACCGGTTTCGTCCTCCTTTGGACTCATCAGATGTAGATAGCCTGGGCTGGGGTGGACCTCGTTGCCTAGTGTTGAAAGGTTGACGCACTGACCACTATGTCGCTATGATCCGTGTGGGAACACCGTTTGAGCAATGAGCGTGTTCGAGGTCTTGTTTATGGCACAGGAAGAAGAAATGAACCGCTCTACACCGTTATTACAAAAAGAAGGCTTCGACATCTGGGCCGAGTGTTACGCATGCCAGCCCACGGACTCTTGTGATTTACTTTGTTTTCGTTCTGATTATATTGTTAGAAGAAGAGGTGGGGTGACCAAGCGATGTCTTGGCAAAGCGCATTGTAATCCCTTACTTCGACGGTGGCCTCGGTTGCAACCTAAATTTTCCAGTTTGGGGTTCTGAAGGCGATGAAGAACTTTGGCTGAAAATACTTGCTGTTATGTTTAGCAGCCGGTTTCAGTGGCGTTCTTGTTGTGAGCTTTTTCGTCCCTCCTCACCCGTCTAGCCCCCTTCTCCAACTATGACCCCGTTTCCTTGCATAATATAAATTTTGCATAAAATAAGAGTTTGCGGCACAATGGCCTGCTGGTAGCTTTCTTGAACGATGCCTATCTGTTACTGGTAGCTCAGTTGGAGTGCACTTGTTGTACGTTCTTTACTATTATTTACTGATATATTACAGCACAATAGCTGAGGTGTTTTCCACCTCTAGCTATGGTGTATGATTACAATGATAATATTCAAGCAGTTATTTCTCACCTGTTGTGGTTAAGTTACAGCAATTGACAGCGTACGTGGTTGAGGGCACTCACTGATGTTTGGCACGCTAATATGAGTTCGCCACTTAGTATTCTTTACCGTTCGCCGAAAACTCACATAGAATACAGCCTTTAAAGATTAAAGTGGCCGAGAAGACCCTTGATATTCTTTGTTTCCATGCGTTGTGGTGTCTCTAGCACCTTCCAATCAGTGCTTCAACCGAGATTGCCAATTTTGGGTGGCGCATTTAATGTGGGGGCGCTGCTAGTAATTGTGCATCATTAGGACGATTGATGAGTCAAATATCCTGAATGCGCTTCGCAGCATGCAGTTGTTCTGCTTTCCTCCTTTCGCTGAGGCCAAAGCTTGTTTTTTACAAGTGAAGTCACTGTGTAGAAACATACCAAGTTCGCGTTCCTGGGAGCTGATCTGCAATCCCTTTGCCGTAAGCAAATACGAGTAGTCACATCTATAAAGTAATTGAACAGTGTGACAATTGCTTACATTAAGGGGTAGTGTATTCTGAAATGAGCAGTACGAAATCATTTTAAGTTTCTCACTGAAGCCCTTCGTGATCGCGTCGTCCTTTAATCGCACGTCATTGTTTACTATCATCAGCAAAGAATAGGGATGGGAAGTAACTGACCTTGCTAGATCGTTAGTGAAAAGCAAGGATTGAGGACGCTGTATCACGCGGGCTTGTGATACACCGCACTCCACAGTAATTGCATCAAACAGATTCCCGGACACTTACTTCAACCGAAGTAGGTGTAGAAATTTTCCTATCCAACTCTGCTTTGAGTCATCAATGCCGTAGTTCCGAAGCTTGTTTAGGAGAACTCGATGATCTAAGCCAGGGATATCTAATGTCAGGCCCGCGGATCAACTGCAACTCAAGTTAACACTAACTGGGCCTCAGCCTCTTTATGAAACAATGTGTCTAATCTTGGATATTTTCCGTACAGACGACATTATATAGATTGTATAGTTAAGGACGTTATGAGCATAAATATTAATGGTGCACGACTTTGGCAAAAGTCAATGTTGTGTTATTGTACTTCTTTAAGCAACTAGGAAAAGTTCATCAAGTAATTTTAGTGAAAGTTGAGTATGACAAAAATAAAAGAATGATGGGTTTGTTTAATTTGTATATGTAATACTAGTAAAACTAGTCCGTTCTAAGTAGGGATTTTAGTTTTATATGTAATCTTATCCTCTAAATATTATTTACGCTATAATTTGTATTAAGGTACTTCTTTAGACAAAATATCTTTGCCTTTCAGATCATTATTTCCACAAAAATGGAGAAATTTTCTGCTCTAACAACTCCGACGACAAATATCTTTTAACTAACAAAATATTAAAAAGGTACTCGTTAACTTCTTACTTACATGCTTTTCATTCTTTTTCTAGCATGGAAAATGCGACTAAAAAAGAAGTAAAAAGCCAAGGGTGCAACTTCTAAGAAGGGCGGAAAATGTAGCCTTTTTTCACTGAACCACTGAACAATTGTCTGTGCTTGATTTGTTTGGGTAGTGTGATTGTTCTCGAGGAATTTAATATCATGAGACATACAAATCGAAGAAGGCAATGATAAGTTGACTAAAAATGAGCGATTTGAGAAAGCGAAAGAAACAGAAGCTGAAATAACTCCACAGCAAAGATTGTTTGCAAGAATAGATCAGTCAAATGAAAATGCGACAAAGGGAATTTATGAAATAGCATAATTAATGGCGAAACACTGAAACCCATTTAGAGACGGTAAATTTCTCCTGGAATGTATAAGGAAAAACTTGTGAAAACATCTGTCCTAATAAGAGTTTGTCACTGCTTGACTAGCACGCAACACTATTTTTCGAAGAAATGCAGACATCTCCTTTGATCTTAAAGGACAATTAGTATCAAAAGAAGCTAAACTTGACATCTTTTTGTTGGCCTGTGATAAAGCACTAATACAGCTAATACTGCGTAGCTTCTCATTTCTTTGAAGGAGTTAACGTTGACGTGTTTGAGTGCGAAACTACTTGACCTGAAGTGTTGAGGTCCAAACAAGTGGAACTAACCTGTTTACTTTTGTTTCTTTTGCAACCAGTGACATTAAACTATCAGGTGAATAAATCTCTGAGGTTATTACTGACGGTGGTGTGCATAGTGGATTACCAACATTTGTCTGTAACTAAGTCAGCGCAAATGGGAGCAAAGTCATTAAACCCCACTGTGTCATTCAACAACAAGTTATTTGTACCAAACATTTTAGGTGTGATAATGTTCTGAAGCTAGCCAAAAAGATCTACCAACTACCTTCGCTCTAAAGCTAAGAAAATATTCAGCTTTTTTGGCTCGACATACTTCTGTCAGTTTTCAGTTTTTACTTGCAACAAAAACTGTGTGAGGATGAGACAAATGGCTTCTAGCCTACGGGATGACTTGTGCATTAAGATACACATCAGTGAGCCTGACATGATAAGTTTACTACAGCCAAGATCTAAGTTGGACCATTCACATTAAACTTGCAATGAAATTTTATAACTTATGTTGTTTTCAGTTATTGTCTTAGTGTCAGACTGAATATGACCCGACATATTTTACCTCACAAAAGGTGACGCTCCTTGCGAATAGTTTGTATACCCTTAGTCTAAGTGACAAGAAATGTTGAGGACTCCAGATAGATGACATCGACTACTGTTCCACCATCATCCACTTCAATACAGCTACTGCGCGCAATTAATAGGTTAGTAGCACGTGAATTCTTTGACGTAAGCCATGTTTCCATATGGTTATTACTTCATGGTTTTCCAGATGCTGCCTAAAGGCACCTGCGATGATTGATTCCATAACTATGGAAAGTGTAAGAAGCAGGGTTATTGGTCGGTAATTGGTAGAGCCCGTATGGCTACCTTCCTTATAAAAATGTATCATGAACCCTTACTTCCATACTGGAGGAATTTGGTTCTCCTCTAGACATCGCTGACTGAAAACAGACCGTGGATGTTCTTCATAACTGGTGCACTGCTCACACAGTCTTCGGTCAAATGTTATCGACTCTAGGAGAACTATGGAATCGCAGGGACAACAACTTCTTCAACACAAATGCTGCAGTGGAGCTGATGTTGGGTAGACCTGACGGGAGACTAATTGAATAGCTGAAAATATTTGGGCTAAGTACCGGCTGGAAATTATGGGAGTAATAAAACCGTAAGAGATCGTCTGCTTCCATTGTCGGCTGCGTGCACCCCTCAGCCGTGGGCATTACTGGGACTCCACGCTGCTCCTTACGAAGGTCATTAAGTTGCCTGCATAGGATTTCGCGTTTCATGTAGAATCGCCAAATTATCTCCTGCGGACGGGTCATTTGCTTCTCTCAGATCCGTTTCATATAAAGGAACCATGTGTCACGTATGCATTGCAGGTTTCGGCGTTGGTGGAGTCCGTGTGGGTTTTCCATGTGGTGTCCTCCAAGGAACTGTATTTACGTGTGCTGCTCCTCAGAAATGACTTGCTGTTCCTTTGACGATGGAATGATTTTGGTTCCTATGCATGCGCTACCAGCGTGCTACTTCTTTGTGAAGGTTTTGCAAGAGACTAATGGCGGGTATCTAGTTAGGATGGTCCAAAATATCTCCTCAACAAGTGCGGAAAGCATGCTGTAGTATGTGACCGCATACACTTTTTCTTCTTTTTCTTTAGGATATTCCGCGTAGCATACATAGTCAAACAATGGAGTAACACGGTCAATGAGACCCAAGTGTGTGCTCGTAACTATTCCTTCGACCTCGAGTTCTTCGTTGGTGAGCATAAGATTAAGTGTCGACGGTTTGTTATCAGTTCAAAACCTGGTGGGAGAGATCACGTGATTGTACAGAGGGCAGCTGGAAACAAGCTCTTGCAAACTGGTTTTAAACAGTGAACCGACAGTAGATCGCGTTTCCATGTCCAGCACATTAATGTCTCCAGCGATAGGAATGTGGCTGTGGGAATTGTACAAAGCAATCTGTAAAACGTGGTTCATTTTGGAGCTCAATCCCATGGTAGAGTTTGGTGGGCGCTGAATAAGGACTAAAAACGCGTGTCTTCGCTCCACCACAATTGTTGCAGCCAAGCGAAACAGGGGCGCGTATTTCCGAATCAGCGACAACTTCACCTTGTATGTTTGCATTATAGAAAGGAATTACACCACCATCCCTTTTAGCTCTCACTCAGAAGCACGAAGCTGAGTACTTTGGTCCCAGGATCCGTTATCTCAAAGTTTAAGCAAGTCTCTGTAATCACGTCATAGTCCCGCGGTTGTGTGGTATGGAGTTATCTTAGTTCGACCAACCTACTAAGAAGTCCTTGGGCGTTTGCGTAAAAACTGGATAAAGTTTTACTTGGAAGGAGTGCGTTGACGGATGTTAAATTTTTTGTTTAAGCCTACCGTTAGGGGGTCAGCCTTGGGTTGCTTTTTGTTTGTTTTCGCTTTATGACTTTCAGTCGAGCAGCATAGCATCTTGGAATGTTCCAGATAAGGATGTTTTCCTGCTTCTCTCTGTAATGCTAGGGGCCGTTGGTGCTGTTGTGTTTGTATCTCATTAGGAGTGTGGAGACCAAGAAGTTACTGTGGTCGCAAGTTCCATCTAATTTCAAACCACTCGTGACCGTGGGCCTGCGACTTTTAGCCGGATCTCGGTTGGCAATCTTGCTCAAAACTCTGACCGCTTATTCAATACGGTTTGTGTCATTCCTTCGGAGGGTAGCACTACTTTTATTTATCTTGGACCGCAGTCCCAGTAGTTAGATGATGAAGGAAATCTTGTCAATTATTTGGCGGTAAGAATTAATTTCAATTGCATTTAATTCAAGAAAGTACTTTTTGCACCCGGTGGTGGATATTCATCTGTTACGCACACAACTTCGGCAACATAAAACGAATACACAAAAAATTGATGAGTAGAATTTACAGCAAACTTGTCACAATGTGAATTTGCCTGTAAGCTCCATAACGACTGATGTCTGGTTACACCTAAACGAGCCAACTATGGGATTACGGATGTGTGGTATGCTCTTCTACGGGAATAAATGGATATGTACCTTCGTCCAGTTAAGAAAGTTGAGATACAGTGAGACAGTGCATCATAAAATGGGTGGCTTTCGTCAGCGAGTACTTTTGAAGCAAGCCTTTTGCATGAACTGGAATGAGTAGACACATTAATGACAACGAAGATCGGCTTTAGAATACCGCTACATCGAGACAGTTGTGTCAATGACCGATGTAAGATTTTGAAATGCTTATTTAGGAAACCGGAGAATGTCAGGGTAGCAATAAGTCCAGTGAAGTAAGACATAAGCGGTGCTATATCGCAGTATTAGGGAGCGGGGCACAGAGCAGGGTCACAAACGAGCTATGTAAAAGGAAAGACCTCTCACTTTTGCAAAAACCTCATTTGCATGGAGTGTTAAGGCTAGATCACGGCTGTGTAACACATAGATACTTAACAGACGGGGTGGAGTATAACCGCGCATCATCTGTGTGAACTACTGGGTGATCCATTAGAAGTTGCTGCTAACAACGGCCATTGTGATGGGGCAAAGTAGCGTCACTGCATTTTAATCCATTTAGGGAAAAAAAATTAGCTGTGGACCATAATGCAAGGTCTTCGAGATAGCCTTGTAAGTTGATTGATGAGGCTGAGGTCGGATACCGGATACCTAAGATCACATCGGCTGCATATTTCAGCGATACCGCTTCGTCAGGAGCAAGCCATGAGACGAAGTAAGTGGAAAATTGGAATGATGACAATATGGTTCCTTGAAGAATTCCGGTGGCTTTGGTGCGTATCTAGGAAAATTTTTCCCCCTAAGTCGAGTAAACTGGGCACGTCCAGAGAAATAGTCACCCAGATGGTGGACGGTAGAATGTTAGATTCCGGTATCGAATAGGACTCGCAAAAGAAGCTCACGGTTTACTCTGCCGAAAGCATTGATATAGTCGAGAAAAAGTACTCGCACGTACTTGAACTTATTGGTCAATGACACCAGCGCTGAATGTACAAGATAGTCTAGTGCATCATCAGTATATCTCAGTTTACTGTAAGCAAACTGAAGCAGATCATCTGGGAGAATTTGCATCATCATAAAGAATAATCTCCTCGAAGAGCTACGGTTTTACTGTGCAAGAAATTGGCCGGTATTTATCTTAGCTTTTCTTTAACACCGGTGTAATTCTATCGTTTCTCCAACAGTCGACAATTTTACATTCCTGTATACACGCGTGTACAGATCATCAAGACACTGGCCAAGGAATCGGCACACATCTTGAGGACAAGGATAAGTAATCTGCCCGGGCCACTTTCTTTGTTGGAATTTAGCTTCAGCAGGGGATGAGTAGTGTATTCTTGTCAATGTCAGATGAAGAGATCGTGAGACTGTCCATTGGTAGGAAGGAGGTGTAAGGTGTAGTTAGAACTGAATAAATAAACATTTTGTTTTAATTCTTCAAAGTCACGTCTGTATTTGACTCCCGTTGAGAAACACCACCAAGTAGTTCTAGTATCCGCCAGACCTCTCGCCAGCTATTGTTTCCAGGAATGGTCCGAACATATGGATAGTTTAGACGGCGCGACTAACTAGAAATAGAAAGAGACTGCACTGCAACATGGTCTTTCTGTAGGAACGCTTTTACTTTAAGCCTACGCGGGCGTTTTAAACACGGTTAGGAAAATCGATCAGCAAGGATATAAATCGTTTCCAATATACAGCAGGTATCAAAACAGTTGAGATAGCTCGTTAACTGGTCACAGTATGTAGCTAAATCGCTGTCAAGGAATATATTAAAACCTGCAGATGCAATCATTTCTCGTAGTCGATGTCTGTTTTGAGCTGAACATTGTCTTCTTTTAATCTTACAATTTTTACGGCAAGTGAGCTCTAGGTGATTTATTTGGCTCTATAAATCAGATAACTTGAATTTTGACCGATCGGAGCTACCAATGGTCACCTGGTTGCACACAAAAAGCAACTTCACATTGTTTGCTAATATCAAATTGTGGGTGGCTTAAAGTCTAATGTGAGTGTTTAAAAAGTGTTGTAACCCAAGATCAATGCGAACAGCAGTGTAAAATCCATTGAAAGCGACAGCTAAAATGCAGAGAGAAAAAGCACTATGGTCGATGAGAGCTGAAGTGAATTGATCGCAAAATTTCTCTGCTTTAGAGGGGGGACAGCTAAGAGAAATGTGGATTTTTGCCAGTAAAATCGATTGCTAGCAGCTTGAGCATCTTGGGTTACTTTTCATAATTTAACAAGTAATACATGACGAAGGGATGATAAACGCACATTTTGATGACGTGCCCATAACGGATTAATACAAGTAATAACTCCTCTACCACGGTTGCAGTATGTACGTTTCCGGTAGGCACGATGGCAAATGTATCCCTGGATCGCTACAACTGTATCGTCCACATCCTCATAGAGCCAGGTCTCGAAGCATAATTACGCCTAACTTCGCATATTCACGTGAACAGACTGTGGTATTAATGTCATCTATTTTGCTCACAAGTCATGGGACATTTGAGCTAAGTATGATAGGTATACTCTTGCTCTGCAATGATTTCTTTTGTAGAGTGACCCTCCATCCACCACGATGATTTGTAGTAGATTTATTTGTCTTTATATCGATTCGTTTCAATTTATTTGTTATGGCTAAACACAGGAAAATATGGGGCGTTCAGGAGAGTAGAAACACATAGTGATTCTACAATATCGCGAGGGAAAGTTAACAGCAAATTTATTATTGAATGGCTTGATGAAGAAAAGCGAAGATAATCGCCGAAATGGTAAGTATAAGTTATTCCGCAAATGGAATAGGAAAGCAGGGTTAATTCGGAATGCTCCGCTTGACCATAGAAATAGTTTGGCAGGGGTAGCGACACTGCTCTCGGTTTTGTGTTTGCGCTTTGTGAGTAGAAAAATGTAACAGCTTGGGAACAACATAAACAAACGTGGTTTTCCTGCTATTGTTTTAGGTTTGTCTCCTTGGTTATACGCTTATTTTGGACGTTCTTTACACGGAAGATTGGATAATATGCAAACTCCAATCGTGGATACGAAGTCGAATTGCTGAAATCAGGAGAGCCTGTGTCTCATTTGCTGAGGTCAGAGCTAATCGAAGAAGATATGGTTCACCGCAGTACAATGTGACCCAGTGCTGCACGACGCGTCTCAGCAAAGTGGGCTCAGCTCGAATAATAATCGCCTCGCATATGAAATTCCAATGGATGTGATCACCTATCAACTTGCCTTTGGTTGAGCAAGATGTTTATTCTGAAACGCTTTTGCACACAAGAATTAACTCACCAAATTTCTGTCAATAAATGCTGGCTTACATATAGTTGTCAGTGATTGGGACTGTTTAGAATGCACCAATGGACGTGATGGAAAAAGCTGCGTTGCACGGCTTTTGCTCGGTACAGAAGATGGGTCGACGTTTGTCGCTACCGGTGTGTTTATCCAGGCAACCGATCCATACGCTAACCGTTTTTTCTCCGCCCTGCATTTCCTCTGGCTCTAAGCTACTACTGTCATAATGAGTCTTGAATGGTATTATAGCAGGCATGTCAAACGTTACTTTAGTGATTAATAAGTTAGGATGTGTCAGAGAATTAGCGCAGATCCTCTGGGGCGGTTATAGAGACCGCATTTACACTTCGTCATATGGACGGGGCTCGGAGGGGGTATTAATAAATATGATCGGTTTTCTCCGGTTCCGATTGAGAAACATTGACTCCCTATCTGCTCAATCGTTGAAACGAATTTTAGAACTTTTGCATGAGCATAGCTACACAACTGACAATTTGAATATCTCTGCATATCAGGCAAGCTATTTAACGTGGAATGCGAAGGTGTATTTCCAACAGATTTTACCTGTCTCGACCAAGCGAGTGCATTCAGATTCTTCACCTATACCTCAAAGAGGAAGCATTTTCAATGGCAGCTGTTGGGGCAACCGAACACTGCGCTTGTTCGCTCGCATGAGGTTTAGCTTGACCGACCCACAAGTTCGCTGTAACAGTGGCCCAATTGACCTCGGTTATTGTGGGCGGGTTTGTCATGTGAATGAGGCACAAGCACGCAAAGTTCGGTTTCTTTATCGATTGTAGATGGTTTGTGTAAACTTAGACTCGTTAAAATGCCTTGTCGCGGGTGGATTCCAGCGGCATGCATAGCATGTCAGAATTAACCAAAAGTCACAAATTGGGTAGTACCTCTTTGTAAATGGTCATGTATGAGTAACATTTAAATCTCAGGATAACGTGAGGAATGCTTTATGGAATGTAAGTCGCATTAGTGCGTGTGCTAAAAAAACAACACTGTTTTATCGGTACAACTTACCACACGAGTGCTAAAACTACTTGGATTGCAGGGAAGAAATACGTAACAATGCATCCACTTAATACAAAAAGGTGATCCGAGTCGAACGAGTGTATGTTGACTGCGTTGCGTGAGAATGGGACTGGGAAGACCCTTGCAAAATCGCGTACTTAAACAGACACACTAGAATGTGACAGACTAGCAAGCAATAGTAATTGCATCGACTACATTGTAATATTTTAGAACCTTATTATAATCAAATGCACAAAGAGACCGTGGTGAGGATTACCGGAATTTTACTAAAATATTAATGAGGCTTTATATGGAGCCAAGCAGTTTATTTTACGTGCCCAAGTAGAATCGGCCTTTAAATTTACCACTTCGAAACCATAACTCTGTAAGTTAAACATTAGGAGAACTTAATCATCTCAACTACGACTGTGACATTATGATAGGTATACTACACCAAGGAGATTTTCGCTCTTGGTGCTGGTGCTGGCACCTTCAGTTGGGAATATTGATACCCCGAATACTTTTGCAGCCAGGGGCAGTGCTGAACTTTTCTCCCCGACTGAAGCGCAAAAGGCGTGTTAAGGCCACATAATCTGCTCAAGATGTAGCGCACAATACTTTCGATGGACCGGATGACTGTTTTGGGACACTGAGATAAATGTGGCCAAATTGACCACTATGGGACTAGTAAGGGGATCGCTGGGAAGAATGTTTGCACAGGCGTGACACATGGCGCAAAGGTGTTTTTGGTCATACAGCGTAATATCAAAATATTCACCCGTCAGGTTAGCTGAAACTTTTTCCCTTTAAATTTGGTGTCGAACAATCGACGGTAATAAAAATGTCGCCCACTTTCACATGTTGGCCTGGGCGGATGGTCCCCCTGCCGCCCCCTGTGGCGGGCATCTGGTTGAGCGAAGAATAGGCACATGTCTGCAAACCGGTTTCGGTAAGATTTTCTAGGTATTGTGCACACTTTGTAGAACCAAAGCTATAAACCAACAAATCAGTCACATCTTCTTTTGCGTCAGCAGACGGGGAGTAATATGGAAGCGTGATGACTGACTGAGGTTACGCCAAGTATGCTTCCTGAAAACATTTCAAACTATATATTAGGATCATATGGAAGAAGAACAAGCAATGACAACAGAATTCTATTGTAGGGGCGAGCACTTGCAGCACATATTTCTTGTTGACTTGGTAACAGATTCCTTGGCTTCTTTGGATTCTGGTGGTTACCACATCAACTAGTGCGAATATCGTCAGCTCCAAATAACACTGCTGATACAGTTTTTCCCATACGGCTTCATTTACTGACGTGCTACAAAAAAGCACAGTCAGTACGACTCGAGTACTACTACTACCTTTTGCGATTTCTTGCTTTACAAACTGCATTTTTTCCAAATTGCCTAAATGCCGGTAGTGTGTATCATGGTTGCCGGATACAAAACCTCACCTTTTTAGTTTTGTTTCTCCCACTAAGTTCTAATCACCTCAACTTGAAAATCCTTTCTTTGTTTGACTACCACGCTCTATGTACAGCAGATACAGCAGCAAGCACTTCCTACTCTTTTTTCAAGGTCGTATATTTGAGTACCGAAAAGAATCAGTGAAGAAAACCTAAACTTTAGAGCTTTCTCGAATTCTTCCATTACTGCAGTCACGTTTCAAGAATGATGCGCATCGAAGCATGCATAAAATTGCGATCTGCGTCTGAGAAAGGAAAATATGCATGCTACTTCATTAGTTTTTTAAAGAAGGGCATCTGTGTTCATTTATTTTCAGAGAATATTGCAAGTAGTTCTATTCGTAGGAGTGCACTTCCTCAGTAGATTTAAAAGTGCAACTTCACCAAAACAACGCTCGTGATGTGTTCAGCATATCTTGGCTTCACAGCTCCGTTCATGGCGGAAACAACTGCCGATTTCTGCTTCCATTTGATTACTTTGATATAAATTGACTTGAGCATTTTTCAGAATAAGCGCCATTTGACGATGTGCATTCTGCCCCTAGTGAATATATTGTGCTATGCAGGTGCTAGTTTCGGCCTGCTGGGCTAAACGGAATTCAAGCAGATCTTTCAACGATGTCTGAACGAGATGCACGTCCCCACGATGTGGGAGCGCGGAATCATCACGCCTATCTACAAAAGTGGCGGTCGTGCTGATCCAGCAAATTATCGCCCGATAACATACTTCCTGTGATCTCCGAGGTTATGGAGTCCATTGTAGCTGAGGCTTTAATGGGGTACCTGGAGAACAACCAAATTCTCGTTCCGGAACAGCATGGATTTCGTAGAAATCGATCCTGTACAACTAATCTCTTGATTGCTCGTGCAAACTAGACGGAATCTGTAGACGCTGGTGTTGGAATCGACGCGGCCTACTTGGATTTCTCAAAGGCATTCGACCGTATAGACCATCGCATTCTCCTCCACAAACTCCAGAAATATGGAATCGGCGATCCTGTTCGGGGCTGGATAGGAGACTTTCTCCTACAACGTCACCTGAATGTTAGGGTTAGGAGCAACCTATCAGAATCCATCGATGTTCAGTGCGGCGTACCTCAAGGCTCGGTACTTGGACCCCGCCTGTTCCTGGTCTTCATAAATGATCTCGCGGGCGTGTTATCTTCTAACTGCTTGCTATTTGCTGATGACCTAAAGGTATGGCGCACTATAGCTGAAGTGGAGGATCACACATTGTTACAAGAGGACCTGGACAAAGCGTACACATATCCATTGAGAACATGCTGCATTTCAGCGTCACCAAGTGCAAGGTTCTCAGTATACGGCACAAGAGTTTGCACTGCTACCGCCTAGGATCACAAATTCTACAGCGGGCTTCTCCCGAGTGCGATCTCGGTGTGATAGTTCAAGATGACCTCGGTTGTTCGAGGCAGACTGAAAAGGCAGCTAAGAAAGCGAACCAGTACCTCGGCCTTCTTCGCAGAGCCTTCGGGAAGTTTGACCCTTCGATCTTTCCAAAAATGCTTAGTGCGTACGTGAGGCCGCACGCGGAATACGCTATCCAAGCGTGACAACCCTGGCTCAAGCACCATCTCACCGCGCTCGATACTGCACAGCGTAGGGCAACGAAGAGCGTCAGAGGTTTGACCAGACTCCCCTACCCACTCAAGCTGAAGACCCTCCAAATATACAGTGGACGTTATCGGCGTCTAAGGGGCGATCTCATAATGGTGTACGTAATCCTGAGAGACCCCAACCACCCATGCCATTCCCTTCTAATACTCAGTGAAAACACCTCGCTAAGAGGACACTAGTTTAAGTTAG
>OX104063.1:34174699-34214838 GCA_944474145.2 Dicrocoelium dendriticum | reverse complement strand
ATCGTCTTCTCTCTGTCCTGTGGGGGGCCAGCGACTTCGGGTATGATTGGGAATCAAGCGTCCATTCAGGTGAGGGACGAACACTTCAACTGGCGACGGTTTGAACCCTAATCAATATGTCCATATCGGCTGACGAGCTCAAGGCCATTCTACTGCAGCAACAAGCACAATTTGAGGCATCCCAACTCAGGCTGATCGAAACTCTTACGCGCCAACTCTCAATCCAGAACGGTTCACTGTCTACAAACGTCAAGCCGTCCGCATCGGTAGACGCCATCACTAACAGCATTACCGAATTTTCGTACGACCCCAATGCTGGCCTAACTTTTGAATCTTGGTTCAAGCGTTATGAAGATGTATTCCGCGTTGAACTTGGAGACCATGATGACGATTGGAAAGTCCGATTGCTGTTAAGGAAACTTGGAACAGCAGAGCACTCCAGGTATGTCAACTTTATTTTGCCTAAGAACGCTCGAGACTGCACTTTTGAGGAGACTGTCAAATGCTTGGGCCAAATATTTGGAGAGCAGTCATCCATCTTCAACACGCGATATCAATGCCTGAAGATCACCAAGGCAGACGCTGATGACTACGTCACTTATGCTGGCATCGTCAATCGCGAGTGTGAAAAATTCGACATCAAATCCATTACGGCAGATCAATTCAAATGCCTGATTTTTATCTGTGGCCTACATTCCCCACGGGATGCAGAGATTCGCACCAGGCTGCTGAGTAAACTTGAACAAGACCAGCAAATGACTCTACAGACCATAACTACTGAATGCCAACGATTGCTGAACCTCAAGCATGACACTCTTATGCTGGAGAAACAACAATCCATTCCAAATCTTAGTGTATTAAAGACAACCTCAAAGAAACCGCTTTCAAGTGAAACAGGCCATGAAAAGCCCAGACAGAATACCAAGCCGCCGACTGCCTGTTGGAGATGTGGTGAGTGGCATTTTGTTCGAGTGTGTCCATTCCTGCAACACGTTTGCCACAAGTGTCATAAACGGGGCCATAAGGAAACGCACTGCCGATGCAGACCGCAGTTCAAGCGTGCAAGACATACGCGACCGCATTCAACGGTTCCCAAAAGATTCAGCAACTATAGTACGGTTCAAGCGGCCTACTCTGATGAACATGTGGCTCGCAGAAAGTACGTCAGAGTTCACCTGAACGGGCATCAAGTGCGTCTTCAGCTTGATACAGCCTCGGACATCACAATTATCTCCAGCAAAACTTGGCAATATATTGGTGCTCCGTCAATCAACCGAACGACACATGTTGCACTTAACGCTTCAGGAGATCAACTTAATCTCATTGGTGAGTTGCAGTGTGAAATGGTTTTTGGCGCTACTCGGGCAAACGGTGTCGTGTACATTACGGGCCTGTCACATTTGAATCTTCTTGGACTCGACTGGATCCAGAAGCTCCACCTGTTCGACATCCCCCTGAGTCAAGTCTGCAATACCCTCCGGCTCGGATATACGAGGCCCTCTTCAGAAGGTGACGGACCAAACATCAACCTGATCGAGCAGCTACGAAGGAAATTCCCGGCTGTGTTTTGCAACGACTTGGGAAGATGCACAAAGACCAAAGCAAGCCTTACTCTCAAAGACGGTGCCAAACCCGTATTCCGACCCAAAAGACCGGTACCGTACGCTGCGCTGCCGATTGTTGATGCGGAACTTGATCGTTTGGAGCGGGCAGGCGTCATCCAACCTGTGAACTACTCAGCGTGGGCAGCACCTATTGTTGTCGTCAAGAAGACCAATGGAGCCGTTCGTATCTGTGCTGACTACTCTACGGGATTGAATGCTGCATTGAAAATGCACCAGTATCCTTTGCCAGTCCCAGAAGATTTATTTGCTAAGCTCAGTGGTGGCGCTTACTTTGCAAAGCTAGATTTATCAGATGCTTATCTTCAAATTGAAGTCGACGATGCTTCAAAGGAATTGCTGGCAATCAATACGCATCGAGGTTTATACCAGTTCAACCGTTTGCCGTTTGGTGTCAAATCAGCTCCCGCGATTTTCCAACAAATTATGGATACGATGTTAGCTGGGTTATCAGGAGTCGCAGCTTACTTGGACGACATCATAATCAAAGCGTCTACCTTCCGAGAGCTGACGGAAAGACTGGAAGCAGTTCTCCACCGCGTTAACGACTACGGTTTCCACTTGAAAGCAGAAAAGTGCAATACCGGCATGAAGTGTGTAAAGTATCTTGGCTTCATCATCGACAAGGATGGCCGTCGTCCGGATCCTTCCAACATAAGCGCCATAAGACAGATGCCTCCACCTGACAATGTGGCGAAGCTCAGATCATTCTTGGGGTTGATCAGTCATTACAGCTCTTTTGTGCCCGAAATGCATCGGCTACGAGGACCACTCAATGAACTTCTGGTAAAGGATCGCAAATTTGTGTGGTCTCCTGAATGTCAAGCCGCATTTGATAATGTCAAGTCTATATTGTGTTCTGACCTATTGCTAACGCATTTCAATCCGGAGCTGGAGATCGTAGTTGCTGCTGATGCGTCAGACTACGGAATTGGAGCAGTCATATCCCACATTTTCCCCAATGGTTCGGAGAAAGCTGTGGCGCATGCGGCCAGATCACTCACCCCAGCGGAACGTAACTATGGACAAATCGAGAAAGAAGCTTTAGCCATAGTGTTTGCAGTCAAGCGATTTCACAAAATGCTCTACGGACGAAAATTCACGCTGTTTACTGACCACAAACCCTTGGTCGCAATCTTTGGATCAAAGAAAGGCATTCCGGTCTGCACGGCCAGTCGTCTCCAACGCTGGGCAACGGTTCTACTTGGTTACGATTTCGTCGTCAAATATCAATCTACACACAACATTGGTCAAGCAGATGCGTTATCTCGTTTAATTGGTACACAACATCAAGAACCAGAGGATTTGGTAGTTGCTCAAATCTCCGTAGAACCCCAAGTACAGCAAGTTGTGTCTGATATTTTCGGTGCCTTACCAGTAACATTCGAAATGGTGCGGGAAGCGACCCAGCATGATTCTACCCTTCAACAAGTGATTGATTTCCACCTCAATGGATGGCCTAAGAGAGTTACAACGCCGGAGCTTCAACAATTCCACCAACGGAAGGAAGCACTATCGGTCGTCAGAAACTGCCTGCTGTTCTCAGATCGCGTCGTCATTCCACACATCCTTCAAGATAGAGTCCTCCGACAATTTCATACTGGCCACCCGGGAATGAATCGCATGAAATCCCTGGTACGAAGCTATGTGTATTGGCCCTATATGGATTCCCAGATCGAGAGTTTAACCAAGAATTGTCCCCGATGTGCTAGTGTATCAAAACAACCAAGGAAGACGGAATTGCAATCCTGGCGAATACCAACGGAACCATGGTCAAGGGTACACATCGACTTTGCAGGTCCAATTGATGGTCACCATTTTCTCATTGTTGTCGATGCCCACAGTAAATGGCCGGAGGTGATTCCAATGGTCAGAACCACAGCAGCAGCCACTGTCTCCGCTCTTCGACAGATATTTTCTCGTTTCGGTGTTCCCCACACGTTGGTTTCGGACAATGGAACACAATTTACCTCATCTGAATTTGTCGTCTTCTGTCGCAGAAACGCGATCGTCCACGTAAGGTCTCCACCCTTCCACCCACAATCGAACGGGCAAGCGGAACGATTTGTGGATACCCTCAAAAGAGCTTTGCTAAAGATGAAGGGGGAAGGTACCTTGGAGGAGATTCTTGACACATTTCTGCTGACGTATCGCACAACTCCGAATCCGCAGACACCGAACGCCCTATCTCCGGCTGAAACTTTGTTTCAAAGGAAAATCCGTGTGCCGCATGATGCCCTCAGGCCCAGGAAGGATCAGTTGCTGTCCCGCAACTATCAGATGGAGCGACAATTCAACATCCGACACGGTGCTCGGAAGCGAAGCTTTAATGTTGGTCAACAAGTTCTGGCGAGAGACTATCGCATCCACTATCCTAAATGGGCTATGGGCCATGTACTATACAAACGTGGTAACGTGATATACGGTATCCAGGTTGGGACGGCAGTTTGGGTAAGACATGCCAATCAGCTGCTAGCGGCACGGACTGGGGAACAAGTGCAACAACAAGTACCAGCAACGCAGTTACCTCTGGACATCCTGGCCGACGCCAGTGAAGCGACGACTCCCCCGCATGCCCCAACACCGCAAGCACAAAATTCACCCCGAAACCTAGCAGCACAGCGGCCGAAGCGGCGACGCAAATTCGTATCACCCATGCAAGTCAACCCCAAGCTGAAATCGTACAACACAACTCAAAGGGGGGAAGTGTTAGGAAGGAATACACGAGTCGAACAAGCCAGGACCCCATCGCCTCGGCCGGCTATCCAAACCCATCCGCCCTGATTGGGGCGAACAGAGAGCCAACCAGGAGAAGCGGCCAATGAACGCTAGGTTGAAGTTCTTTTATTGGCTGTAAGTTAACCTTTCCAGAGCTTTCCACGGTCGCTTTAAATATATTGTGTCGTGACCTTGGTGTGATCGTACAAAGCCACCTCAACTGTTCAAAACAGGCTGAGATAGCTGCGAAAAGAGGCAACCAGCACGTCGGCATGCCGCGAAGGGCATTCGGGAGATTTGACTCATCAATCTTCCCAACGATGCACAATTCCTATGTGCGCCCGCATGTTGGACACGCTATGCAAGCTTGACAACCTTGGTTGAAGCGCCACCTAGAAGTGTTAGAGTCACCACAACGAACAGCAACAAAGACTGTAAAGGGTCTGCGATATCACTCTTACCACAGACGGCTGGAGTTACTGGGAATTTTCAGCGGACGCTATCGAAGGCTGCGCGGCCATCTCATATTAGCGTATCAGATACTGACTGACCCCAACCACGTATGCCGCCATTTGCTGAAACTTAGCAACAACACGCAGCTCAGGGGTAACTGCTTAAAGTTGAAGGAACAATATGGTCTTCTAGAGTGTCGACAGAATTATTTTACCTTCGGGTTTGGCAACCCTAGAACGCACTCCCAGACTCAGTTGTATCCTCTCCTAGCTTGGACGTTTTCAAAAAAGGATTAGATGTTGGTCTTAGCTCCCAGCATTTTGTCACCTAAACTCCTCTATTGTGGATTACGCCAAGGATACTTTTTAATAGGATTTATGTATCAAATGGACTCAAGTGAGCGACCATATTTGACTTTGCTCACTCTTTACGTCAACGATCACTGCACCCCAGTGTCTTTCTGAACTTTTACGCGCGATATTTCTTTTTCATTTCACACTGATGTTAATTATCAAACTATTCATCTCGGCAGACGTTCGATAGATGACCCAGACATATTTTGATTTCATCATATTCACCCCAACCATCCTACGGGACGTGTCAAGCGCTTGCTTTTATCCCGTGATAAATCATTGTTCGTTGTTCATTTAGTTATTGATTTATTCGCACATCTGTATGAGGGGTAGATTTACTAGTTCGGTTGTCCCCAGTGGTTCGTAATCCCCACCTGGTCGTGTATTCTCTGCCCTTAACCGAATTTCTGTAGGCAGCCCTTTGAAGACTTTTGACGATTTATCCAAAGTGATATTAGTTCAAACTAAATTATCACCTTCATCACTCGGGGGCCGTTTCCCCTGTAGTTTGGTGATACTAGAATCCTTGTCAAAGGCTTTGCAACGAAAATGTCGAGGGTGAGTTATTAAGTTCATCACGGTCGTGTGTCTTCGCTTCCGCAGAGGAGCGGGTTTGAATCTCAGGTAGCCCGTAAAAATAGCCGTTGTATTTCGTCATATTTACGAACTTTTTACCGACTACTGTTTTCTCTAGTGCGTTCATTGCAAAGGATATCCGGAAGAATGTGTACGTAATGTGATGAGTTACGGAGCCGAATAGAAAGCAGTAGTAATAGTAGTTGTTGTTGTCGTTATTATTATTATTATTATTATTATTATTATTGTGTCATTAGTGAAACTCATTGTCACACTGGGAAGTGGACGTTCGACCTAACGCACTGAATTTGGGTGACGTGGAACATGTCTCAGTGTCGTTTGCTCGACTGAAATCCTAATTGCACCGCAAACGGAATATCATTGATTACAGTCATCCAACAGCTTCCCTTTTATGGTATTAGACTGCGATACTGGAACGTTGGTGCACACAACTGTAAAAGCACCGTGATTTCTTATATTAGCTGCAGGTTTGAGGGTATTAATGGCTACCGCTTTAAACGGTTTGGTTGTTTTCGGACGTTGCTTAACCATAACCTCGCTCGATGCTGCCATCGTGGACGGGGGTGTTCTTTCCGGCCTTCGCCTGGAGGCACCTGATGCGTACAATGCAGGATTTTTCTCTATGGTGGACGAAATCGTGTTCAAAGCTGCCACCATCACCACTGACTTGATGTGGGCTGCACTGCTGAAAGGAGTGGAAGCACGCATATTTGCAGTTTGCTTGCTCATGAGAGTGAGGTGAGCCAGAGGATTTAGAGACCCAGAGGATGCAGTAGGATAGGAACATCCGGCTCTTTTCTTCTGCTTAGAGGCGGCGTCCGCTTTGGCTGGTTAACTTATTAATGTGGCCATATTCACCTCCGAGGGAACGATGTTAGTATTCACTAAACCTATTGCACTTTTTCATGAACAAACAGAAACAGTTGACAACTGGAATGACTTGACATGTTGGACGAAACCAAAATATGTCAGCAACTTTGTTCATGTGTCCCGCTTGTTAGACAGATTTCTACATGCTTTGGGGTTGGCACGATTTAATACGGCTAGAACTGGTTACCCCGATCGTAAGGACTGTATAGCAAATCTCTGAAGATCATACGCGGCGTTGCACCATGCTTTCCATGCTGGCTGCTTTGTTGTCGTTTCCAGCTAGGTCTGTCCGAGCCGTCGCTGTAGTGCTTGCAGTCACGTCTGATGTGTTTTGTGAGCTAGGCGTGCATGTGACATACAAACACGTCAAAACACGCACACTAAATGAGATGGCTGACTGCCGGCTGCTTGAACGAGTCCGAACTATTTGTGATTTGGTCGTCTGCTCACACCAGTCAGATGAGCGGTGATTAGAGTACTCAATGTAGCGATGGAGGTTGTTTCGCTGGTCGCCGGCGCACTGGTTGACAAGGTTAAAAGTAGTTGCTATTGCATTTGGCTAACTGAGCAACTGCAAATGTATGCTGGCCAAGAAGCAAGGTAGTAGGTAATGAGAAGTATCTGCGACAAATTGTATTAGGGAAGAACGATTTTTGTTGAACTGCTTGCCTTCAGAAAGACATTTCGAACAAATGCTTGCAGTGATGATTTTCAGCTACAAACTCAGTCATAAACGCAGACATAAATCAAATATCGAAGCGATAAAAATAATCCGGAAGATAGGTAAGCAACTTGTAAAGCTGATAAATCCGCGTCGAATGAATGTATGATCAAGGATGTGCAACAAAATATTGAGAAATGGTCCACAAAAAGGCAAGTGCGTAGATTCGGATCTAGCGTATGCGGGCTAGCGGGTAGGAATAGCAAAAGCAAATAGATGCCAAATCGAAAAGAGTGGGAGAATGTAATCAATTAGTTAACTAATTTTTCCCTTGTTCAACCTTTTCCTAACGGTACCATTCACATTGTGCACTTGATTCCTAACGAGAGGTGAGAGATCAAAACACCACCAATGATTTCCTACGGTTTTGTAAGGCGCATGCGTCCATCCCATTAGTCAAGTGTATGCTTATCCTAGTCCAAAAGTGTGACCAGATAGCAACGGATGTTGAACAGCAAATGAACGGTATGATTATATCACTGGAACTAATTCGGCGCCGGGACAGCCTAGTGATCTTTAAGCAAAGCATTGGTGTACAAATTTCATCACCGGAACCACGATCGACAAGTTCCTTATTGTTCTAATCTTCCGCATCTATGGAAGAACGTTGAGCGAAAACAGACTGGGGCTCTGATAGTCAAGCGTTAATCAGGGCAACAAATATCATGCACTGCTGAAAACGTGGAATCCATCAAATTCCCTTGATCTCAACAAATTATACCACCAACAAGGATGAGGTTGCAGGAAACCCGACTTCTGTACCTGAAACTCAAAGGTCACGGATGGAGTTTAAGTCTCACGAGGAATTCAAAAACTATGCATAAATCGCTGCAAAGGTCACTCGTTGTGGCACACTTTGGGTTTCCACTGTTGCAAATATGGCTAACGCAAACAGAAATACAAAGAGTAGACCATCACCATTTAGCATAAAGTCAAGACCAGAGATCACCGGACCTTGCAATTAGACAAAAAAAGGATCTTCCACTAACGCCGGGACTTTTGTGTGCAAAAATTTACCCGAAACCTCCGCCAACACAGTGCGGAGTAAGATGTCTGACGACCAAGACCAAAGCAACTCATTGTGCATTTTGATTAACCTCAAAACCAAATCCACAATCTTCATCATCGTCGTCCTCCTCATCACCAACATCATCATCATCATCAACAACAACAACCAAAAAACAAAAACAACAGCAGTACACCAGCCATTTGAACTGATAATTGGCTGTCATACAACCATGATGACCTATGTAACAAAGAATAATAAGAGGGAGAGAAGGGGGACTTACCTGGAAAGCTTAAGGCCCTAAGCAAACATTCAGTGTCAAGGCGCCTACACCTTGAGTGGACAACATACCGTCACAACCTGCGGGTTATCGTGCAAAGAAAAGGCGGCATCGGCGAGACAGCTTCCTTGCGGCTCTCACTGCCACGCGTCATAATCAGCCAATACCACGCAGATAACAGCACCAAACACATATTAAACAGGCAATCCGACTAGGAGACGACGGCAGACGCGCCACTGGTGTCGGTTGCGCGCCATGTCCCGTAAATTCTCCAGCCCAGCACGAAGCAGGTCACGCGGACTCCAGCCCGGAAGGCTAGACGGACCAACGGAACCCAGTTTGGTCGTCAGTGCCTTCATTTCCCGCTGCCAAGTCAACTTCTGTCCACCTCGAGCCTTGCGCCACCCTACACTTCGTAGACTAAACAAGGTAAGCGGTGACCAGGCATAGGCAGCACGTGCCCGAGCCAACGTAACTTCTTCAGTACAGTCTGTTGATCTAAGGAGCTAGCATGATTTTCACTACCTAATACTCGCCTAAACACATCATCGTTTCGGACACGCTGGTGCCATCCGATACCAGCAATGCTTCGCAGACAACGATGACCAAAGACTTGAAGGCGTCTCAAAGCTTCAGACCGAACGTGATAAGTCTCACTCCCATAGAGCAGAACAGCCCTCACTGTGGCCTTGTATACGAGAAAATACAGACAGAGGGAATCTCCGTTCTGTCGTCAAAGATGCCGGAGGTTCAAGAAGGCAGCTCTGACCTTTGCAATGCGTGAACTGAGTTCAGTTTCTTTACGCCCATTGTTGCTGATGCAGCTTCCAAGGTAAGTGAAATGATCGACCACCTCGAGTTCCTCTTTAGCAAGCGTCAAGAGGTCATAAAGTGGCTGGTGGTCCTGCAGCAACACTTTGTACTTTGAAGCTGCGAACTGCATACCAAATAACGTGACCACTCTGGACAGGCTTTTCAGGGTTGATTGTGTTGCCGCAACATCGTCGAAAAGCAAGACGATATCGTCCGCATATTTAGGATTAACCAACCATTCACCAGGAAGCACTTCAACGCCTACATCGTGAGATTCCGCAAGGAAACACCGCATGATAGAATCCACGAGGAAATTGAACATAAATGGGGAAATCGGACAGCCATGACAAACACCACTTGTGATCGGAAAGCTATCCGATTTGCCACTGTAGATCCTGACGCGGGCTGTAGTGTTCGGGTATATAGCACATAGGACGTTCACATATTTCGTGGGAACACCTTTCCGCGCAAGTATTTTGAACAGAATTCATCGATCGACTGAATCGAGCGCAGCTATTGACGGTCTGCGGTATGTCTAGTGTTGCTCTACCACCTGCCGCAAAGTGAATATATGGTTTATACAGCCACATCCTGGGCGGAAACCTGCCTATTCTTCCCTAATCCGAGATTCCCGTTCCGCAGTGAGGCGGCGAACGGTAATCGACGCCAGTAATTTTGTCACAACTGGCGTTGGGCTAATACCCCTGTGGTCCGAACAGTCTGTGCGACTGCCCTTCTTGTATAATCCCACCATAATCGATTCGCTCCAATCATCCGGGACACTGTCTTCATTCCAGATACTTTCGAATAGGGAGGTCAGTGCCTTGCGGAGGACCTCACCTTCATTCTTAAATAGTGCAGGTGGGAGGGGATCCGGGCGAGCGGCACGAAAACGATTGAGGGCTGTGATCGCAGTTCGGATCTCGGCCTCCGACGGAGGCTCTAAACTAATCGTCCATCGCACGTCCTGCATCACCTGAGTAGAAAGAGGTCCGGGAGTAGGGGGCCAGCTGAACTGATCTTGAAAGTGTTCTGCACAACGAGCCACACGGCGCTCCTTTTTGTGTATCAGTGCACCCGCGCTCTCTTTGATTGTCTCACTGACGCCTGGTTTCCTGGGACCAGTGGTGCGGATCAGCTGTAAGAGCTTACAGTAATTACCTATTGCTCCTGCCTTTTCCATTACTTGTGCTTGAGTGGTCCACCTGGCTGCCTTGTTAGCACGTAAACTCCGCTTTAGTTCGCGTCTAATGGCCCGTCTGGTAAAACTGTGCTCAGAGCCAGCCGGGATGTTTCTTCTGGATTCCAACGGGTTCATCGACCTCTCGGATATCTAGTGATTGGTGCGGTGACGATTGATAATGCCACAAGCAGATGTTCCTGCGTCGTACATGGTGGCCGAGATCCTATTCCAGTGAAGCTTAGAATCATTAGGCCAAGACAGCGAAAGTTCGGTACGCAGCAAGTCTTGGTACGCTTGCCTGACCGAGGGCCGAGACAATTACTCAGTTGCCAATCGGAGGAGACGCTTGATGCGCCTCCTGGTAAAGTTGATGAAGAAATGACAGCGTACCAAGGCATGATCAGAGTCGACGCAGTTACTCCAGTACGAGCGGCAATCCAGGATTGAACCACGCCATCTGTAACTTATGGCTACGTGGTAAATTTGAGTCCATCCCTGACAAACTACAGGAGGACGCCAAGTGGCACTTCGGCGCCCACTGTGTCTAAAAGCAATACTACTAAGAAACAAGTGGTACTCCGCACACAGTTGCAGCAGACGCCTGACGTCGTCAGTCCGTTCGGAATTAAGCCCATAATTACCACCCAGCTGATCTTCTGAAAAGCACAGAAGCCCTACTTGTGCTTTCATCTCCCCAGCAAGTATCATAATATCTGAAATAGTAGCACTGGGTAGTAGGGCGTTCAGTTCGTGATAGAATGTGTCCTTGACAACACTAGAACGGCAGTCTGTGGGAGCATAAACGGAAATCACAAACAAACAGCGTTTTTTCTACTACTTCCTGAATCAACCTTAGCTGATATCGTCAAACGGGCTGCACATAAACGGCTGTGCACTGGAATCCAATCAACCAACGATGGCACAGCGTTGGAGCTTAGAATGATACCTGCACCAGCTTGACCCGTGAGAGCTGCATCGGTGTCTCCGGATGCGTGCAACCAATAACGAGAGGATAAGTCGGGTGCAGTTAATTCATCAACCCGATTAGGGTCATTGATCCTAGTTTCGGACACACAACACACATCAATACCCAGTGTGTCCAAGGTGCGTGCGAGTGCAGCCTGTTGACCTGTTTGTCTTTGAGTGCTAACGTTTAACGTCACCATGGCAACGGGACAGTGTGTCCTTATAAGGGACTGTTGCCGATAGGCTTCCGATGGGTGTCGCGTGAAGGTAGCTGCAGATGGTTCTACTCCAGTGACATTTCGATTGCTGTCAATTAAGCTGGGAATTATAGAAGGAAGGTTAGTAATGAGGGTCGGGATGGGAGTAAGAGAAACAGGTGGCAAATAAGGAAGGGAAACGCCAGCAGTAGCATGTTTTCGCTTATCCGCCCTGCTGTATGCAGCAGATAAGGCGACCGTTGACAATCTGCGCGACGGCCGATGCAGGATGAAGTTTATGTTTGAAGAAAATGTCATGGTTTTATGTGGGCTGGGATACTGCAAGGGCGCTCAGACCGAGACAGGAGGACGATTAGGGTCCTCATCCAAAGCCTTTGGCTCAAAAACCTGTCCGCAAGGCAGCAGGGAGGTCGCAATGATCTAATTTTACAGAAATGGACGCCATCCCACTTCAAACCCCCAACCTGGAGGACCAGGAGACTGAGTTTGTCTGACCTAACACCATTGACCAACCTGGTAGGAGTGACTCACAAGGTGCCTGGAGGTGTCACCCAGTATAGCTCAATGGGTCAAGGAGGTACGCAAACTGTCGCACTAAGTTTAGGTCCAGTCTAGTTGCGACGGACCAAATCCACAAATTTAACATGAGTTAATTGTCACTCAAACTGTCCATTCTGGCGAACCCAGATTTAATAGAGTAACATTGGAATCTCCACCTGATGTAGCAAACTATTTTCTCTCTGCTACGGTGCTACAACACAGGTCCTGTAGGGCACGCACCAATCCTGACGTCCCCTGGTGCATGCGACAACCGAAGAGGGACATCACAGAAAAACACAGAAGGCAGGGTCTTCTAAGCAAAATTCGAACTCGTGCCGTGCCAGGGCTTTCTTATCACGACAGACAAGAGCTCAGAAATCTGGAATTGGAACTGTAGTTTTTCATACTATTCTTGGAAACTGACGTAGTGTAATTGTATGAAAGGCTACATCTCACACCAGATGATAGTGGGTGCGGCCCAAATATCCTAAACCCGTGTTTCTTTCAGAGCAAACAGCGACGGAAGTGTTAAAATGTTGGCGCAGAATTCGTAATTACATTCCATTTGAGCTTTGGCAAATATCTGTCGTAACATTGCAAGAACCAGACATCAGCTTATCTGAACGAGCACAAATACCAGCGCTTAAAGAAAAGCTTTTCCTGACCGCTTGCTAACGCGATTACGTAACAGATGCAGCCAGGGAATAGAAAGTTCCTTGGCCAGATAAAGCATCGGACGATGTACGTTATTCCATCAAAAAAGAATAACGACCGACATCAGATTGATCGCCATTCCCCCACACCTGACACCCTGTTGACTCCTAACTAACCTGCTTTATCCCAATGCTCGGAGCCCTTTTCAGTAAGCCAGTTACACTGAATGATCGCCAAGTTCCTATGTCATGCGATAGTATCGGTATCATCATCATCATCATTATACACGTTAGCTAGAGATGGGAAACACCTCAGCTTCTGTGCCGCAAACATCGGTCTCACAAATACATTGTTACATACTGGAGTGTCGCATACTGAAGTCTCGCTGCCGGGCATTTAACTCATCCGCAAAGACAGCCTTACAAATGTAGGATGGGTAATCCTGTATTACAAAGCAACCAACAGCGCTAGGCCGTGAGGTATTCCATATCGCAGCTCCACGATTCGCTTTGCCTCCGCCTGCAGTTAGATAGCAATGACACTTGCCTTATAGCCTTGGTTTACCTCCCCTTAAATCGACACCCGTAACGGACTGCCACCTTGCGACTGCCTTAAGTCGCACCCTAAAAGGAAGGTAAGCCCAAATACTTATCATGGGTGGTTTCGGAGTAAATTGTTTAGAAACCACTGCTTCGATCTGAGAACAATTAAAGCCGGGCTGCAGGAGTTCGTAACCCCTGTTCAGCATTTTAATCATGTTCCTTTGAGCACTTGATTACTAAAATGTAATAAACCATCTGCGCTGGATCCTGTGCGCACCGATGATTAGCATATGGCGGATGTTTTGGTTGTGGGTTGCAAAGGTCAAGCAGCCATTAGTTTTAAAGTCGTCTGCTATGCGGATTATCGGCGTGATGACTATGAGGCGGTACTCACCAACACACGCTACGATCGCTTGGCCCAGTTCCCCAACTGTACAACCTGGTCGTTCCTTGCCAAAACTCCGGAAGTCGCCTTGCTCGATTTTGTCAACAAGCTCAGTTGGCTGATTGCAGGTGCTTTAGTGATAAGATTTTGCGACGTGTATATATCAGTTTCATTGCTAAGGAGCAGAACTCGAAAACGGATCTTAGTACGCAACGCAACATGGCAATTGTATAGATTAGCTCCAACGCAATAATCTTGGGACAAATACGTATCGTAACGTAACCTCTGCACTCAACTGCTCAGAGAAGACAAAGCCACATTTCAGCATAATATGACAGATACCTTCAGCGCTAAAGAAAATTCGCTGTACAACCACATATTGGCCTGTGAAAGTTGAGGCAGGGCTTCCAGCCACTCCGGACGGCCGATGGTCAAACAAGAAGTGCTCAGGAAGCTGCAAATACAACATACCCCACATCACTCACATCTGTTTGCTTGTTGAAGGTGTCTTGCAATGACTGAGATTTCTGCGCAACCACAGCTCCCTGCATACCGAAGTTATTCGTCCAAAAGCACAATAGCAGCAACAAGGCAACTAGCAGAAAATGTGGCTCAGTTTTACGAGCGCTCTTAGACCAGAATAAGGTTCCTGCTGTGTAAAAGCTTGGGATAATGACTCCGATTCCAAAAGGCGGAAGCAGAACCGTGCTTTCAAAATAACGCCCAATACCTATTCTCCCTATACTGTCCAATATCCAGGAATCCATAATTGCCAATCCGCTGTCATGTGATCTGAAATCTGCAACATTATTACTCCCGAGCACCATGACTTCTATTGACAATAATCGCGCACAACGGATTTACTAATCACATTTAGTAATTGGACCTAGTCAGTTAATGCTAGAAAGGAATTTATTGTAACCTACATCGATGTTTTTATGGCATACGAGCGACAGTTCATCGGATACTCCTTTCAAGCTCCTGTATTACGGGATCTTTGACACTCATCTAACCTGGATCAACAACTTTCTCTTTCAGTGTCAGTTAGTGGTCAGAGTTCGAAGCTATTTATCTGAGCCCATGAGAGTCGATTGAGGTGTACCGCAAGGCTCAGTTCTAGGTCCACGATTGTTTTTGGTGTTTATTATTCCCTCCACACAGGTAACCGATCCAAGCCTTTTGCCGATGAGATCAAGATTCAGGGAGTGCCGATCAGAGTCTGTTTCAGAGCGAACTAGCCAAGGTACATCGGTGGTCAATCCAAAATTTACGGCCTATCAACATGAGTTCATGTACGGTGCTCTCCACGCGACACCAGATCGACTACTAATACAAGCTCAGAAAGCATGTACGGCAGCAGTCTTTCGTCGATGGTTGTCTGGGTGGGCGGGTTCATCATAGCTTAGGTGGCTCCCGGCAATCCGGAAAGGCCTCGAAAGCTGTTAACTAACAGTTCGGGTTGTTGTGGCGGGCCTTCGTACTAATACACATCTCTATCTTTCGACAGATACTTAGTGCAAATGTCCTCCCCGTGTCGAATACGCAATGCAAACCTGGCATCCATGGCTGAAATACGACCTTAATGCACTGGAGCAGCCTCTACGTCAGGCATCCAAGTACGTCATCTGCATGTGCAGTCTACCGTAGGAGCAGAGACTGCAACCTTTGGGGATATCCATCGGATGGTACCACCGACTACGTGGTGACCGGAGAATGGCCTACTTGATTCTGCATGACACACATCATGTGCGCCGCCCTTTACTGTAACTCAGCAGTAATACAAAGCTGAGAGCTCACACACTGGAACTCGCGGCATAGTATAGTTGTCTGGGGTGCCGCAGGAATATCCTTCCATTCGTGTATATCACCCGTGGAATTCTGTCCCTGAATCAGTCCTCCATGTAACGACGCCAACAATACTTAATTCAATTGGCTGACACACTCATCCACTTACACTTTGTCTTTAGCACTATGTCTCCATTCTAACGCTGGAATACCCCTTGGATTTATTTGGCGTTACATGTGAACGCTGTGAAACTAAGCGGATTGGAGCGCTATAGCGCAAGAAGCGATAATTCCCACTTTTCATATTAGAAGTACTAACTGTTTTATTGTTGTATTCTTGTTTGCCCCAACAAATCATCTAACAAGATTTGTAAAGCAGTGTTTCTTAACTCGTCTACATTTACTGCTCATTGTTCAAGTACATTAACCTTGCGTTTGCGCCATGAGTGCCAGTCTTGTATCATGTATTCCACGTGGGGCCACGTGTAGGAGTTCAGCATTTGCAAACGGACAGTAACCCGAGGTTTCCAAAAGTCCTCCGTCAGATTTCAAGGTACGGACTGACTATTTTCGATGCATTCTCAGCTTGGTTCTAGCAACCGAGGTCAGCCTGCACGCTTACCTTGAAGTTCACATTTTAGGAAACACGTTGTAACTGCATTTCCCCAGGCCGGTATTCATGCGTACGCATATGGCGCATTCTTACGACTTCGCATATCGTCACTTTGAACTGAATCATTTTTTCGGAAAACCCGTATAGGGCATGTCGAGACATTTTGTCAGAGCCGTGTTATCGCCTACTGTATTGATGCAATGACAAGCTTTGACATCGTTCGAAAATAGTACCTAGTACAACTGGAGTACATTGGCAGAATAGATGACGAATACTAGAGATAAAGTTAGTCCCCGTACTAGTCCTTTGGGTTATAACATATCAGACCGCTTTTGCGTAGGAAATGGAACGACAGACACTTATATTCAGCTGACTTGTAATAAGTAAGTTGCTTATCCAACCTAAAACAGGGTCGTCCAATCCATACCTTCACATCGGGGGTTTGTATTATAATAAAGAATCACACCGCCACCCCTTCCGGTTCTATCGGTTTGAAGCAGTGACATACCGGGTAAATTGATCTCAGAACCGGTTATCGCAACGTTTAGCCATGTCTCTGTAATCATGACGAGGTTCCGCGGTTGTGAGGCATGGAGTTCTCTAAGTTCGGCCAACTTGCTTAGAAGGCCTTGAGCGTTTGTGTACATGCAAGATAGGGCTTTTGTTGTTAGGAGTGCCTTGATGGATGTCAACTTGCGTTAGTTTTTAAGCCGACCGTTAGGTGGCTGGCCATTACTCGTTTTTTTGGTTTATGAATTTCAGTCAAGTTGCATGCATTATTGAGCGTTCCAGAACAGAAGTTTCATTGGTGCTGTGCTCTGTCCTGTTGTGTGCTGTGGACGTTGTTGTGTCGGTCTCTCCACAGGACTGTGCAGATAAACAATATGCAGCGTTTGCAAGTTCCATTGAATTGCTTCCGACTTTTGGCAGTTCGCTTGCTGCCCTTAGCCGGATCTCTGTTGACAACCTAGCTCGAAACTTTAACCAGCTATCTAGCAGAACTTGGTTCATTCCATCGGAGTGTAATATTACTTTCATTAGTCTTGGACCGCAGACCTTGTAGTTAGGTGATGACGGATCTTTTGTCAGGGATTCGGCAATAACATTTGCAACAGAGAGTGCTTCGCGGATGTAGCACCACTGCCCTCGGTCATGTGTTTGTTCATCGTGGTCAGAAGAATGCAGAAGCTCAGGAACACCATGAAGAAATCTTGTTTTCTTGCTATCTCTATTAGGAATGCGGCGTTGCTCAAGTGCTTCTTTTGCGCGATCTTTCCAAGGTAGATCAGGTAATATTCGCACTCCGCTCGGTGAGTTGCGAAGACGAACTGCTGAGAGCAGGACAGTCTCTGTCTCATCTGCTGAGTTTGGTGTTACTCGAAGAATTCGAGGTTCACCAGAGTGCACTGAGGTCGGGTGACGCGCTACGCGTTGCATCATTCCAAGTTCAACCCGGATGCTAATCCCATCGCAGATGGAATTCCACTGGTTGCGATCGTTCTGCAACTTGACTTTTATTGTGCCAGGCACCATTGAATTTGACGGTGAAAGCTGATTTCCGCCACGCGTGCTCGGTATTGAAGATGGACCTAAGTGTGTCTTTCCAGGTGTGTTTGTCAAGGCAATCGATGCGTTCGTTACCTGCTTGTTATCTTCACCGAATTTCCTTCGGCTCTGAGCTGTCGGTGTCATGGCTGAATCTTTAGGTGAAGCGTCTCTGATTAGAGAAGTGGAAGCGGACATGTGGGAGGCTTGTCCAGTTATGGGAGTGAGGTGACCCAGTGGATTTAGAGTCACAGACGCTGTAGTGCGGTTGGAGCGTCTGCAGTTCTCTTCTTCGGCTTACACTCAAAGCTTACTTTGGCTGCTTGAGGTATTATGGTAGCCTTATGTACCTATGTGGGATCGATCTTAGTATTAACAATATGCGTGATTATCTCAGTCATCCTATCGCACTTTTGCACGAGCAAAGATAAATCGTTGACAGCTTGCATGACTTGATTTGTTGGGCAAAACTGAATTGTGTCAGCAACTTTGTTTGTCGATCTCAATTCTTGGACTGATTTGCCTAACATTGCGAACAGTACGATCTAATGCAGCTAGAACAGATAATACTGATCTTAAGGACTTTACAACAATTGTCTGCGCAACATAGGCAACGCTATACCATTGGAATGCTAATGCATTTTGCCAAGGTGCGCACCTGTCTATTACTCTCTACCTCGTCCGTACTGGCTCCAGGAGACAGTTGGTTGTTGCTGGAGTGGACGGCGTGCACGTTGCTTGTAGACATGTTAGGTTCGAACAGTGGTTCCAAGCACTCCATATAGAGCAGATTACTGTCCAGCCACCCACTTGTGTGCGCTTGCTTCCAAAATACAGCGTGCTTGTGTTTGCCTGTGATGGAGTGCGGGCTGGCTCCGTTGATGAAACGTGGCTCCAATCCACAAGCCTCCCGGTCTTATTCCTTCGGGTTTACACTGGATATGGGGTGTGTGGTTGGAGCTGTGGATGGTGAAGTGCAAGCCACCCATGGTCCCTCTGTAGGTGCGGGCGCCCTGTGGCTGGCCACAATGACAGGCAAATCCGAAACCGGATGTCGCCAACTATGTGTTAAATAAACCCATAGCCCACATAACATGCATCACGTGTGCGTGAGTGCCATTACCACAGCGACTGCTCGGATAGACAGTCCAGGTAAAGAACTGAATTGGCTATCACCATGGCGGGCACTGCCTACTCATGGAGAGTTAATCCTAAATTAGTTCAATTAAACGTTAATTGTGGATGCCGTTAAAAATATGCATTAACTGGACTAGAATGCACAAACGTTTTAAAAATTCCATCATAGGCGCCATCTCTTTAGGTCAAGCGGGGTAAATAAACGAATTAACATAACCGACTGCGTTTGGTCCTGCACGGAGTGTACAGCTATTCCAATCGTGAGATGCATAGCAATGCTGGAGCAGAAGTGCGACGGAGGGCAGAGTTTGTAGAGCTAGCAATTGCCGAAAATCTGTCATACTGGACCTAGAAAAATCAGAGTCTCGAGCTAGATGTGCAAAATCCAAATCCAAATCGGAGCAGAGCAGCGAAGTAGGGCTTGAGTATAATAGTCAAGAATTGGGCACGCTAATCACGCTGACTCTTGCTACGATATGGAGGCCTGCTTTTAAGGATGCTTTAAAACAGAATGCTTCATCAAAGTCTTGCGGTGTGTCCAACACTGCTGAGGGAGAAACCACATATGCATCCATTTTCCCAAGCACATGACAGAGGCATCAACCACTATAGCGTCGATCGCTGCGAAACTAAGAGCAGTTATGATCACCAATATGACCATGGGACCCAGTATGTCACCTGTTGTCCGAATAAAGAAAGAAGCCACACACTTATCTAAAAAGGTGAACACTAAACCGCATCATAATTCTGGTACTGTTATCTGCTCCAGTGTGCTTGAATCCTAGGCGACGTCCATTAAAGCAAGCTGCTAGACGAGCGGAAAAGGTGGGACGCCGTCTGTTAATTAAGTGCAGTCAAAGCAAAGCCATCCAGTCTAATGCGCATCGTGCGTCATCTAATCTCGACACACCACGTTGGACCACGATTACTCCAACGAACCCTTCATTCAGGAGATGATATAGAGATCGTTCTGTTAACAACCATTCGTTTCCGAACAAGTCAATCCATTGTTCACATTTTTCCAGATGTTCCATGGAGAAAAAGCTAGGAATGTTAGCTAAACCCGGACGGCTACCAAGAGCATATTGATACAAAATCGCACCTTGTCCTTGGTGTCCCCGAGCTGCAGAATACAAGCGAGCTAGCGAACAAAGTGCATGACTGGGATGAATGACGCTTCATGCGCAAAGTACTCGCGGCCGAAAATATGACCTATCGATTTTAGTTTATTCTATCTCAAGGTTTCCTTCATCGCCCAACTAGAGTGGTTAGAGCCAATATGTAATAAAAGCCAAATAACATACCGAACCCATGGCAGAAAGGAGGCTAGTAACGTGGTTAAGGTTAAGCAAGAAGCTCCCATCCGAAATATATATAAAATCAAAGGACATCAGGTCACGAATTGACCAGAAGACGCTGAACAAGCAACCGTTGTGTAAGCCCCCGTCAGCATGATGCTGACAGCCAGGATGCAGCCAAAACAGTCTGTCAGTCAAATGATTCCTAGCTTTGCATCCAGAATACTGAAGATATGAATTTTTCAATTCCAACCTGGAATTACATCGGGGCCAGCAATTACGTTTGAATAAAAAACGACAGATAGCCGACCCCAACAATGTCGGCATAACTACCCACTCAGAACTAGCATCTACAAATACACTGCTAACACCTGAGGCCCTCACCTGCGTAGATATCAACACACAAGGTTTCCTCCGTAAGTTAACCGAGTTTCGTCCTCGTCCATCTTCCACTCCTTGGGATATCACCATCATATCTAAAACGGCGGTGTACTGAAATCATTAATGCCGTGGTAGCCATGCCCGATATTACTGTCCTACGAAAATGTTGACCTAGCAGAGTAGGCGGCGTACATTTGTAATACCAATCTGACTTGCAAATGGATGTCATGGACGATCCAGATACGCGACTTCTCGAATCTCTCTGGAGCTGCTCGTATGTGAAACGCAGTGAGGTGTGCTTACTTGCAGCAATATACAACCCACCAAGGTAGACCCTGGAAATAAATAAATAAATAAAATTTATATTCTGCATGTAACGCGTGGCATACAAAGAAAGGCACGGGCAGTTATTAACAGGCAAATATCTGATGATTACAATTTACTCAGTGATTAGCCTTGACTAAGTAAGTGAGTCGCTCATGAGTTCCTAGACATGAGATGTGGTTTTGATAACCAATCGACGTCACATTTATTTCCGTCTTGAAATAGTACATTGTTTTGCGAATGCAGGAGTGTCGATAAGTGTCGAAAGATGATATAGATAATTATCGTAAGTGTTGTTTCGGTGGCTCAAATTACGTTCCAGTAACTTACATTGCTTTGCTGGCAAACCGATTGCTTGCGCAGTTATCCGTAGTCACCTATCGTACATTTTCCGTTCGTTCGGAGTCCGATCTCCTTGGGAAGCCTTATATTTTATCCGTATACAGTTGACGGGAGCGCGTGCCTTATGTGTGTGAGGATCGGAGTAACGGATTACAGAAGGTCCAGTGTTATTGTATGGTTCCTCAGGTGCCAGCCAACGTGTCTGTAATATTCGGAAAGACGGGTCTGCTATGAAGCTTGCTATGAAGCAAATCCTGGCACGATCATACCATGACGGCCCTTTGGTGGGGAAAGCAGCATGCACGCAATCGAAATCCCAGCTTCGCTCCATGAACAATTCAAAGCGCACTTGCAGGATGTAACCGCCGATCTACGTTACACAGCCATGTCACTGCTCCTGCGCGATTCAGCAAAGGCGAGGATCCATATGTCGTAGATCCCGTGGGCAATAACGAGTAGCTGATGATTGATGCAATAAACATAAGTGCACTGCTTGACAGTAGCGTTCAAGCGATGCTGCTCTTTCGCTGCATCAACTACGCGGAATGCATCTGTGAAAACAGCAAGGAACTTCACGTCGTCCCGCGCTACAATACACTGTCTGACTAACTGCACTTTCCTAGCCGTGCAGCTTCCCGAAGTCGTCTGGGAGGCATTTCTCCTCCTCCTTTCTAAAGAGCTGCAAACGAAAATACATGACCCTAAGGGATTCGGCCTGGCGTGCTTACAAAGTCTGTCCGGATATGCATGCCTGGGATAAGTACACAACACAGCGAAATCACTGTCTTAACTTCGTCCAAGAAGACAAAACGCAAAATCCAACGGGACTTAGCAACGAAATGCTTTACTTATCCTATGGTTCACTGCAGGCACGTAAACAAGCTCTTAAGATTGCTGCGCGGCATCCACATTTTAATTACAGCAGATAGTCCGGCGTCTACTACACACAATGCGGCGAACGTGATTCGGTAAAACTGTGAAACATGAGCCGGTAAGTTCTTACTGTTCTGTATTAGAGTCCTAGACGCACCTAGCCGTCTCGTACTGCTGTATCCTATGACGTGGTCCTCAAGAACTGTTCTAGAATCTTTAGACCGTAAAAAGCTGTGCCCTTATTACAAATGACTGCTAGCTCAATTAAAATGAATTCCTTGTCGACTAGAAAAAAGTAAAAACAGGTAACCATCGCCAAGCACATTGGGAATACGTCCAGGATCCTGCCTGATATTCTCAAACGAATTAACCTCCTCGAGGAAGAAATCAATTCACTAGAAAACAAACTCAGTGAAATTAGCACTAACTAGGACCTAATTGTATCATGCTGTGAACTAATCAATGACTCACCTAACGTTCATTCTTATCATTTATCGCCTCTGAGACCCATGAGTGCGTGCACAGATCAACAAGTGTAATTATATGCAATATACTTGATAGACTTAGTATAAAACAATTAGAACCGCCCTCAGCACTGCCTACAACATGGATGACTTTAACTGCGTTTTTATACGAAGAGTAGTAGGGAGAGTTGAATGGGATAGGGAGAAATTCGTCACATCTAGACTTGCTTACACAGCCGCCACACGCCCGGAAAAGCACTGTACGCGCGTTTCATCCTTTCGGGAATCATCAGTATTGCGCATTCCATCGGACCCTTGGTAGAGCTCAAATCCGCAACTCGGCTGTCGCCGGTCCGTGGTTGAGACCACTGAGCTACGGGGGACGGCAACGACCATCGTGAATAAGTTACTAGAATCAAGTGAGTCTAAATGTGACGATTTTCTACCTATACCATTCAACTCTCCCTACTACTCTTCTGTAATCAGTACGCAGGCCAAACTGCTTATAATGCCATAAGTTATTTGGCGGCTTAAGTTTGGTAAGCTGGTCGCTTGGTGAGGGGCTACCCTGTCCTCTGCATGGTAGTAACGTGTAAGTCAGTGGATAGTGAGCGGCGATATATCACATCTAGTAACTTATGCACGATGGTCGTTGCCGTCCCCGTAGCTCAGTGGTCTCAACCACGGACCGGCAACAGTCGAGTTGCGGGTTCGAGCCCTACCAAAGGTCTGATGAAATGCGCACTGCTGATGATTCCCGAAAGGATGAAACGCGCGTACAGTGCTTTTCCGGGCGTGTGGCGGCTGTCTGAGTGAGTCTATAGCATTTCCCGCAAAGTTGCAAAGAAAGTCCAAAATTTTGCAAAGAAGGTCCAAAAATTTGCAAAGAAAGTCCATAATGCTGCAAAACCCTGTGCGATTCGCCAGCCGCTCAGAGCCATTCCTCTGACCTTAAGTGTGTTCTCATTGGCCGGATGCCAAGGTTCGGTGCGTTAGTCTGGGGAGGTGGGCGCGCTGCTCGTTGACTGGGTGAGACTTGTGAATGAACCTTGGAGGAATGCACTTCGAAGGTGCAACGGGCATGAGTGCGCCCCCCTCACGTCCGAAACGATGGATCACAATTGGTCTGAGAGCATTGAACAGCTGGAACATAAGCGCATGACCGAAACCATGTCTATGATTCTAACGTCGTCGGCATGCCTTCTCACGTTCGACAGAGTATCTCATCAGATATTCCTGACCGAGTTTTGGGAGCTTTCGTTAACGGTGATGGCTGGCAGCTTGTGGAAACTGTAAACAACGTCAAATATCAAACAGCCTACTGCTGGATTCGTCTTTTTCTTGATCAGGAACCGAGTGCTACGCAGGCGCGCGGTCGTAAGCGGATTCTGTCGGAGGAAGACGTAGATGACATCCTGGATTGGATCGCAAGGGACTCAACTCTTACGCTAAGGGAAATGCGAGTACGAGTACGAGCAGAAATGGACAAGGACTTTGCAAAGTCAACAATCGCACGGCACCTAGATGGTTGATTGATAACTATGAAGAACATCTATCAGGTTCCCGAGGGAATGAACAATGAGCGAAGCAAAGTGATACGCAGGGATTTCGTTCAGCAGTTTCTCCAACTTGAGAGCGATGGCAAGTTCTTCATTTGGAATGACGAAGCGAACTTCAACGTTTACTGCAAACGTACTCGTGGTCGGGCGCCCAGAGGAGTGAGGGCCTGTTGCAAAGTTGCCAACAGCAGAGGGCACAATTTGCATTTAATCGGTGTAATCACAATGGAAGGGAAAGTGTCGATGACAACCCGGAATGGCTCGTTCACAGGTTCCCTATCTCTCGAATGGCTGCGAAGCTATTTAGACAACCTGAAATTGGAGATGGAGCTCCGGCAGTTTGTCGTGGTATGTGATAATGCACCATGTCACACACGATTGAAAGAACTGTCGTCAGTAGATGGATACGAGGGAGTAACCATACTGAGATTGAGCCCATCCTCTCCGTTCCTCAATCCGATCGAGAATGTTGGACAGGTGGTGAAGGCCAGAGTGAAGAATGAGATGAGAGTGCACTACGCGAAACCTCTGGCCGGGGATCCCCAGAAACTCATGACGCACATGGAATGAAGGCTGCAGTCCCTTGAACGCATTGCCGAAGCAGCCACCAAGGATATCAGCGTTGTGGGATGTCTTAATGCTATTCGACATATGCGTGCAAATTTTACTAATTGTCTAGAAAAAATGACGTATTTCGATCACGTTGCTGGCCTATTTTTTACGTATCTGTTTGTATAGCACGTTACTGGCAGCTAGTAGGGACGTGTGAGTATTCCCAGTGTTTTCAAACTATGTTTACACATACGTAAATTTGTGTGTTCGTACGTGGGTTGAAGCGATATCTGTTGTCTAGCGCAATGGAGTGACACGAGACCGACTTCCAGTGAGCCATGCCCGAATGATATGTTCAACTTATGGTCCTTTTCATGCTGGTATTCGCTGCGCCGTACTCTTTCATGATCAGCCTGAGATAATGTGGATACAGTTTCTTTGTTCGGAAAACTAGGATGTTTGGAAAGCGCCATGTAAGACCAAGTGAGCTTGCCGGGTGAAGGAACCGTCAGATGTATCACAGTATGGGATATCAGCGTGGATAGTTGAATAGTAGTGAATACGAAATTACTGCGCACGTCATGTCAGGCTTTACCAAGAGTGAGAGGAATTGCTAGATGCGAGTTCGCAAACGCGTCCATTGCCAGACAAGATGTTGTCATTGAATCTGAACGAATGAATCGCGTGTTTATTGGAAACCGTCTCTGTGCGATGTTTGTCCGCTGTATTTGAGTGCACTGGCGCGTTAATCCGTTACCCGATTGGAAGTTGGTCTGTCAAGTTCGGAACCCACATCAGCCGGTTCGGAAGCTGTACTTTAGATTTAAAAGCAACCATTCCTACAGTAAGCCCAATTGAATTTGCGTGCCAGAAAGGCGCGAATAGCTGTCCAGTAAGACTTGGATACAGTCTGGCTTGTTCGGACGATCCTTGTTTGACCCAATAGCGTGCGTAAGCAAATGCGGGGGTAGTTGGCGTGGGAATGTTTCTACGTTGTTTAACGTACTGACATAACATCAGATACAAACAATTGACATTTTAATGTCATTAATACCATCCATCTCAGCTCAGGAAATGTGGCTTGCGAAACCGCAAATTTTGCACAATTAGGGTTTTCAGACTTCTACCATGCGAACATCAGAACGTTATAAACTACCCACTCTGAAGATATCTTCGACGCAACAGGATACGTAAATAATACTAATGCCGTTCACATTCACCATGTGGTGTATTCCCTAGCTCGCACCCTTGATCCTTGGGTTCACTATAGAAAGATTGTTGCATTTACACCAATACCGACAACTGTTTACACTGCACACAGGATGCAGTGTCTCCATCAACGACGTGTGCAGTTTTGTCCTTATTTTGGTTGCAACATTTGACTGTAGTTTAACCCGTCCAGCGGTGAACAAGTTGACTGTGTTTTTCTGGACTGGCTCAACGTCGTTCACCTTACTTCGTGTCCGGCCCCAATACGCTGCGTATTTTCAACCCAATTTCATTTACCTAGTCCAACCTTCCCTTAAAAATCTCTAACCAACTTTGGTCGTCGCAATTCCCATGAATGCACTTGTCAACGGAAGGGGTGGAGGGACATACATGGGCGTCGCACACAGAAGGTGCCACATATTACAAACCAGAATGTCCTAGAGGCCAAGGGTATGTGAGCGATGTAACTGGCCGTGTTAATCTGAGTTCAAACGTTGCAACCGCAACCTTGATGTTGATGGCATTAACCTTCCAGGTGGCAGTATTGTAGTTAAATTCCCCCACTTTGAGCCAGTGGTGACCTATGAAAATATGGGCATGTCCATGAGTTGGATAGATGGGATTTGCCTTCAATATTTTCTTCATCTACGCTACTGCTTACTGTACTCTTACTTAGCTTGAAGACCCACTGAAGGCATTTAGGAAACATGCGCACTTTGATGGCTTGGATAAGCGTGTTTACTTATTCTTCATATAGTGCTTGCTTTCCCTTACACAGACATGAGGTCTGCAGGACATGAACCTAATGAAGGGGCAAACTGCTGATGTCCTGCAACTACCCCACCCTATTTATGTACCCAATTCATCATACCACTTGTGTGACGAATTTCTACCTATTCCGTTTTTGTAAGACTTCGGAAAAATACAAAAATAAGTCGTTTCCTGTCTTACTGCATTTCTGCGATGAATCAACTGCTACCACGTTTCTGAGATTCAAACGGCTGATTACTTTAAGAACCGAATTCAAAAACGCTATAGCCAGGAAAGACTAAACACCGCTAGATAGACGTCTAGCTGTTAAAGATAAGCCTCCAACTATGTTAACTCACTACCCATCAAGTCACCGAGGGGACAGTGAATTAGACCTTGACAGCACACCGTTAGTATCCCTGGGAGATCCTCCACGTACTAAAGCCTTCACTCTTGTGGCTCACACAATGAACAACACTACAGCCACTGAATCACCGAATAAAAAGAAAACGCCCCAGAAACTAAATCTCGCCGAGATAACAGCTGAAACCAATCCTATCTCAGCTGCTCCATCTACAAGTAACATGCGCATGAAAGATGCTGTGTGTACTACATCTGCATCCCCTACACGCAGATGGATTGAGTGAAATTCTCAATTAGAGCTGTGAGAAACAAGGAAGCATACGATAAGCAAGTTAAATATAACTGCATCACCTCCAATAAAAGAGACCACTATAAATCATGGAATGAGTCTCCAGCCACGCGACATGATAAGATCCAACGCCGACGCTCAGAGCGTCGGTATGACTTGCTAAATCACTCCCGAAGTAAACAATTTCATGAGTCAACTAGTGACACTATACCTGGCTGTAACATCAATGGTAGACACTCGCCTGGACAATCTCACATCCTACAGCTCTCTCCGAACCCAAATTGGCTGCACATTAACACAAGTAAAACTGCTGCCAGTGAGCGAAATTCGGAAATTCCTAGGGCATTGCTTGGTCCGCACAATATCATCGGTCAGCTGCCCCCACAACAACTAGTCTATGCCCTGCCAAAATTCCCTTCCCTGAAAATCCCGCAAAAACCTTTTTTAGGACAACATGTCCACCAACTTTACTCTCCACCAGTGGGATTTCCCCCACTGGGCCCCACGAATCAACAGAGGATCTCTGTACTAGAACATTTTCGCTGGAGTCAGTGCAATCTAGAGGTTTCCAAGTCCCGAATGCCTCATTGTGGCACAACACCAATAACAGTGCTAGCAAACAGTCCCTCTTAACCCTCCCAGCATCACCTCTTCCCATACATTCTCTAGATTCTGCTGTTATAAACATTCATGCCTTACTACCTAACTTATATCTTCTTGCAACTTTCGTCTGTCTTAAAACTCACCATTTTATTTTCATCACGGAAATGTGGTGCAACTCAGAAATGAGTGAATCACAGTTTCTGGTTATTGACTACCACCTATTTCGGAATGATCTTCTGAACAAACGAGGAGGAGGATACGCTGTCTACATTAGAAATGAAATCACAGTGATGTCTGTTGTTCTTCTGACCTCAATGAGTTAGAAGATTCGTTGGTTAGTAGTCGCTTCCAGTGAGCTACTACCGGTTTGCATCTATGGAGCTAGCGCTATCAATCACCATACACATAACTAGTTGGCGCTATCAAAGCTGCCTCAGATATTTCCTACAATATTTGTATGTGGAGATATCAGTTTACCGCATATTGACTGGACGACGCCCACAATTAAAGGGTCAGGGAGCCTCATGGGAATAATTCATAGCATTCAAATCAGTGGTTGGACTCAACAAGTTATTCAACCTACAAAAATAGCCAGCAAATTAGATCTCAAATTTACCATGGGCATTCCGTCAGTGCTCGTCACTACTGACAGCCCACTAATGGGCTGCATCCAGAATATTGTGTAATGAGGCATAAATGTTAAAATAGCAAACAAACTACGAGTGTGTGACAAACCCACTCGTTGCATCCATCTCATCCACTAGACTATTTTTGGCAATCTCATCAGTACCCTGAATTGGGACAACTTCTTCTTAACACAGGATCCAACCTTAGTAACGAACGAATTTACAAACATTATTCTTATCTGTACCGGCCTATTACACCAACCACTGTGGAACAGCCCCATAACAGTAGTAGTCAACGCAAGCCATGCTTCACATTACCATCAGATTAAAGAAACCCAGGTCCCAATTTGGCAAAATCATTAACTTTACAGCATTACTAGAAATTCATGAGACTCCACCGAAACTAAAACATAAGCACTGGAAGCGGAAATCACCGAAAAAAGAAAACGCTAAAAAATTCGCTAAATATATAAACCCTGGTGAAACTTCTCAACAAGAGGAATACAAAGCAGCACCATCTAATCTAAAGTCTGACATTAACAGATGACCAAACCACTGATGACATTAACTAAATATGTGAAGCACTGAACTCTCAGTAAGTTGCCTCATTCAATAAGGATTTTAGTACGTCTCATCTTCTTCTAAAACGGAAGACAGATAAATCGATCTTGAATATTCTTGTAAGCCACAGTGATGCGTAAAGTTGTATACCCTCCATAGAACCGTCATTTCAGCCAGGACCTGCTGGTATTCCTCCAGCTGTAATCAAGTATGGAAGCAAAATCATTCCTTTGCTGATGTGAAATGTCTTCACAATATCCTTTAAGGTTAGCTATTCCCTCCACAGTGGAAAACTCAGTAATAGCACCAAAACACAAAGATGGTTCCAGATCTGCAATGATAAATTATCGCCCTATTACTCATACTGCGACAGTCTCAAAGGCGCAGGAGCAAATTGTCAAGAATTATCATGTTCACTTCTTAGCAAGATTAGACCTGATAAATAATGCACAATAGGGCTTTTCTACGAAACGATCCTATGTAAAGTGACAAATATAATTCTTCAACCACGTAACATCGGTTGTTGTTAGGTGCATGGCAGTTATTGTCACTCAACTAAAAATGCACGGGGCCTTTGATCCTGTGCCACGTAAAGCTTTGCTCTCCATCCTACGCTGTTGCGGAGTCAACAATCCATTTCTATGCTGGTTTAAATCCTACCTACAACGTCGGAGACAGAGCTTTAAACAAGCCAGCAGCTATGCTGCTCGAGAGAAGGTACACGTGGAGTTGTCCAAAGCAGTGTCCTTGGAACAATACTCTTCCTAATGTGTATAAAGACTATATGTGATTCCAACAAACATAGACGATCATACCTCTTAGCGGACGATATTAAATTCGGCTACTCATTTCCACCCGATAGCCTTGAGTCGGACCTTAAGAGCATACGTGAGAACTTATCTGCACTGGACTCTGAGAGTAAAAATTTGTCCATGAAATTCTCCACTGAAAAACCGCAAGAGCCTGGGTATGGATGCTGCATACCTGGTAGCTCCATTACCTTAGCAGGTACAAACATCCCAAACTCCTCTTCAGTTAGGGACCTTGGAGTAATATACTCCGCTTAGCTGAATTTTTCCGAGCATGTCTCATATCAGATAGCAAAGACAAGGCAATTGAATGCCTATATCACTAAATCCTTTGTTCTACCTGAAGCGAGAATGGAACTGTTTAAGATTATCGTGAGAACTGTGATAGAGTACTGTATAATTATCCATAGTCACCTGCGTAGAGCTGATCGAATATCCTTAGAAAACATTCAGCGTTCTTTCATAAAGCTTATTGGCCGGTCCACCATTCTATACTACGAAGATCGCTGTCGCCGCCTTAGACTAGACCCTTTGTGTCTGTTCCGCCTGAGAAATAATCCAGTTTTCTTTTACAACATTATACAAAGACAGGAATAGATCTTAAATTGCGACTTTCCTCAATTTAATTCACAAGAAATAAGGGTTACACATTACCCGTAAAAGGGGAAAATTAAAGATCCGGGAAAATGAGAACTTAACCACAGTTAAAACAAATTTGTAGATTTTCTCACCATGCAAAACATAAAGAAAATATTCGGCTTTCAAGTGTCTGCAAATGTGTCAATTTCATCAGGTCCAAACAATATATGACTTATAATGCAGGTTCACTACATTCTATCATACCTAAGTTTATGCTCGAAAATGCCGCGTTTGAAGACATTTTAGGTGGAGAAACGAAAAAAGTGTATCTCTTGCTTTATCACTTCGTATCTTGTAAATATTCTACTTGTAAATATTCTACTATTCTACTATTCTACTACTATGACATTCGGATAATTTGCATCTTCTAGTGCGTATTGAAAGGAGAATGCAACTCATTAATAACGCTACCCGTTATTCTGAACTTTGCAATATTTTATCACACCCAATCATGCAGCATCCTACAATGTCGCATGCTATTTGGCTAATTATTTCCTTGATATTTGTACCCTCTAATTTAACTCTTTCATCCTATTTTTCTGTTAACCTGTTGGTTAAGAGTGGGCCGCTCACCTGAGGTGATCGTTTTAAACTTTTAAGCATGTATACCCACGCCCAAAGACCCACTGGTGAATATAAATAGCTCGAAGAAAGTAAAAGCCACGATTAAAATTCACGCACAATAATATGCCTCGACGGGGAGTCGAACCCCGGTCCACGAATTTCCGGTCCGTTGCTCTACCACCTGAGCTACCGAGGGCTGACGATTAGGTGCGCAAATTTTAACACGTCTTCTGCTTGGTGCTCGACGTGTTGCCAATAAGCTCACAGTACCTGTCCTGATGTTACAGATTGGCTCACTCACCCGTCACTTCCCAATAGACCGAAGTTCCTGTCCTTCAGACGTCCAATGGGCGATGGTAGATTAATGATGGATGTTTGTGAGTAGTGTGAAGTTCGAAGAAAGTAGAAGCCACGATTAAAATTCACGCACAATAATATGCCTCGACGGGGAGTCGAACCCCGGTCCACGAATTTCCGGTCCGTTGCTCTACCACCTGAGCTTATTGGCAACACGTCGCGCACCAAGCAGAAGACATGTGTTAAAATTTGCGCACCTAATCGTCAGCCCTCGGTAGCTCAGGTGGTAGAGCAACGGACCGGAAATTCGTGGACCGGAGTTCGACTCCTCGTCGAGGCATATTATTGTGCGTGAATTTTAATCGTGGCTTCTACTTTCTTCGAACTTCACACTACTCACAAACATCCAGCATTAATATAAATAGCGTCCAGGAATTAAAAAGCAGTTTAATCTGAACGGCTGAATTCACATTTAATCGCAAATGACGCGGACCGGTGGTCTCGATCATAATGCACGCCAAAAAACAACGATGAATGACGAAAGGACTGACTGGCTTGGTTAAATAGCTCACCCAAAAAACAAACGCCCAAATGTTGAATAAAATCGATACTGGCCAGCTTGCTTTTGAACCACACCGACACTTGACCAGATTAGGCGTGGACGTGCAGGTGAAACCTCTCAAACGACTACCTCGCATGGAAGCAGGTCACTGGAAGACGGTTACACGAATGACAGTAATTCTTACTCTACTTGATTCGGCATTGAATCTATTGTGCTCCTGGTTCATAGTTACTTCATCTCTACTATCCTACTGTTTTGCCGACATTTCCCATTAATATATACCTTAGACCAAATCCTCGATCTTAGCTGTAGTATGTTTCCTCTCTACCTCTACACCAAATAATCGGACAACTATTGAACACTTTCCTAATCACACTGTCTTTGGCATTTTCTACAAGACTACGATGCACTGAAGAACTGCTGACTTTGCAGTAAATAGGCGTATATTGCTTAGTCCACTTATCTGATTAATTCTCCCTTTTTAACATTAACTTCACCGTACATAGTCACGCACGCCCTAAATATCCGCCTACAAGTGGTGTCTGAAAGGAATTTTAACTGAACCCACCCAGCATCTCAACCATCTGACAGCCCAAAACACAATTGGATAAGTTCAGCTCCATATTTAGACAGAGGGATGTCTAGACACTACTCTATGCCTTAAAGCGCTTGGATTTGAATACTGTCTATATACTTCATATTTAGCAACAAGTTTGATGATCCACTGAAGTTACCTTTTCCTTATTTTCGCAAATCCCTTACTGGCTACTGACAATTGACTCCAACCGTATTACTCCAGTTTCTTAAGTAAGATTGTGTATTAATCATCTGATTTTGATTGGTGACACCAACTGCTTCATCCTTTTCCTATCCCCGACCAATCAAATCTTCGCCATTATGACGCCACCAAGCTGCACCGAAAACACCCAAATGAGAGTACATGCGAACTCGCAGCATATGGTGGCTATAGTCTGCAATGAAAATATTCGCAAAAACATCCTTTTTTAACCTTGTAGAAACACAAGCATTTGACAGCCACGCATGCCTGAGCATGTTACAATGTAGTTATCATCCGCACAATGTTGGGCTCAGTTTCACAGCACCACGAGTAAATATAGCGTTTATTATTATTATTATTATTATTATTATTATTATCTGCACTTACCAAAGCGGATTTTCAATGCACCCTTTCATGACACATCTCACTCCCCCACGGGATTAAGTTATTCATTCGTCACTGGTGTGGACAATATCAGTCCCATGGCATTGATAACATTATCCACAAACCTTGCCGAAACGATGGCCCGGTTTTTCACAGAAGAATTGAGGAAATGCAGATTCCGACCTTGTGGAATCTGGGAACAGTCACCCTAATTTTCTAGTCAGAACGGTGCACAGCCATCTAACTACCGTCCAATCACACTATTCTTAGTGTTATCCAGTTATAAGGGTGTATTCATGGTGGGGTCGTTAAATCGGCCATTATCTTTCATTGGAATATCATTTTCACCTTAGCTACCGCGGATTCAGTTTTCGCCAAATATTGTTGGGTTGTCCCTTCGGTTACACGTCCTCAAATTCACCAACACTGCGCTGCATTGGTTTTTCAAAACTGAGCTCTCAAGATATTGCGCGTGCCACACAAAGTTATTAATAGACGTTTACATTACTTTAGTGAGGGTGTCTATTCTGTCCTTTGTATGGCAGTAACTTGGAAGCCAGTGGATAGTGAGCGGCGCTATAACACATCTAGTAACTTATTCACGATGGTCGTTGCCGTCCCCCGTAGCTCAGTGGTTTCAACCACGGACTGGTAACAGCCGTTTTGCGGATTCGGGCCCTACCAGGGTCCTATGGAATACGCACTGCTGACGATTCCCGAAAGGTTGAAACGTGCGTGCAGTGCTTTTCCGGGCCTGTGCTGGCTTTGTAAGTGAGTCTAGTTGTGACGAACTGCTATCTCTAGCAGTCCACTGCTCCTGCTACTCTTCTGTTATTTTAATAACCATAGTCAGATTTGCCATGCTGGGCTCCGACACTGTACCCTCGTTATTAAGTTATTTTCCCCTCACATTGATGTATATAAAAAACAATAGACGATAGATTATCCCCTTTACATTAAGCGGCTTAGCCTGTTTCCATCGAAAGAGGAATCGATGCAAACATTGTGCTCACCAGCCCTCTCCGTTATGCAGCGGTGAGGAGAGTAGCATGTGTTCATCGAATTACTCGGTGAGTCATCTTAAACCAGACTTTCTCTATTCTACTCTCAATTTAAATCATCGTTTTATGAACCCCGCTCAGGTTAGCCTACGGCATTTATCAGGAAATCGTTTGTTTGCCCCTAATTAATCATGTTTATTGAGTACATCTCCAATCCTGCTGGTTGTTAGTTAGACTGCTAGCTGAACCGTCTATTATCCGTTGACAAACAAAAGAGCTGCCACTGTACTTTGTTTCTTGAGGGTTGGCTAAAAGGTAAAGTTATTCTCTTGGTGACACTCGCATTTTACAAATTTGGTAGGACGGGTTGATTGTTTTCTCCTCAGGATGTACTATTTTAAATCCACCAACGTGAAAAGAGTCCTTCTTGGTTGTCCCTTAACCTTTTACTTAAACACAACTGAAAATGTGAATTCATTGTAATCGCAGCTCGGCTGAGGGCATGGCATGGGGGTCAAAAGATATTAATAGAAAATTTGACGCATGGGGTGTCACGATCCATAGTTGTGTGGTCTGATTACACTCAATGTCATCAGGAGACTACTCTTTATCCTGAACACTTTCACACTTCATCACCAATGGCTAGCCGTTGCAACCCACGAATGCCCACTTTGGAACCAGCAGTATCGTCTAGGCCGACACCTTGTTGGAGGCTGTACGAGACAGACAAGGAAACCATTGCTCTAGCCGTACCAAATACGGTAATCGACTTGGTTTAATGCAAGTGTGGTGCTACGACAGCCCCGGTATCAGTGTGAAGATGAGATTCTTGATAAATGTAACTAAGTCACTAAATGTATACTTAATATCAGTCCATCAGCTTAGGCAGTCACTGGCGTAGTGGATGAGGTTAAAGGTCCTTCATGTACTATTCAGAACAGAGTAGAATTACCATGTACTCTTATGTCAATGCTACCAAAAAACCGCTCGACTCGGGTGACTGTTCAGTGACTCGAATGGCGAGTATTTCATAGCATTTGGTAGCCGTGTGCCTGCCTGCCGTGTGCCTGAAGCTCTGTCTCATAAAACTCACGATTTATGAAAGCGGTGAAGGTATAATAGGAGCAGTGTGTGAGGTACTTACGTTTGTGCAGCAGATTTTATTCTGGGTGAAACTGATCCGCGATGACAAGGTCACGCATCAGCAGGAGTTAATGAAGCGATTCTGCACGAACCGCAAACTTATGTACAAGCACATTAACGACCTACGAAAGGTAACGTGGGGTTTCCAGCACTAGTCACGGCTGATGGATGCACGCGAGCAGCAATGGAAGCGGCTTATCTCCTACGGCTTCATTACTCCCAAACTTTCTAGCAGCTAACGAACCCAAATATAATCCTCGTTTCTACTACTCTACCATCGAAGTTAGACAATATCACCTTCACTGCGGAAGCTGTTTTAAAGTAGTTGTTGCACTTGCGTATCCACAGTTCTCCTGGAGTCAACAACCTCCAACCGAAGGCTCAGCAGGCGGTAGCTAGTGCTGTAGCAGAACCACTGGTCGTTTTCTATCAGCGATGTCTAGAGGAGAATCATATTCTGCGAGTATGGAAGCTAGCGGTTATCACTCCTATCCATTAGGAAATAGCCGTACTGACCCTACCAACTGCCATCCAATAATACTACTTCCCGTACTATCCAAACTGATGGAATCAATCATCGAAGATGGGCTGATGAAGCATCTGGAAAGCCACAAATTATTATCCCCAGATCAACAAGGCATTCATCAAAAGCGTTCATGTACTACTAGCCTATTAATTGCATGTAATAGCTGGACTGAAACTGTTGATGATGGAGTAGGAGTCGATGTCATTTACCTGGACTTCTCAAAAGTGTTTGATCACTTAGACCATCGCATTCTCCTTCAGAAGTTCAGAACTACGACGTTGGCGACATAAACCCAAGTTGGATTGGCAATTTCCTACACGAACGACGGCTAGTGGTAAGAGTCCGAGAATCAATGTCTGATGCAACTGATGTGGTGTGTGGTGTACCACAAGGCTCGGTTTTTGGACCTTGTCTATTATTGGTGTTCATTAACGATTTGGCGAGATTGATTGCTTCCGATTTCCTATTTTTCGCGGATGATATCAAGTTATGGCAAAGAACCAGCGAACCGGAAGATCACGAACGGCTCTAGAGCGATCTTAACGATCAGAACTTTGTTCTCCCGCGCGTTATCGGCTCGTTAAACTGTTTTGCCTTATCTCTCAATTTCGCTTTTTGACCCAGTAAAGGTCACTAACATTCTGCACGAGCGGTTGTTGGAGTACAAGTTCTGCTTTTTTCCCAATTTTCTACTCAAGAATTTACATTGCTATTATCATCTAGGCGTCCGCAGTTGTGGAGTGAATGCTGAAATGTGACCCATTAGAGTCCAGAAAGCGTGTTTTGACTTGTCGACTCGACGTCGAACTGGTCATTTCAAAACACCCTAATATTCCAGGTAGACTAATGCCCTGTTGTGCAATTACGCCATAGACATGACTACCATACTTGCTTGGGACACTCGGATTCCAGACTAGGTGCCAAGAATATGAACTTAGTATGCTCGTACAGAGAGATCTTAATTGGTGAGAACAGGAAAAGGTACCTGCGGAAGAGGCAACCAACGTGTCCTAATGCGGCGAAGAGCATTCGGGAGGTTTGACCCCATCAATCTCCCCAATGGTACCACAATTCCTACGTGGCGTCCGTATGTCGTATGCACTATCCAAGCTTGGTAACCTTGGTTGAAGCGCGACCTTAGAGGCATTAGAGGCACGCAACAACGAACATCAACAAAGAATGTCAAGGGTCCTGCGATATTTCACTTAGCACAGAAGGTTGCAGTTGCTGAGAATTTTCAACGGACGCTACGAAAGGCTGCGCGGCAATCTCATATTAGCTTACCAAATATTGAGTGACCCCAACCACGTAGCTCTCAACTTACTGAAACAGCAACAACGCGCTGCTCAGTGGTAACTGCTTGAATTGGAGGGCACAATATAGCCGATTACAGCGTCGACGGAATTAGTTTTCCCTTCGGGTTTAACAGCCCTGGTAAGCACTCCCATTCTCAGCTGTATCCTCCCCTACCTTGGAAGTTTACAAGAAACGATTAGATGTTGCTCATAGCTCCCAGTACTTTGTTACCTCATCTATGCTATTGTGCATTATACCAATCGTGCTTTACAACAGAATTTCTCTATTAAATGGACCCAAGTAACGGCCAGATATTTATTTTCCCACGCCTTATATCAACTACCACTGCACCCCAGTATATTTTACGCTGATTTGATTTATCTAACCATTCATCTCAGTAGACGATCAGTAGATGACCCGCATATATTTTGATTTCATCGAATTCACTCCAACCATCCTACCGGACGTGTCAAGCACTTGCTTTTATCCCGTGATGAATCATTGTTCACTGTTCAAGTAATCAAAGTGGAAAAGAGTACCATCAAGATGTTGTTTGGGAAGCCTTTATGTAGGGGCAGAGATGACGCGGTTTGGTAGGGCGTACCATGTTTGGGACACCCGAAGACAGCAAAGGTTTTGTCGGTGATCTATTCGTGAGAATTGAGATCCGAACACATTTTAACCATTTTAAGTCACATTTTGAGCTACATGAACAGGAGACTAATGTTAACATTTTTCTTGTTCTAATACTTTCTTAATCGAAAAACAACGTAAACGGCTCGTGACCGCAACGGCGTATTTAATAGTGGAACCACTAATGACGGTACTACACAGTGGTGGTTTCTAAGTTTTTGAAAAGCTTACTGGAGGCTAGTAGATGGAACGCTTTGTGGACGGCCCTCAGAGTTGAACAACCCATAAATAAATACCATCGTTGAAGCGGATCCCGTTAAAACTCTTCGATAGCTTGCGACTGACTACGAAGCGTCGCAGTGACAGTTTACAATCATTTCCAGAAATGGAGTATTGGAAAATCTTGATAAGTGGGTGCCACAGGAACTGACTACACATAAGTTAGATCGGCACTTTTGATTGTATTTTACCGCTGTTTTGCGCAACAAGGACTACCCGTTTCTTGACTGGATGGTGCGTGCTTACAGAAGTAGATCTTTTATGCCAGTCGACAGCGCATTGCTTAATGACTTGGCCGCGACTAAACTCTACAATTTTTCCCAAAACTGAATATGAACAATGAACAATGATTTATAACGGGTAAAAAGCAGGTGCTGGACATGTCCCGTAGGGTGTATAGCGTGACAAAGAAGATAACGAAAGGATTATGAGCCATCAGTTCGGGCGCATACAGATGTAACTGCACTGTCGTATAAAGGAGTTTGAAATGAGAATGTACGCACACAAAGCAACAGGGGAGTGGTTATTGTTCACATCATAGGCGAGAAAAATAAAAAAGATAGCAAGGACAACGCTTACTCGTGTGCAATTATCTTGGGTCGACAGGATACAGAAATCCAGTTTCTATAGTAGTAGCGTTTATCAAATTTCGTGCAAGGCGTTTGGAGTGACTCGTTCTCGAGTAGGGTTATGGCACTATCCCCTGTCTGTTGTGCATTAGTGCCAGCATCTGGTGGTCATGAGCTATAGCACGTAGTGTAAATGTGACAGGGTATCGTCAAGGCGTTTTTTGAAAAGGGATAGGGTGGGTGCATTAATTACATGTTCCGGGAGGGCGTTCCAAGGCTGTGACACTCGAAGGGAGAAATAGTTTCGCCTACATTCTAGGCGGCTGTACTGCGTCCCCCCCCCCCCCCCCCCCCCCCCCCCCCCCCCCCCCCCCCCCCCCCCCCCCCCCCCCCCCCCCCCCCCCCCCCCCCCCCCCCCCCCCCCCCCCCCCCCCCCCCCCCCCCCCCCCCCCCCCCCCCCCCCCCCCCCCCCCCCCCCCCCCCCCCCCCCCCCCCCCCCCCCCCCCCCCCCCCCCCCCCCCCCCCCCCCCCCCCCCCCCCCCCCCCCCCCCCCCCCCCCCCCCCCCCCCCCCCCCCCCCCCCCCCCCCCCCCCCCCCCCCCCCCCCCCCCCCCCCCCCCCCCCCCCCCCCCCCCCCCCCCCCCCCCCCCCCCCCCCCCCCCCCCCCCCCCCCCCCCCCCCCCCCCCCCCCCCCCCCCCCCCCCCCCCCCCCCCCCCCCCCCCCCCCCCCCCCCCCCACCCCCCCCCCCCCCCCCCCCCCCCCCCCCCCCCCCCCCCCCCCCCCCCCCCCCCCCCCCCCCCCCCCCCCCCCCCCCCCCCCCCCCCCCCCCCCCCCCCCCCCCCCCCCCCCCCCCCCCCCCCCCCCCCCCCCCCCCCCCCCCCCCCCCCCCCCCCCCCCCCCCCCCCCCCCCCCCCCCCCCCCCCCCCCCCCCCCCCCCCCCCCCCCCCCCCCACCCCCCCCCCCCCCCCCCCCCCCCCCCCCCCCCCCCCCCCCCCCCCCCCCCCCCCCCCCCCCCCCCCCCCCCCCCCCCCCCCCCCCCCCCCCCCCCCCCCCCCCCCCCCCCCCCCCCCCCCCCCCCCCCCCCCCCCCCCCCCCCCCCCCCCCCCCCCCCCCCCCCCCCCCCCCCCCCCCCCCCCCCCCCCCCCCCCCCCCCCCCCCCCCCCCCCCCCCCCCCCCCCCCCCCCCCCCCCCCCCCCCCCCCCCCCCCCCCCCCCCCCCCCCCCCCCCCCCCCCCCCCCCCCCCCCCCCCCCCCCCCCACCCCCCCCCCCCCCCCCCCCCCCCCCCCCCACCCTTCCCCCCCCCCCCCCCCCCCCCCCCCCCCCCCCCCCCCCCCCCCTATTCCGCGTGCGGCCTTACGTACGTACTAAGCATTTCTGGTAAGATCGAAGGGTCAAACTTCCTGAAGGCTCTGCGAAGAAGACCGAGGTACTGGTTCGCTTTCTTAGCTGCCTTCTCAGTCTGCC